>JAPDER010000016.1:0-512528 GCA_027569225.1 Aspergillus panamensis
CCCCCCCCCCCCCCCCCCCCCCCCCCCCCCCCCCCCCCCCCCCCCCCCCCCCCCCCCCCCCCCCCCCCCCCCCCCCCCCCCCCCCCCCCCCCCCCCCCCCCCCCCCCCCCCCCCCCCCCCCCCACAAAAAAAAAAGAAAAGAATAAGTAACATACCTTCCCCCAAACCCCCTAAGACTGACCCCCTCCATCCCCGCCACCCGATTCGACACCCAAACCTGCCTCACATCATGCGGCTCCGCACTCACCCCGACTTTATCCCCCTCGATCAAATTCTCGAGTGCGCTCGCGAAGACCTTCCCGTTCGCGTCGGTGGCGAGACACGTCGGCGGCTCCGTGGGGAGGACGATCAGGATCGGGCCGGAGATATCGGCGGGTGTGTCGGCGGTTACCCAGCTTGTGTCTTCGGCGTTCGTGTCGTCGTCGCCACCATCATTGGCTCGGGGGTTATCTTGGGAAGAGGAGGTTTTGGGGTGTTTGGGGTTGGGATCTGTGGTGGAGTGGTGTTTGCGTTTTTTGGGCTTGTCGCCTTTGAAGGTTAGGGGTTTTACCATTTTGCCCCCCTCTTTTAATTGAATAGTTAATGAAGTTGGGGGTGGAAAGAGAGAGGCAAGAGGCAGAGAGAGAAAGGATGGAGGGAGGTGAGGAGGAAGAAAGTTAGAGCTGGAGATGAAGTTGGAGCTGCTTATCGATAGCGAGGGTTATCGATTAGCTGGATTACTCAGGCAGACAGACTGCAGTAGGGGCATCTACGGATTTACAATAGCGGCGCACTGCATGGGATTTTAATTATAGTAAAGTAAAATAGCCATTGAGTCATCATTGCAATCGTTCTTGTCATATTGGGTACATTATTTCAACTATGGAGCTTAGGTGTATCTTGCTACATGTGCACCTAGGAAAATATATGCTTCCAACAGGATACTGCAAGCCTACCACCTACTAAAAAGTGGAGTGCATACTTACTCAGCAAACATTAGTTAATGTATCTACTGGATCAATATAAAGCATGAATGTAATCTATTTTTATGGCAAGGTACCTTGGAAGCCAACCCTCAAGGTCCCCCACCGATCGACAGATATAAGAGAACATCTATCCTAGATACATCTCAAAAATAAAGTAAATAAAACACTCGTGAATATCATCAAGAAGGTCAAACCCCATTTTAGTCGAAAACAATAGCAGCCTTGATGGCGCTCTTGTTCTTCATCGCCGCCAAGCACTCCTCCCACTGCTCGATGCGGTACACCTTGTTCACGATACCCTGGACCTTTACCTTGCCGGAGTCAAGATAGTCGATGGCAGCGGGGAACTTGTACACTTCGGAGAAACTGCCCAGGATGTTGATTTCATCGCCGACTGCACTCTAATCAGCAACTTACGTCTGGTTTTTGTGTTTGTGTTTGTGTTTCGAACTTACAGATCTTGCTAGGGGGCCAGGTCACACGGGCACTGCTGGAGTAAACACCGTACACGACGAGTTTACCGCCACGGCGCACATAGTTGATCGAGTCCTCGAGGATATTGACGTTACCGGTGGCCTCAACGACGATGTCGAAGCCGTAGGGGTTGTCGGCCTTGAGCTTGTTGAATTGAGCGGTGGGCTCACTGCGAGAGAGACCAATGTACTCGTCTCCAGCGCCGAGGGACTTAGCGAGCTCCATCTTCAGACCTTCGGGGGCGCACACGACGACGTGGCATCCACCGCACTGGCGGAGGAGCTGAGCGAGGACCTGCGTCTAATTAGCACACCAGTCTATCTACAGTGGGTGTTGAGATGGTATACCAGGCCAGTGGGACCAGCACCGAAGAGGAGGACCCTCGAGCCCATCTTGGGGGCGATCTTGTCCAGACCGTGGGCGGCGCAGGAGGCAGGTTCGAGGAGAGTGGCGTCGATATCAGAGAGGTTCTGGATCTTGAACACCCTGCCGGCTGGACGTCGTCAACTTTAATTTCACTTATTGCTGCGGTCATGGAGACAACATACCAGGGTAAGCACAGTATTCAGCAAAGCCACCGTTCATGGTGACGCCGTGAGCCTGGAAGTCCTCGCAGAAGAGCTCATCTCCACGACGGCAGTAGAAGCACTGGCCACACAGCTCGGAGTTGTCCGCCACTACACGATCACCGATGTTGAAGCCCTGGACCTTGGGGCCGACAGCTGCGACGACACCGACGGTCTCGTGGCCTGAGTTGGGGGGTCAGTCCGTTATTTACTTTATCTTGCGGGAGGAGTTTCCGTGGTTCGATTGAAGGACAGTGAACGTACCGGGAACCAATGGGAACTTGTTTACTAGTCAGTATCATCCTGGTGAATGGTTGGGGAAGAGTCAATGGCTGACCTTGGCAATGAATTCACCCTCGTGGATGTGCAGGTCGGTACCACAGACACCGCAGGCCTTGACCTTGATCTAATTGACGAGGGGCGTGGTTAGAACTATCAATCAATGGGGAAGCTGGGAGGGATGTATATGGCATACCAAGACATCGTTCTCGCGGAGGGTGGGCACAGGAATCTCAACAATGCTGTGCTTCTCTGGTTCAGAGTAGCTGGACTCAGTTAGCAAGCAACTAAAAAGAAAGAGGAATTGTTGCAACCTACAGCAGAGCCTTCATGGTCTGAGGAATGGAACCCATGGTGATGGAGATGTGAAGCTTGAAAGGTGGAACAAAAGGTAAGTCAAGGAAGAGAAGAAAGAAGCTGGATAGGGAGGATGAAAAGGAAGAAAAGGAAGAAAGGAAGGGGGAAAAAGGAGAGAGATGGAGGGGTACAAGTTACTTATTTATCTCCAGGCCAACACGACAAGGCAAGCGAGAGGGGTCAATCAGTGAAGCTCCGAGGGAGGTTGAAACTACTAGCGACTGAGCTCTCCCCAAAGTACGGTGAGACAGCCACACGCCTTTTTTTTTTCTCATTATTATTTTTACTCTTCTTTTCTGGTCCAGCCCCCATTGATTCAAACCGTAGAAATTCCAAGCTAACTCCGGCATAGGAAGTATTCTGACCGGCAAACTGAAGGGGATGCTGATGCTTTGCCCCGCTTGGCCTCGTGTGGACCGACCCAACCTGGCCTGATACCTACAGTACTCACAGAGTAGTGGCCAAGGAAGGTAATGGAATCTTGACCGGGCTCCTCAATCTTGGTGCGGACCCTGTGAAACAAGGATTCTTTCCTTAGTCTGAGGTCTGACTAGCCTCTTATCCTAAAGTGCTAGTCGGTGGTTGAGGCCCTGGTTCTCACTGGTCAATGTCGATTTACGCCTCTCTGGGATGGTGGATGAGTCGACCCCCTGGCTTAACTCAAGTTTATTTCGGATCTAGATTAATTCCTCGAAGTTTATGACGGAATATTCCCGATGGAAGAAGCAGAAGAAGAAGAAGATGAAGATGTTGGCCGCGAAGATCTCCACAGTTGATCCGCATGACTTCATTTCCCCCACTTCGCGGGTTCCACTTTGGCAACCACTCCAGATTTTGGCTGGCGGCTGTGTCTTGATTCTCTTCTTTTAAGCAGGAAAAAAGTGGTTCGATCCGGAGCGTTCCTGGTGCCTCCTGCTCCACTATGATGCCATGGGCTCCATATCCAGACTACTATCAAGGTACAACGATAAGTATTTTCATCAAAAAACTCCCGATGCACAGTGGAATCCCCGAAAGATATCGAAGAATGTGTGTATTGAGCGAGCACTTGCATAAGTCTGGACTTTGTTGGGAATCATCCATCTTTGCTCTCACCGAATCGCCACCTCTTTTTTTTTTTCTTGCATGCCTGACGTGGTCAATGAAGTCCCAAACAATCATTGGGGGGAAAAGCCAAAGTAATGATATAGGCGCTTTTTCTGTGATATCTTTACTTTTTCTTCCTTACCTCCAACAGCAAAGGATCAATTTCCTTTGGCCACATGACAGCAGCACTAGATAGTCGATCCCCCTTCGCTCCAGAACATCAGAAATCTGGAGTATGAAAAGTGTCAGCAGGATGGATCTAGACCTCTCCCCCACGTATCTAGCGTCGACTGCTTTTCTACACCAGCAAAAAAAAAAAAAAAGGCTCGGGAAAACGGAAAGAAAAAAAAAGCCATTTATCCTTTAACACCCCATATAAATATAAGCTCATGCAGTACAAAATACTATTATTCAGTGCTTCATAATCATATCATGCCCTCCGAGGAGACCTGCCCTGCCGTTTCTACTTGAGTCCAAATCCTTCACTATTGAGCACTGCTTCCCAGAGCATCCGCTCAAGCTTCTCCCGCGTCGCATACTGATACAGCCCGAGCTGGTTGAAACATGTCCGCGCCGTCGGGAACCGGCTCGAGTCTTCGCCTAGGCACACCAACCGGATCATGAGGCTCGTCGCCCCCATCGCCGGGATCCGGTCACTGCCCGTAATAAATGACAATATCTTTCGTTGCGCCTGCGGTCGCGCGTGTTCAAAGAAATCCCAGAACCAACCCACCACGGGATCCGCCTCCGCTTTGGTGCCTGGCCAGTTGTCGTAGGTAGCGACCGCCCGAAGCGAGCTCACATCCAGGGTCTCATCCGATCCACGTACCAGTAATTCGATTTCCTCGGGGCGAAACAGGGACAGTGCATTGCCGCCACACACTGTGAAGAACCCCCGTCGAAAAGGTTCGAATTGGCGCGTGACTGCCGTGTCTAATTGATAATGCACATAGAGGTCCACAAACTCACGCCGATTCGCATTTGTCACCGGCTTCTTCTCACCTCCAGGACAAAGAGGAACCGGTACCACTTCACCGTATCGGTCCACATGAGCAACGAAGTCATAGCAGAATGTGTCCGCGACATCCCCCTCGAATTCCAAAAGAGATCGTAGACCTTTGGCTAACACAGGCCGGTATTCTGCGAGATCATCCAGACTGCATTTATATGTGGGTCGCGTGGTGGACGGCTGCGGCCCGCTGGTTTGTGGTGCCGCCGCTAACAGCTTCTTAAATGCAAATGGCGGTAGGGCGACGTCAAGAATAGTGGAGTTGTAGATGGCTAGCCCCAGAAGAACGCCAACCAGGAAAAATTGCTCCGATGATTCAAAGCAGAATGGATTAAAGTAACAATATTGAGAATCCTCGTCATATATAAACAGGCCTGCTGTGGATCAGTATCCGGTGTTGATAGGGAAAAATACAAGAAAATAAACTCACCATGATGAGGATCAAATATTTCTCGCACAAGTAGCAGAAACCATTCCTTTCGCAGGCCTCCCGCATCAACACCCTCTTCGCCTACGAACTCAATTCGCAACCCCTTCTTGATTTCCTCCTGGTTGGAGCCAACGACCTCACTGACGCTTTGGAGACTGTCTTCGACGAGGCAGTCACGGCGGACCTTTAGCATGAGGTACTGACTTACAGCCTTCCGATTCAGAATACTATTGAAAAAAGCTTCACGGGCTTTGACTTCCATCTGACGGCGAGCGTCATGCTCCAGAATATGAATTTTCGCCCAGAGACTGAGGAAGAACGGGTATTGACAGAAAGAGAACTTGGCTGATCTCACCTCCCAGGCCTCGAAATCCGCAACAAGATCCGAATAGTCAAGTAAAGTGTTGTAAAATGAGCTGATTGGAATCATATGCCCCCGCTGGTTTCCTTGCGGCCGGGGTGCAACTGTTGACTCTTGACCGAGAACACCGTCCGGTTTCCGAGTAACATTCGAATTGTTGGCTGTAAACAGCAGAGCCATTACTCGGCCGGCGGCTCGGATCTGCCAGTCGTCACTGTATATCACCGGTTTTTTCCCCTTATCATTTGGTTGCTTGTTGTGGTTTCTACCATTGAGAGCGGCGTGTAACTCTGCGGGCGTGTTCCTCGCAGCGCTGGCAAAAGTTGGGACCAGCGAGTTGTCATCTTTGGCTGACTCGCTACGCTTCCTTCCATGCTGGCGGGTCAACCGATAGGTGACGAAGCCACCTACAAGATCAACAATTTTTTCGAATTGTCCTACGGAAAAGCGCGAAAGCCATGAAACGAGGTAATGGTGGCAGTCGTTCGGGAGGTTAGCTAGCAAGCCCACGAGGCGCTTCACAATTCCAGAGTGGTGGCCAGGTCCCCCAGTTCGATGTTTTGGCGGCGGCGGCGGCGTAAGTAAGTTAGAGTTGGTTTCAAGTCTGTAATTGCTATTCTTTTGTGGTAACGGCATTCGGTCACCGTGTGCCACCGCGAGAACCATCAACGATGGGTTAGATGGGTAGATCAATGGATTCGCTAAGAGCATGAGTAAAAATCTGATATCATCTGGTTTCTTCAAGGGCCTCCGGGGCCGCTTAAGAAGGTTCTCTGTAGCTTTCAAGAGAGTTCGGTGAAGATGCAAGCGCGACTCTGAGACCTCTCTTTCGATTAGACTCAGATCCGCATGGTCCCATGCCTTGGATCTTATGTACTCATCTTTACCAGATACACTGGAATGTTTCATAGTTGACCAGGTTTCGACCCATGACGTTCCTGCCGTCAATATCAACTGATACCACTGAGCTAGCTCTGGCCAATTGATTCGGGGACTGCGTGAGGTGACCGCTCTTGAGGAATTAGAAGGCTTTTGCCTCGGGTGGGTATGGCTCAGTCCGCTGGTTTCTTCCGCATCAACCATCCACCATGAAGAGTTTTCAGCGAGATCCCCTAGTAGGAGAGTCTTTGCATCCGGCTCGAATATTGCATTCCCTTGCACCGGTCCAGAGCTTACCTCAACGGTTTGCTTTGGTGAACTGTTGCCGGCAGGAGTTCGAGATATGGGCTGTGCGGTCGTGAAAGATATGTTTAGGGTTTCGCAGCCCTTAAGTGATGATATTATATACTCCTCCAGTGCCTGGAATATATAGGCATGTTTCTCCCGTTCTTTGCCTCCGCAGTCATCCGGCCTTCCATGTTCCCTGGCCTGAACACTTTTGGGTGTATTCTGCGCATCTCGGCTCTTCATTTGCGAATCCCTTCCTTCCTTGCGTAGAGGATTAGGAATCAAGCCCGGTTTCATGTAGTGCGAGCTCTTCCCACCATCGGATCTATCAGACGTCGACGCACTTCGAGTATGCGGGTCCCTCGCTTGCCGGGGTACAGACAAGTGCGAGGAGGAATTGCTTGTGAGTTGCGATAAGTTCTCATCGTGCCCGGCGGAGAAATTGCTATCCGATGAATTCGCTTTCGGCAGGACGGGCAGTTTTTCAGGTGCTTCTAAACGTTGCCGGAGGTACATCGAGAGGCACCGCTCAATCAGGGCCCTTGTTCGCTCGACAGACAGGGGGATAGCTGGAAAAGAAAAGGTTAACCCCAATAAATTTACCAATCTAATCCAACAATAGCTAGGGTACCTTTTCTGGGGACTGCGGGCGGGGTAGGCTTCCCGTTCTTCTCCGGAATACCCTGCACACCAGAGTCTTTCGACTCCTGATATGGCTCCAAGTCGTTGACAGTCAAGCACTCTGTACAGCGGAAGACTTTTAAATTCCGCGGCCATCGCACTGAGCAATTGCACGTCATGCACTTCCCGGTTGTCAAATCTTCCCCCAATGTCGGTCGCGGTTGTCCTTTGCGGGGACTCGAGGATAAAGGGTTTGGTAGGTAGAATCCATCGTCGTCGTCATCGTCGTCGGAATCTAGAAAGTCCTGCTTCGAGATCGACTTATTTCTTCGGTTACCAATGCCAGTAAATGGTGAGGTGAACGGGTGGCTGGCCGAGCGCGTATGTCCTCGTCGGTACGGCGGGGAGGCAGCGGAATTTGAGGTCATCGGGGGCCCGGAGGGCACATCTTGTGGAACTACTCTGTGTATGCTTCTCCCCGCGGGTAAAGAAGCTGTGGTCGCACTAGACGTGGCAGCGACCGAGCTCGATGTTGGAGGGTCAGACGAGTGCAGAACGGACCGTGACGGCATATGGGCGCATTGGTCGGACCGACTTGTTGCTCAAATCAAGTGGGTTTGTGGCGTGAAAGAAAGATGCGACGTATTGAGCAGACTGAATGATTCCCAGAAAATGTACGCAACGTGTGAGAAACGAAGGAGGATAAGAAACAGGGAGTTTAGGGCTGAGAGATATCAACGAACGGTTCCTGCCGAATTATAGAGATCTCGGTGTCTGCGGTTCATGTGAAAAGGACGGGAAAGACGGAGGAGCAACCAGGGAGGAAACCGCAAGTCGATGTCGGTCGCTACTGGGTTGGGAACACACCTGGTCGTACGATAGAGGGGAATGCAGGTAGTAGTAGGACTTGTAACAGCAACACAGAGGACTTAGGAACGCAGAATTGATAGTTCAAATGAAGATAAGAATAAATAATACTGATAAACGGAAGACTTAGAAAGAAAGCAAGAACAAATAGCGAAGTGACGAAGTGACGAAGTGACAGAGAGTGAGGATGAGGAGGATCGCCAGCGGTTACGCAAGACCCCAAAACTGAATCATTTGACTGAGACCTGGCAGCCCGTAGTGGCTCTTTGAGGCCTGCCGTTGGATCCTTGAGATGCGCCTGCCAGAGGACTGGCCCACACTCCTCCATAGTAGTGGCAGTTGGAGGCTGCTTGCTCCGGAGATAGCTTGAAAAATAGTTACCTCAGTCTTGGTAAAAGGGGAGGTGTCAGTTGGTTAGTGTTGCAGTTTACTATCGCCCGCTGGTTCCTACAGGCTGAACGTGTGTTGCTATTTTAGGCGTTGTTAACGGTTACATCCTCCCATCCCAACTGACGGTAGCCAATTATTGGGTAGAGCCCAATTGATTGCGCTTTGAGTATTTGAAAAAAAAAAAAAAGGAAGCTGTCTTGATTTTTGCCTTCTCCAGGAAACCAAGATTATACATCCCTAGTTGGTTCCTGAATGAGGATCCTATTATCAGGATCCACCTGCCTTGAGAATACACTAGACTAGACCACTCAAAGGAGCACCTCCTTAGGTATTCTATACCGAGGTAGGAAGATCTGCTCTGAGGGAACCTTGGATATAGACTGTTTCAAAAATTTCCCTACATTTTTCTACAGTTGAACGATGCTCTTGAACAAGAGAAAAACAGTCGTCATACTTCGTTAGGGGAATAATCGAAAGGAGAAACCAAATGTGAAGAATGGAAGGATTTTTGCTAACATCCGATCCAAAGGATCTGTTGCATTATTCTCGCACCCTGACAGATCAATGTAGAAGCGAGTTTTGGTCGAAATAGACACATCCACGAAGAATTTTTTATCCCATTGCCAATAACCCCAATAAACACACTCCCTACATTTAACGGTATCTCCAGTAGCTCTGGGTGTTCTGGCGCTTCCAGGTGTGGCGGCGGCCAGCGGTGGTGTTGTTGTAGCGGTGGCCCTTGTTGATACCACGGGACTTCTTGCCGGTAGCGGTGAGACCACGGCTCTCGCGGTGCTATAAGAAACATTCAACGTTAGATTTTCAGTGTCCAATTGACTGTGAAAAGTGCAGACGAACCTTGTGGACGGGGTTGCAGATCCAGTTGATGCGGGCATCACGGCGGATGGCCTTGTGCTGGGGGTCAACAAGGATGACCTCGAAGTACTTGTAGGTGGAGTCCTGGTTGATCCAGTAGGAGTTCAGGACACGCAAGTTGGCGCAACGGCGGCCGACACGCTCCTCAGCGGTAGCACGGAGAGCACGCTGGTACTTGAGCTGGTTGACACCCTGGTTGGTGGGCTTGCCTGTTCACGGAAAAGTTGTCAGCCCATTGCCTCCCTAGGACCTTTTTTTTCTAGAGATAAAAAAAAATTCGTACCGTAGGTGGCACCCTTGGGAACGGGCCTCTTGCGGCCACCGCGTCTCACACGGATACGGTAGACAACATATCCCTGCTTGGCCTTGTAGCCGAGACGACGGGCCTTGTCGGGACGAGAAGGACGGGAAGCACGGTGAATAGCGTTCAACTGACGGAGCTATATTGATGCACTCTCAGCAAAGTTCAACGAGTGTATAGCAAGACACACGAGCCCACTGGGGACAGCGTCTCTTCTTGTGCCACATCCATCCGCCGGCGAAAAGTTATCGTTTCGAGCCGCCCAGTAAGAACCCTTCAGAAAGCAAAAGGTATCCTATGGTAAAGCACACGAGATCCCGGCGGGAATGTTAAACAATCGAAATTTGGGGGGGGGGATTCTCACCTCCCAGCAACGGACGCGCAGCAGGAAGCGAATCACATCAGACTGCTTCTTCTTCTGGATTTCTTCAACGTACTTGAGGGCACCCATCTGGTTCGAGGATAGCGGTGTTAGTTTCGATTCGATTGTTTGACAAATTTATTGCATGTAACAGATGGGCCTGTTCGGGATAACAGGAGAAGAATAGTTTGATCGTAACGTACCTTGTCGGCGTGGCAGGTTGTCGGCTGTCGTCGTTGTCGCTACTGAAAAGTTCAGGAAGGAAGAAGACTTTCAACAAGATTGTGTGTGGGACGCTAGCAAATTAGGCGAGGTTCCCCACCCCAACCAATCACCCTTGGGATCACCCTTTTCACTTCTCTGCCTCAGGTGTCAGGTCTTGGCACCTTTTTTTTCCATAATTTTTTTCAGACTTACCGACTTAAGGCCGCAAGGCAGCAAACTTTCCCAACCCACAATCCGTTTTTGTACGGCCTGGTCTCTTCCTAAGTTATCAGTAGTAAATAATTTTCATCGACTCAATAGGTAGTATTGAACGACTTCAGCTCCAAACCTACAGTGCTCACCGAATTAAGCAACTTTTATAGAAGTATCTTTCAAAACTCACAATTTCCATTTTATCCGTATTTGTTCGCCGCCACAGTTTAAAACATACACACAAAACCATACTACAAGAGAGAAAATAGTACATCAGCAAAAAGGGGAAGTCGTCTGGCAGTCCGCTCAAAGTAAAACTATGGCGGTTCCACCTGCCCAGATCATTTGCCCGAAAATAACGTCACCGAGCCATCAGATCGTGAGGGGGAAAGTCTATTAGGTATCGGCACTAAACGACAGATCATCAATCTTTCTTGATCCGTTGCACATGATTTCTAATTTCTTGCAAGAAAACGTCATAAAGAGGGTTTCACGGGAGAGAGAAAAAGGAAGGGTAATGAAAATTAAGTACATGAGAAAACCAAGGCAAGTCTCTAACAGAGAAGGAAAAGAGAAGGGATGATTGAGAAAATTCATGGAAAAGCAAAGGCAAAGGAACGCAGCGTAGCAGCCTGACAATTGAGTATTGCTAAGCTGATTTGGCCACTTGAGTAATCCTAAAGATAGAATCTCAAGAGCCGAGAGACAAACCCTGGAAACGGTTCGCCCATTCACTCTGAGGGGGATGGATACGAGAAGGGCCAGTGCTGACACCTGGACTTCCGGCGTAATCAGTGTACCCCGACTCCAAAGGGCCGTATGCATTTGGCGGGTAGGCGGAAAAAGGGTCGCCAGAACTAAGACCGCCGAGTCCACCCTCAGTCTGTCGAGGACTCTGACCGAACGATTGATAGGAATCCCCATAGCCGTTGCGCAGGACTCCCATCTGGCCCATAACAGCATCTCGTCCAGTATCGGCACCATCACGAGCGTGGCCATATGTTCTAATCTCGTGCTGGTGCGAGCGATCTGTCTGTGCCTCCTGACTATATCCTAAGGGGTTCGGGGCTTGGAGGCCAGCGGTAGGAGGAGTGACAAATGACGCTGGGTTGATAGCTGACATCCAAATCCTAGTCTTATAAATCTTGAAAAGATCAGTCACAAGAGAGTTGAAGTTGATGTACGAGTCGGCAAAGTAATAGAAAGTAAGCTTTTTCCAATCCCTGTGGGGCACGGCAACATCAGCTTCCCAAGTCAAAAAAAAAACACGGGGCTAGGAAGCACTTACATTTGGAATTCCGCGTCGAGAATCTCCATATTAAGCCGATGTTCCGCGACTTTCTGTTGACAAACTCGTTTGGCCTTGGCTTCGTTACCTTCCTTGTCCCGCAGAGTCAGAATCTCGTGGTTCTGAGCAAGTCTCTTAATCAGTTTAGGCTTGATATCGGCAGCAGACTCTTGCACCCCATGTGGACCATGGGGTCCCATTCCACCGATAGCACTCCTACTATTCAAGCCTGGATGATTCCCAGAAGCGCCAACAACACTCGCTGCCCCACTTTGGCCTTGTCTCGAGAACATCATCAACCATTTATAATGCTCTTCGGCATACTTTTGCTTCAGTTCCCGGGCCTTGGCAAGGGTGACATTTGCGTGCTGAATGGTACCCAAATCCGTACCGCGATCTGCTTCGACGATGACCAAATCTCCGGGTTTTACTTGAAGTCCGGTGTCTTCCTGAATATAGAAAACATCTGCGCGGTGGCACTTGAATGTCACAATATAGAGTAGCTGATTCTGGTGTGGATGGGCAAGACCGGACTGGTGGCGGCCATAGGTGGTGTAGGCCTGGTGAATCGATGTAGGAATGGGAGATGGACCATCAGCAGCACGGAGAGCATGGTCGCGAACAAAATAGGACTCTGCAAATCGACGAGCTCGTAAATACTCCGTCTCCATTTCATGCTCCTCGGGGCGAGAAGCTGGATGATAGCGTTGGTACTCACGATTCTGGCCAGGTGCATTTGGAAGCGAACCTTCGCTAATATTTCCGTAGTTCTCTTCACGATCAACCATCCCAGCTCGAGGAGTAACTGTTTGCGACTCCCCAGAACTAGAAGGCTGCCGGATTGGTATGTCGGCGAAAGAGTGTCGCCGGCTTTGGGGAACATCAGCCATGCTTCCAAACCCAAGAGAAGTCTGCCAGTGAGCCTTTCTAACACTCTCTAGGGCGCGATTCTCGAGAGGGGTGAAGGCCGGGAACTGCTTCTCCAAGTTGACTGAGTGCTCTGAGAGTCGTCTTCTGGGGTTATTGTAAATATCATTGTATCCAGGGATATCACCAACTTCGTCCAGATCTTCCACAGCAAGGTCCGTTTCTTCGGGAACGCTTCCATGAATGCGATGCAGGTTATGCAAACCACTTCCAACGGCATATCCACTAGTTGCAGATGCAGATGACATTGTACGTTCTCTGATAGAATTATCCATTTGTCCCGCTGCCTGGCGCAAAAGAGCATTCTCCCTTGCGAGCTGTTCAATAGTGCGGGCTTGGGCAGCATAGTTGCTGTAACTACCCTCTGAACCATTCGGGCTTTCGGCCTCATCGTCATCGTCTTCACGCACACGTCCGAGTGTGGCAGGATCATGGCCCAACTCTCCAAGTAGGCTAGGCCGAGATGAACGGTGCTGCAACGCGGAGAACTGGGCGCCATTCCGAGGGCGACCACTCGAATATGGTGCAGTGGGCTTGTTCGCCATGATTCCCAAATATTCGGGGTCGAGCTGGCCGACAGAGTACGATTGTGAGCGATACGTTTTTGGCGTCGGATGAAGTGGGATAGAGAATGGAATAGAAGAATCACCAGAGGTTGTGCGCGTAGTTGGGCTCAACATCTCGTCACCTAAGTAGTTACTGGCAGTCGACGGGTTAGACATTGTGGGGGACGGTACAATTTCCGAGAGTCGATGTGGTGGCTCCTTTCGAGACTCGGCATTCCAGATACCAGTGCCCCAGGGGAAGGAACTGTTTCCGACGTTATTCCAATTAATAGAGCTGCTTAATCCAGGGCTCGTGTTGGAAGGCCAATTTGACTGATCAGTAGCAGGACTAGTCGGATTAGAAGCGCCAGACGACAGAGGTCCAGTCAAAGACGCCTTTCGTGGCATACTTGCAGGAACTTCATTGAGCCATGAGGTGCGGCGCGCAGGCTTCTGAAACGGCACAGTTCCGGATGTTGGGGGGTGTGTTTGGTGATCTCCATCGTCGTCAGAGGACGCCAGGGCCTCTGAATCCGGAGTAGAACGGCGAACACCAGGGTGAGTTTTCTCAAGCCTGGACGACGCATTATTAGGAGGTGTTTGGGAGGTGAGCGGCTTAGATGCCTGTGCTGGCTTGCTAGTCGGCGCAGCCATGATGGTTTTCGAGCGCGCAAAGAGCAAGATAAATAAACAAGCCTGTTCGCGAAATGGAGTCAGTGGTTGTTGAGGAATGAATCGATGTTGTCTCACATCTGAAGGCTCGGCTGATGGACTTGAGAAAGGTGCGGGAGAGAAAGTGGAGATACGTGTTGTGTGAAAGATGGAAGAATTATAGGAATCACATGAGGAGTGGAGTGTTGGAACCTACCTCCAAGTCCCGATATATGGCTTTAAAGTCACTGAGAAGAATAGCGAGGGTTTAGTATTTGGTCTCGCGACACAAGCGTTGAGTGTATTCTCGGACTGAGGGTTATTAAAATCAACAAAAGCTCCAGAAAATATGTTCAAGGATATAAAAATCACCTTTTGCAAGAATCAAGGCCGGTTATGGGGAACCAGGACGAATAAGAACCTCTATAAACGCACGAGAATACTCAGAACACGGAGTCTTGAAAGCACTAGGCATAGACAATTTTCTCGATGTATGAGCTATCAGAGCGAAACAAATAATTAGCGCTTCATGGAACCCATAGGTTGCAAACAGTGAAAAAGATATCAGCAGCTCAGCAAAATATCAAACGAGAATGTGTGATGACCTCGATCGCGTCGATCGGAGACTATGGAATAGGCTTCGAAGAACAACAGCATATTTTCCGTCGACCCCAATAGGATACGTCGTTTCGACGGATATGCGGATATTCTGGAATTCGGGCACTGGTAGGTTTCTGTGAACCAGGATAGCAGAGACAACTTGAGTTATGCCGTATATTACTTCTCCTTCACTGGCGATTTGCCCACATCATCGGTGCATTTGAGCCTCGGGGTAAAACAAATATTCCCAGCATAATAGCAGGTTCCATAGAGCGAATAAAATCGGGTGTGGTGTACTTCAAGAGCAGAAATCAACTCCAAAAACGTACCTTAAGAAAAGTACAATTTGGGATTAAAACCAGTAACCGTTATAACAGTGCGGTATTGCTCTCAATCTCAGAAAAGGATGAAACACAGGCGAAGTTCGTGATCGCGTCTGCTCGCATTTGCGCTCATACGTCAGTGACCATTCGATACCAGCGTTTGGAGGTTCGGGACTCACCAATCTAAGAATAAACGAAACTTTTTTTATAATCTATCCAAAACCAAGCAAACAGACAATCTTTCAATCGAATAAGCCGTCTCTGAAAAAAAATATTTTTGCGCCGTACGAGAAGCGACCAGGCTTCCGGTCTAAGTGATAAAAGAGTGGTGTAAGAGAGGGAAGGCGCTTTGCGACAGGTCGGAGGGGGAAGACGAGACTAGTCGGTCTAGACAGGTTCGCACCAAACCCGAAGGATTTTTTTTTTCTTTTTTTTTCTCCTTTTTATATTTTTTATTATGCTCCTGCCCGGTATAGAAGAGTAAATCTCTAATTGCTCTCGATTCCGATTTGCGACGAGTGGGATGTCACTGGAAACGTGGAATCGGAAATGGTGGTAGCGTGACCATAGATGACGTTGGGAAGCAATCTGGCTCCGGTTAACTATGGGCAGATCCCCTCAAGAGCAGCGCATCTTGAGGTAGACCAGGATACAGGAAGCGAGTAAGACGCCGGAGTGAAAATAAATTCAACGATTCGACTGACGAAGAACCAGAGGGTACCAAAAAGTCCCTATTAAATGTTGGTCGCAAGGAGGGGGAGCGCGGAGAGGAGGAGGGCGTAGCTTTCGCTAAGGCTGTTGGTTGAGGCGGGAGGGCCTTTGGGAAGAATGTTAAGCTGATGCGACGGCCCACAATAGTCTGGGGCAAGTCGATCTCTTTTGAATTATGAATTTGGTTAGGTGAGAGTGAAGAGGAAGGAGGAGGGAGTTAGAGGGGAAATCAAAAGATGAAAAAATGAAGGAGGTTGAAGAGTAGTTGTAGCAAAGACAAAGAGAGGAAGAAAAAGAAAAAATGATGTGAAGACACGAGACATGGAGGAAGAATAAAGGTAGAAAAAGAGGAGAAAGAGGTTGTACAGTCAGTCGTAAGGTAAGGTAGAATCCAGGAATAATGCAAGCTAAGGAGGTAGCTAACCTCAGGCCACCAGACCAGACACAAAGGAGGAGAAAACGAGCCACGGGTCGGGGCACCAAGTAGAAGTGGCGCAAGTGGGAAGCTACGACGGAGCAAGTTAGACCAGGATGATTTCGATGGTTCTAATTCCTCTCTTTTGATTTTTAATAGATACTCTTATTATAATTTATTCAGCGTTATTATTATCTCATGTGTTTCCCTCTGCATGATGACTGAGGAGGGGGGGGCAGGGATCCTTATTGTTTTATTCTTCATCTTTTTATCCCATACAGATGAGTGTTATTATAACATCCATACAGAGTCTGATATTATTTCTATAAACTGGAAAATGTATAAATATAATTTTTTTCGAACTAAAAATTAATTAACCCATCTAGGCGGGGTAAAAGAAACATACTAAAATGAGGGTAGAAGTCTGGATAAGTGCACTACAATGCGCATGGAGCCCTTGGTTCGGAGAGGGGTCCGATATGATATGAGCAGGAGGTGACGAGCTAGAGACGTCGGAGTGTCTCATGCACACGATCTATGGAAGGCACTGGAGCAACCAATCTACTGTCTACCTAGGAATTCAGGGTTACCCGATTTAAAATAAAATAAAAAAAAAAAAAAAAAAAAAGGTCCCATGGTGGTAGGGGAAAAGTCAAGATGGTAGCACTGCTATGAGGAGTATGACAGACAGGAGCAAAGAACTGGACGGCTACCTACGAGTGGGTCTAGCGGGTCTCTGGAGGCCAAGTCGAAGATCCTCCGCGCTTCTCACTGGCCTCGAAGAAATGCCACGGCCGCCTCTCAGAGTCGTGGGATTTGAGACGCCTAGAAGTTGAACCGGCGACGGTCGGGGCGGGGCCTTTCTTGGTCAATGAGGAGGTCGTGAGTCGTGACCTTGTTGGAAGCAGAAGTGATGGACTGATCCCACATAAAGCCGTCTTCTGAAGAAGTACATGTCGTTCTGAGAACTTTATTCTCTCATCCAGCCAAGCCTGGATTCTCTAGGACAGGGGAGCTTTTGGGATGACCCGGACAAGATGAGGGTGGTCAAACTGCCAAAATACTCAGGATTGGAGGGGTTATTCTGCTCTCCGTCCATCCAAGAGCATAACTTCTGGTGGACAATCAACGTTGGAAAGGGTTGGTGGTACATGATGTGCCTGAGGAAGAATGAATGTCCTGTTCAATATCAAATCTTCTTTTTCTGATCATGATATTGACTTAAGTTCTTACCGGTTTCCTCGGATCAATATTTCAGAGTTTTCTGTGAAACAGCCCACCTCGTAGTCAACGTCATTCTGTCGTTTACGTTACACTGTCCTGTCCGTGTCATTGAGTGGGCGGGAATTCAGCAAACAAATGAACCAGATCCCCTGGACATTACTTCATCCTACCTTGCACCAACATGGTTAGTCAGTCAATCTTCTAACCTCCTACCTTTAAAATTGCGGGGGGAAACCCGCGATCTGGTAGTCCAAACACGCCAGCTCCTACTCCGGAAGAGATTTAGAGGCAAAAAAGTTCCCACCATCATTAAGTAGTTTCTTCCTTATGCAGGATCGTCCCCGTCCGAAATTGCGGAGAGAGCTTCCCACATTTGCAGTTCCAGCTCCAGCCCTAATCTTCGCGCGACGGCCCTCTTCATTTTCTCTCCCTTTCTATCGTCTGAGTACTATTGAAAGCAAAGGAAATAAGGAATGAAGACCCCGAATTCTAAACCTAAACACAAGAGGGAGACAGCTGCCAGCAAAGCTGTGTGGGAAGAAGGGCATGGGCCAATTCTAATACGAAAGAAAGCGGGTCAAGCCAAAAAGACCGTACCCCCTATCCATGGATGGGAGCTGTTTGGCCCCCTCTTCCCAACCCCCTCATAGCCCGTAAGCGATGACAAGAGGTCACAACTGAGGGGCTGAGGTTAACCCACGGATCGCTCGGTAGACCTGATCAGTGACAACATCCAACTCAGAAATAGACTCGTTCCTAAATTTCCAACTGGTCTGTGTGCTGAAAGTTTTCTTTTTCTTCTTTTTTTTTTGCCTTAGCCCATCATTTTTTTATTAATCACGTGGGTGTTGCAAGTAAATGCCGATCTACCATTCATACCTCTTCAAGTCCCCTCACATTATTTCCTTAGGTGTGATTTGATCGGTTCGGAACACTACTAACGACCGCCTACCTATAGGTAGGGAGAATATTATGCAGCTACGAGCTAGTTGCTTCCACACAGAATAATAAACCACATGTCCATTTTCCCTTTTAAAATCCTCCCGCCTCGTCGAGTAATGCATGATTGATTTCCCCACACTTGGAAAGAGCAATTTTTTTCTCCCCCCTGCTCCTGATCTCAGCAGGTGCCTTCGGATATACGGAGTAGTTAGAATAATGTCGACAAGAGTCTAGAACTGGCCAGCCCATTCCAGTCAAGTAAACAAGAAGTGCCCTGACGACAACGCGGTGTGCTTGCAGAGTGAGAAAGCAGGTGGAAATGAGGGACGATGCCCCGACGAGTAATTAGTTACATAATCCACGTTTCTTATAATTTTTTGTGCGGGGAAATACATGGCTTGTCTTAGGAATAATCAATCTGGGGTTATTTACATGTGACCATTTGTCTTCAACACTCTGCAGGGCTGGCAGGGCGGGTATTCAAGGCGATACTCGCTGTCGAAATCATACACAATGCACTCCTGACAGAAAAGATGCTCATACAAGATTTCTGTGTGTTTGATATCACCATAGGTTAACTTCGAGCCTCTAGATCTTAGTTAATCTGGGTTAAACTATAACCTGGTAGAACCAAAGGGAAATCCATTGTTACCCAGGCTATTCCAATATCACAAGCTGTGATAGTTCGACTCTGGATGTAATAATTTACAATCTTTACATTAGGAATTGAAAAGACTCTACCCGTGACACTTCCCATGGAAGTAAAATGTCTGTAAACTTTCACCTAAATACGGCTGAAACTCTACAGAAATCACAAATGCATCTTGCGTCCAAAACCACCTCTGATGGGACCTCATCTACTTGACCAGGATGTGCGCCCTGGGGACACAACTTGTTCCCCCTCCACATCATCCCCACACCATCATGACAAAGAGGAGGGGTGACTATAGTTTCAATTTGCCGAGTCGGCTCCGCGAAACAGGATCTACATCGAATCGCAACAAAGGCACAGTGGACTGCGGTAATCTAAATTCAAACATCACTGACCAGAAACCTGTTTTCGCATTTGTTTCAAAGTAGCTGGAGTTGCCTTAAAGTTATCTGTCTATCAGTTGGATCAGGTAATGAGAGAGTTGTGCTTGTTATCCTGGACGTATTTCCCCGGATTCGAGGGGCTACTTTACTACTCAGTACTACTAGTAGTATTACTAAAACCTGGGGGACATGCAGAAGAAAGACGCCAATCAGAGGTTAAAATAAAGCAACAGTCGATCAGAGGTTTCTAGATACTTCTACCTACTAGAGGACTCATAGTGTGCTAATATGTGGATCTTCCACACACTATTTGAATCTGATAGTCCCAGAGAAATCTCGCCACGTTCTTCAAACCAGTTAAAAGGAGAATAACAGCCAAAAGGTGGTATAGATCAAGAACGAGAATTTCGACACAGAGAACAGAGTAAGCGAAATATGGCTAGAACTCACTCTGCAGCCGACAAGATGCCTCGGAAACGAATTCTCCTAGGCAGGGTCAGGACTGACGGAAGGATAAAGAACTGGAAGCATAGTGACAGGGACTAGTTCGCCTATGATTCAGCGCATCCCTCATGGTTCCTGACAAGCATGAGTAATTGATATGGATCATGGTTAACGGTCTTACTGCTGCAGGAGTCCCACCCTAGCGTTGGCTGAAACTACCGACATTGGGGTACATCTGATTCTCCCCCGCGAGTCAGCTCCAACAGGTTGAAGCTGTTCCTTCTGTCGATGATACTAGGTACCGAGATGAAAGTGATCTGGCCGCATCCTCGGATAGTCCTGTACTCTTTATTAAACTCAATAACATTCAGACATTAGAGGAGGATCGTTTGCTAGCACATATAAACGTACATCTCAAATACCTAACCGAAACTTCTCCATCGACCATCCCTGTTAAGCCCCTCCATATTGAGATGAGTTCTGGACCTGGGCCGTCACTGATTAGTCTGACTAGAGGTACTTTCATCTACATATAACCCGGAGTTCATTTCTCCAACAGGAACCCCCCTCCCGCAGAGCACTGACCCAAGACGAATCCCCACCAACATCCAGGGCTCAGGCCCTGACTTCTAGGCCAACTAGTGCTCACAAGGCTAGCGTTGGTGTCGTCGGAATCTCCTGTACATACTTTTTTCCGCCTAGTCTGCTTTCTACGAAAGTGCCGCATCGTCGCTACAGGTTATAGCCGCCGCCTCTTTCCGTGCTCCACCCGGAGCTAGTACTTTGGTTAGAATAATGACTGTTCTCGACTCTCGGATCACTGGGTGCTGGTGAGTCCAGGAGGGAAGAACGGAGTAGAAAGAGCCAGTGGGCTCTCGGCTATGGCTTGGCGTGGCTGTCAAAGCTTAGCTGAAGAGCTGCCTCGGAAGCATTCTTATTTATATTGATATAGTACAGCGATAAAGCGTAGAGCTTACCTGCGAAACCCGTCTATCTGCTCATTATAAAAAAAAGTACGCCTGTGTATAAAATAAAACAGTATAAAAAGTGGGGGAGATGGGGTATTAACAAGTGACTTCCTTTTTGGGCATTTTTGTCACTTAAGGGGCCGTATCCAAGGTTCCCTTGCCACCGCTAGAAGCAGTCGCTTGAGCGCCCTTCTGGTGTCTCAGCTTTTCTTCAAACTTAGCAAATTCAAGCATGGAAATCTCTTCCTCCGGGTCCGTCACCTGCTCAACTCCTTTGACTTCTTCGATCTATCCAAGAGGGAAACACCATCAGCATCGTCTTCTCTCAGTCCATAGTTCAAAAGAGGGAAACTTACATAATGCATAAGCATAGATTCAATACCATTCCGCAACGTAACCGTGCTCGAGTCGCAAGTACGACAAGCTCCCCGCAGCTTCAACATGACGATACCATCCTGGAAACCTCGCAGCTCGATATCTCCTCCGTCCTCCTGGATCGCTGGCCGGATTCTCGTCTCCAAAAGCTCTTTGATCATGCTGACGACCTCGTCATCTTCTTCATTGTAGCTCAGTGAATCCTCCTCGCCGCCGTGCTGTGCATTCTCGCCAGTCTTCGCGACTGTACTGACGATCGCTTCACCCGAGGTAACGGCTTGTGTGATCAGGCTGAAAATCTCAGGCTTGATGTGGGCCCAGTTTGCATCGCTTGACTTGGTCACTGTGATGAATTCGGGTCCGTAGAAGACGGATGTCACGCCGTCGACGTTGAAGAGGTTAGCTGCGAGAGAGGAGGGATGTGGTGGCGCGAGGGTCGATCGAGGAGAGAGGTATTCAAGGAAGGTGGATGGGAAGTCCTCTGGGAGAACTCGGTGGTTGGGGATGAATTTCAATGCCTACAGAGGTATAATTTAGTAACATGGCCAACCGTAGTACTCCGGTGAAGGACAAGAACTCACATCAGGATTTGGTGTGGTTTCGGTCTGGATGAAAATCGTTCGCTTGCTGACAGGGGACTGTCCATTGACTCGAGTATGAGCGACAGATTGGTGGTGAGGCCGCAATGTCGGCCTGAGTCGAGTTTCTGATGGAGTGATAGCAGGCAATCGAGCCGAACGATGAATACTTCTGTATGATCCAAACACCTCGGGTCGGATAACTCGGGGTGAAGACTCAGCGGCTGCCAAAGCCTGTGTTGCCAGTCGGGCTTGAAGAACTATTCGTCTCATCATATTTCCGGATGTCAGGCTTACAGCCATGTTGTACTTAGTATAATCTGCAGGAAAATCAAACAAAGGTCACTTCGTTGAAGGGTTGTGCGGGAAAATTTAGGGATGTTTCCCGTTATACTCTACGGAATCCCGACCTCTGACGCAATTAGATACACGTGACTTTCGGGAAATCTCAATTGCTGACAAATAGAAGCTCACCACAGCCAATTATATCGAACCTGTTTGAAGTCCAGTCAAAATGTATGGCTATTGGTACATTTTGAACCCTCGAAAATTGAGAATCACATACAACACTCCCCTATAAGACCTTCTATAAGATATTGAATTACACTGCTAACACAATTAGACCATTATATTATACAGGAGTAGTATAACAGAAGTGATGTATCGCACGTTGGGGGGAGAAACTTGTGTTGGAGCCTTTGCCTCACAAAAATATATAGACTGAACAACCTGAGACTATTGGCCACCGCCTGCCCACGCTAACATAAGGAAGAAGTCCCATCAAAGACTACATGGGTAATATTATTGCTTGTGGAGAAGCATATTTGCTCCTCTGAGTACCAGAACGATACTGAGGCCAGACAATGTCTTTCAGAAACGGAGCAATACCAAGACCGAGGCGAGGTAAAAGCATCAAGACCTTTTCACACCATGTCAATTTCTGTGCCGATTCCTCGACGTGGAAGAGTTGCACGCATTGACTGAGGGGCGCCAACAATATCTGCGCTCCCAATGTTTTCATATCAGGCTGAATGCAATACAAGACTGAGCGGCAGACTTGGTCAGCATAGTGATTGCTGAGGGCTGCAAAAGCGGTCGAGGGCTCGAGGGTGGGTGGAATTTTGGCTGGCGCATTTCCAGATTGAGAAGACAAGAGCTGGGGATTTAGGACATTGGTGTCAGGATAATCAACAACGGTAAGGAGCTGGCTAATGAGTGGGTAGAGTAGCATCAAGGTCGTCCAATACATTAGATGGGACTCTGCGCATGTCAAGGAAGGAAACTGAAAGGCAGGAGGGAATACGTCAGCGAGGAGGGGAATTCTTAAATCCTCTTGAGATATAGTATGGGGTGGCAGGGTTGTGGGTGATCCCAGCTTCGCTTGCATTGTTACGCACACCCGATGAAGACTTCTTTCTAAGGATAGGCAGAGAAGCAGAAGCTCGCCCCCAGTCCTACGAGCGGTGTTCGAAGCCGCTGCGCCGGTAAGGAAAAAATTATCAACCTGTTCCATAATTGCGGAACATTCTGCTAGTAAATTGATGATTTCGTCAATGGGTTCCGGATTTTTTGATGTATGCCATCCTGCTGACTTATAGAGACTCGGAGCTGCTCGCACCCTGATGGAGTTACATAGCTGCTAAGAATTAGCACCTAGTTACGTGAGAGAAAATAACGCTGCAGGGTAGGAGGTTTGGAACTGACAGCGACGAATTTCAACTGGCGGAGAAACAGCTTCTCGGCAATATTTTCTTCCTTCAGAGTAGCGCATTGATCAATAATTGCACTGCTGCCTTGCACATGGGCAATCCAAGCCATGAAGCCTGGCGGCGAACAATTGATTAACTCGAGTGCTAGTTAGATCCTGTTGCCAATTTTTATTTTATAAGATAGTACGAGGATCTTACTTCATAAAATTGAAAGATAACAGTTGTGTATAAGAGATCTTTGCCCAGTCTGGCACCTGATGTAATCTTGCCATGCACAGTCTTCATGGAATGGTTGTAAAGCTTGCTACTATACTGTAACAGCCGGTCGTCATGATTCTGTTTCGCGAGAAACGCAGAGCATAGTGATATTACGGCCCTATCAAGAACCTGACTGTTCTGAGTGAGATCAGGGAGCATGTGTAATAAATTCTTTCTTGTAACATTCTGCACACCATGCGAAGGAGGCGAATACCAGTCTATGAAGCTATTGACTAGCTGGGATCGGATCTCTGGGTTAGAGTTGAAGTAAGGTATTTGTGGTTCGAATCTTGTTACTTTGCGTGGGCTAGAGTGATCTTGAATGGGTGGTATGGGTAAGTGAACAGGCTTTTGGCAGCCCTCATTCTCAGTAGAGGGTTCGTGGACGAAGATTCTGCGCCTCTCATACCCGGTGCAGGTGCGGCCATACTTGATGCACCGCAAGCACTGTGGTTTTGTCTCATCACACTAAGCACAGGCAAAGTTAGACGCAATTATCCTTGCGTGCAAGCATGGACAGGTATCTCCTACCTTTACTTTTCGGCGTCGACATGTATTACACCCTGTAGATGTATATGGAACGCCGCCCATAGTTGTTAATCATTGGGCGAGTAGGTTGGCTAGACAATCGGTGCCTATCGGAGCAAAAGATATGTAATTCCGGGCCTCTTGATTAGTTCCTGAATATGTGACCTTTGGGTTAATTACAATTTCCTCTTCTTCAACGTCATAGCTCTCTTCTGCTTCACTCTGAAAAGTTCCTTGACCTTGGAATGTAGCCTGTGTTGAGGTGAATAATTGACTGGTCGACTAATCTGGGCATACTATCCGGCCGGCGCGGGTACATGATAGCGTATTGTAGTTAATCCGGGCCGATGAAGATTTCCGATGTGTAACGAATCACGTGGCTTAACAATGAGTTTGTTTGTGTACTTTTTTTTTGGCCAGACTGCCCCAGCTTCTTACACCAGCTCCCTGCCGAGGCCTCTTTCAACACTAGAGTTGCGTTTTGCGGAGAGTTCATCTTTATTGGGTTTGCGGTGGCTAGTTGTGTAACAATGATGACAGCGGAGCTCTGATCACAGTGGAGTTTAGACAAAGCCTTCTATGAAGGACCGAAAACGCGATAATGACCACACTTTGTGAGGTTTGTGCCTCGGAGCCTTTCAAATATCGCTGCCCGACTTGTGGGCTCACAAGGTATGTTGCAACACCAATTGCCCAAGTACTGGAGAGGTAGTGTCTGGAAATCTAGGAGGCCATCATGCTCATGTGTTACAGCTGCTCTCTCGCTTGTACCCAATCCCACAAGATATACTGCGCACCGAAACCACAACCAGCCACACCGCATAGTGATACAATTGAGTCTCAATCTTCAGCGAACGAAACCAACGGGAATAGGACTGCTGAGGAAACACTAGCGACCCAGAATAGCTACAACATCGCAGCTATGGCTTCTTCATCAAAAGTCAAGGACCTCCTTGAACAATACCCGACGCTTCGTGAACAATTGAGAGACATCTATCAAGCTACTCTACAGGAAGAGTGGGTAGAGGGCCCGGTTCCTGGAGACAAAGCACGATCCTTTGGAAGAGGCAAATTTGCTCATCGCAACCGGGGACCATGGACTCGCGAAAAGGGGTTTAATAGGGGCTTAGGAAAGGTTCGGAAATATAGAGAACAATGCGAAGATGAGCTTGAAGTGGGAAAAAATGCGGAAGCTTTCATGCAACTTCTGAAATTGGTTAACGGAGACCACCCCGCACAGCCTTCGTGAGGAAGGGCTGCTCAAGCATGGCATGCACAAACCAAACAACTATATCTTGGATGTTATATTCTATCATGAATTTTGCCCTACTCCAAAATCCTAGGATCGCCGTATGTTTCGGGTCCGCGAAGATGGCGAAAATGTCCGGGTTTATTCAAGGACTTCGCAGCTCAAATACTCACGATCAGCACAATCTATGGAACAATACCTGGCTCGGGAAATCTAATCCTCACCACTACGACCATTTGACAAGCCATGATACGACTTGTCTCTCTTCTACGCACACGAAGCTGAGCGGCTTTCTTGCACTGACTACTGCCGATAGCTGGCGGGAAGGTGGACCTTCACCTGTTTGCCTATTTTTTTTTTTTTTTTTTTTGGATCTCTATTGGTAATATATATGCTGTCTTGTCCTGTGCTTGACTGATCATTTGTTACGTTTGAAGGCTGTGACAAGGAGGATCTCAGGTCAGAGCAGCCAATGCAAGAATTTCTTTGGCTTCACACTGGAAGTCAATATTAGCCAATCCGAACCCCCTATTTACTAGCGTAGCCTAGGGTCTTTTTTAGCGCGATGTTTCCACAGTCGGTGGGGGGTCTAGAACCAGTGGTGTTTCCCGGAGCCGCTCCTTCATAACTTTCTGAGATATCAAGAAACTGAACAGGATGTCGCAGTGTGATAACCGACTGGGGGTTTATCGTTCAACTAAACAGATCATAGACTCCAGCGGTGACCTCACTCCTTTTACTTCGAACAAGGTCATGCGGGGAGCCGGTTAGTAGGTCATTCTTGTTTCAGCAGCAACCCATGGAGGGATCGATCATGAAGGCGCTAATGGCTGGAAGTCATAATATTTTGTCACGTCTCTACTCACCCTTGGAGTCGTGAGCCTGATGGTGCGAAGGGTACTCGAATCAGCTTCACGATAAATGTTATCCATCCAGTGGTTGACGTTATTTCACTGAAGGAACGATTCCTACTGAATTATTCGATTCTCGCGGCTGAGACTGACTCGAACAGAACGAGTTCTTTGAAATGATCTGGGTCTGAGCTCCTTGAAGAAAAGAGACGAATAAAAACCTCCGCCATTTTTATCACCGAGGCCCTGACGATCAGATGACAACGTCATGTTGCAGGAGAATACTGGAAGGAAATGAATCTTATTATTTATTGCTTTCCCTCTCAAGCCGTTTCTCAAATCGTGTTTTCATCATATTCGGCCAGATAATCCTGGCATGGGTAGATTCTTACTTGACCTGCCACAACAGGAAGATCTACGGCTTCGGCTCTCAAAATCGGCCTCTGCGTCTGCCATTGGTCAATGAATGGGTGATGGACCTGAAGATTTGACGGAGGATCCATGATCCACACTGATGAATTCCCCTTGCGTACAGCAAAGTAAGTGGAAAACCTTCGAGGTTGTCATCGGAAAGCAGAAAGAAAGTAAATCCGTGAGAAAGCCATCCGATGGAAAGGGTGCATCGGAAAGTGGCCAAATAATAATATGCTTCCGAGATCCATACGACATGGTGCCTAGTAACATGATAATCATAATCATCCACTCACCCTCCTACTAGAGGCATTTTCATTACTCTCAACTGTAAGTATTCGGTCACTCAATTTCCTTGGTCAGTGGTTACCTGGGAAGTACAGTGTCCCGATGAGGGTATGGGTTTCAAATCAAAAAGCACAAGATTTCAGATCAAGAGACGTAATTGCTCCTTGACGACGGATGAAACGTTCGGAGATTACATGGGTTTTCAGCCATTAGAAGAAGAGGCAATTCAACTCCGTCTCTGGCAGAACAGTTCTATAAATCATTGGGCAGTTCTTGAGCTTTGACAATCAGCTGTAAATCTTATTTGCATAAATGCTGTGCACAGGCCCAAAGTTGGTCGCTGTAAGGAAGCCTGTTGGCCTGGGCAGAGATCTGATTCACCCACAGTTGACTATGCTCAACCAGCCGATATTCTTTTATATATCACCTCAATCTCAACCAGTCATTTGCCAGCTCTGCTGGTGTTTCCTCCTTTTCCCATTTGGAACGGCCATCAAGACGGGGGTTGATTCTACCGCCCGCAACTCAGTCTTTGTATCACCGCTGCGGCTGCCATTCGTCTTCCGTGCGCTAGTAGCACTGGGGAGTCTCAATCTTTGGCCTGCGATTCGACCACTGCTTTTCCATCTGGAATTTCGCTTTTTCTCCTTGACTGCCTGCTTGTCCAATAATTAACCAACATCCCTCTTTGGCCACCCACCGTGCCACTCAGTAACCCCAGGCTCGTGTGTGCACTTCCACGCGGCTTGCAGATCCCGAGGTGTGCAAGTTCCTGAGCCACTGCGAAGCGTCGACAACGACTACACGTTGAGTCGAAAGCTGATTGATCATCTTGCTTGCCTGTCTTTCTGCTTGCCTGCTCTTTTGAATTCGTCCCCTCTCGCATTGATTACCTTCCCATTGGCTGTGCCGGGGTCATTCTGTTTTTGACTCGACTCTGGCCCCCTGTCCTGTTGCCTCCTCCGCTTGCCGGGGTCTAGGACCAGTGATTGATCCTCTTGCTCACGAGTCACCATATGATCAAGTGCCTCTGGTCGATTCTCCAGCACGCATAATATTTGCGTGAGATCTGTCCTACTCTATTTTCCAAGTACAGAGATTCTTTTATTCTTACGTGTTTGTGGTCTGCCGTGTTTAGCTGGACTCGGGATTCTGCGTTGGGGAAAAAGAAAAAAAAAAACCATCGCGAGCTGATATATTGTTTGAGGACTTCACTGGACACAACCAACCAGAGATTTACCACAGAAGAGAAACCGCCTGTTTTCGGCAAACCAACGATTTTCCTAACTAGAGAATTTTTCTAGTTTTCCTTCCTCCGAGCGACAATGGATGAGCTGTCGTGCCTGCCTCACTTACATACGTAGTAGCTGGACCTTGCGCGGTCGCACTTTGTTTGCTTAACCGGACATCACTTGCGCAAATAACTCTTTCATAATGGCCTCCATACCCTCGAGACGAGAGCGGTCGTCTAGCGACAGAGCTCAGGCAGCTCCGATCCCCCAACGACCGGGTCTACCGAACCGAACCTTTTCCGCCCCCCCCGGAGGTTTACATAGAATTGATTCTTCGAGAACGACGATGGAAGTTGGTCATAAGGTGGAACGGACAGTTGTTGAGGAGGATGAAGGTCCATTGCCGGCTGCGGGCAACGGAGTCACATTGTCACGGAATGGCGAGGAGGTATGCCGTTCTCTGTCCCATCTGCGGTGTTGAAAGTGACATTGTCTCTGATAATTATCTTGATCGCAGAAGTCCCAGAAGCCGAGTTTCCCCAACGTCTGTATTGCCGTGGTTGGCGGGGACCAAGTCGGGAAAACGACCTTTATCGAAAGTGCCCTGGAAATGAAACACCCCTTCTCGCGGATGACGACGAAGAAAATGTCATTGGATGGGACGGTGTATATTGTTCGTCTGCTGGAAATACATACCAATGAGATTGCCACGGGCATTAATGGAAAGCCCATCTGGCCACGACTGGGGAATGATACACCTACAGTGGACGGTGCTCTGCTCCTCCACGACGCAACTCGTCCTGAGAACCTCCCCCAGGTGGTTGAATTCCTAGGTTTGTGATCCGTTCTGTTTCCAGTTGCCCCGGTCGCTCACAGCCTCATCCATTTAGATTTCTTTACCGTCTCTTCACTCCCGCTTGTACTCGTGGCCAGTAAATGTGATGTGAAGATCCCGGATGGACCCGTTGAGACTCTTTCGGGTAGCCATGAGATCCATCAAACGTCGCGCGAGTCACCTCGGTCACAGAAGATGTGTATTTCGATGGTTTTACGATCCATTATTAGCCAGCATGATGGTAAGTGGAAACCCCTCAGCTTTGCAGAAGTTTATTGCCCGGTTATTATTGCCCACTCGAGAGGAAAAGAAAAACGCCAAATAAAAAAGGAGGTGGCACGGGTGAAGTAAGAAAATGTTTCGGGTTTGAGTGATACGACACCAACCTCGTATACCAGACATATGATGTCCTGAGTATAGTTCCGATGGTTTCTCCTCATCCCGGCCAAAACCCCCCTAAGACGGACTATGTTCGCGCTAGTTCGCGGCGCGGCCTGGGTTTAGCTCGCGTACCCTCCTGTCTTTTTTTCGCAGATCCTCGAGAGTCTGATTTCTGCAAACGCAGGAGAAACTCGGGCCAAGGGGAAAAAGTCCACTGCCTGCATTTTGTTGGGTTTGGTTCACCGTTTGGATGCTAACTAATCCCTATAGTCGTGGTTGTCGATAACACCGGCCGCCCACCCTCCACACACGAGTGGCATCACACTCGCGCCCGCTCAGAAAACCCCACTCCCCTGCTCGCTGGAGCTGCGGGAGGCCAGTTTAGCAGCACTCTTAATCCAGGAGTCGATGGGTACGGTGCAGACCGTCATCCCACCGACTCGACCACCTCTCTAAATCTGGCTTCCAATGCACAAGGCTCGCGATATGCCCGGAGCAATTCGCATCCGGTGCGACCGCATACGCCTCCTTCTCTGAGCGCTCGCGTCGGACTCGAGTCATCGCCCAGCAAGGAGCGCACTCGACAGCAGCTGCTTCGCACAGCCTGGCGTAACAGCGGAGGATCAGATGCTTTCAACAGTTTCTTGGATATGGAAGACGATGTGGATGGAACCCGAAGCACCCCGTCAAGCCCAGAGAGCAAAGATAAGGCATCAAGCGAGAGCTCATCAAACGAGACTGGTTTTACTTTCGATGAACTGGTGGATCGCCTCGTTGCCCAACCCATGTCAAAACAGGATTCCAAATTCGCGTCGATTTTCCTCAGCCTTTACCGAAAATTCGCCGCTCCTGCTACATTGCTAAGTGCGCTCATCAATCGATTTGAGAAGAACGAGAAAAACTCCGCCGACCAACTGGCTCGCATTGCTGACCAACTAAGGCTCCTCAATGTCATGGCACAATGGGTATCCGAGTATCCGGGCGATTTGACCTACCCCAAGACTCGAAAGCGGATTGTAGATTTCGTCTCTACCCTTGAGAAAAGCCACTTCTACATGTTTGCCGCCAAGGAAATCGGGTCATATCTTGAGGCTATTGTGGAGGATGATGATATTGGATGGTCATTCAGGGATGGCGAGGTAGAGGCTTTCGATGAACAGGAGACCTTCTTCGACAACTCCGGTCGGAGTTCCCCATCAATGCTTCTCGGCGGGTTCTCAATGGCGGACGATGGTGATGAGGAGGAAGAAGATCCTATTTACAGCATGAGCGCCTTGGATCTCAGCGAGGGTGTCACCGAATCTACTACGAAACTGTCCGCCACGCCGTCGAACCCATCTCCTTTTGAGAAGCCCGGAACCATTTCGAACCAGTCATTCACATTCTTGAGCATTGAGTCTGCACAACGCGAAGCACAGAATCTGGAACTGACATCTCGACTCCCATTGTCGAAGATGCAATGGCGACAGTTCATGGAAATCCCGGACGAGGACTTCGCCCGTGAATTAACCCGAATTGACTGGATTATGTTCAACGCCTTCCGGCCACGGGATCTTGTCCGACACGTCAGCATCTCAGGGCCGGACAAGGACAAGATCAAAAGCTTGAAGCATGTTAATCGCATGATTAAGCAGTTTAACCACGTGGCATTTTTTGTGACAAGCGTGATTTTATTACGAGATAAGCCGAAGCATCGAGCGAAGGCTTTGGAGAAGTTCATGGGCATTGCCGTGGTAAGTGAGCTTTCTAATCAGATATAGGTGCGGTTCTAATCAGACCGGATCGTGCTATTAGAAACTTCGTCGCTTAAATAACTATAATTCTTTGGGAGCTGTGATCGCCGGAATCAATGGCACGCCCATCCATCGTCTGACACAGACGCGAGAGTTGGTCCCGGTACAAATGCAAAAGGATTTCATGAGGCTGGTTATCCTTATGGGAACCCAGAAGAGCCACTTTGCGTATCGCCTGGCGTGGGACAATTCATTCTCTGAACGGATCCCGTTCCTGCCGCTCCACCGCCGCGATCTTGTGTCGGCTGAGGAGGGCAATAAGACGTTTATTGGTGACACCAGAACCCGTATCAACTGGCGAAAGTTCGAAGTCATGGGCGAGGTGGTGCTCGGGATCCAACACAGCCAGAAGACACCGTACCCGCATATGCACCGCTACGAGGATGTAGCGCGTTTGATTCTGGACGTCAAACTCTCAGGTGATGACGAGGTATGTCTTTATCTAGTGGCGATTTCTAGCCAACTTTGTTCCATTGCTGACGTGCGTAGGAATTGTTTGCCCGCAGTATGCAGCTTGAACCGTCCGCTGGTGGCGACACGGGGCGGAAGAAATTTGGCTGGTTACGAGCATAGCCCCAAATGGAACACTCTGATCTGGACGACGTAATGTGAACCGACGATGAGAATACACCGATTATTTATTTCCCTTCCGAAACGGTAAAAATTAAGGACTTTATGACGACTTGCGACTCTGGAGCGAGTATAAATGAAATGTTTATGATCGTCACTGAGATAATGTACATACATGGTGTTGAACATATGTAGTTACTACCCTCTATAGCTAGCTATAGTTTACCTTATACTTTTTAATTATTCGTGCTCCTCCCTTTGAATTCCATTTATTAAAAGTACCTTGGCGTTGTTAGTGATGAACAACATATCACGTGATGCATCTTTCCAATCTGATAACCAACCCAAAAAACCATCCCCAATTGACCTTCATCTTCCATCCTCAAATGATACATGAAATAACTCAAACCACACTCAACCCAAACGAACCCCCCCCTAAAACCCATTACATACTCAACAAAACGAAATAAGCCACAAAGAAAATAAAGAATGTCCGCAAAATCTACCTACCGGGCTCTCCTCCGCGAGCTCCCTCGCCGCACCCTCTCCAACCCAACACCACTACACAACCGAATCCGCGAGCTCTACCGCCAGACCACGGTCACCAGCACAAAAACAAACGCAAATACACCAGAGACAACAACAGAGACAGAAGTGGAGGAAGTACTCTCCCGCAGAGTGCAAGAAGCAGACCAGTTCGCGCAGTACGCCCAGGCACAACGGATGTATGCGATGTTGGTGGAACGGTATAATCCGGGTTCGTCGATGGATGAGGAAGAGAGGATACGGCTTACGGCGAGGAGGGTAGGGTTGGATTTACCGACTGAGGCAGAGAAATGATTGATTTTTTTCTCTCTCTTTCGTACACTGGTGGGGAGATGAGATGAGAGAGATAGATATTATGGGGTAGTGTATATTATTGTATTGTATTATTTTTGTGTATACCTTAGGTATTATAGATGTGTGGGTATTTTCTAAGGAGTTTGATTGTATTGGAGTTTTGTCTATCTTATACTAGTAGTAGGTATCGTGGAAGAGGGTTCTGTCGTAGCTCGTTATGTAGGCGGAGCGGAGGTCGGAGTGGAGGTCTGGTTGGGACCTGGACCTGAACCTGAACCTGAACCTGAACCTAGGCCTTGGGGTCTGCGTTTACAGGAAGGTTTGATGGGAGAATTCCAAGGGTGGGTGATATCGTCTGCTATCTTGAGCAGTGTTTGATGCTTGGAGGGTGAATGGTCGGGATGGGAAGTGTATGGATTCACCCCGTTAACTGGACTCGTTCCATCTGCCGCATTAACGTCGAGCTGCTTTCCTCGTCTTCCACGCTCACCTCCATCTCGATCGCTGTCTTGGGTCTGTTCTTGTTCAGGCCCTCGAGCAGCCCGCAGGCCTTGCATATCCGTTGACTCGAGATATACCCGCATCGCTCACACTTGCCCAGGACCTGCTTGCGGATACTATTCCTGTCCGCGTCTGTGGTCTGCTTCGTGTTCTTCTTCTTCCTCTGCTTTTTCGACAGGAGCACCGCCGTCGACTGCGCCGGGGGAAGCTTGATCTCCGTCTCCAACCCAGCAGCCGCCTCATCAGCAGCCAACTTCTTCTCCATCTCGGCCATTTCCCCGCCGCGCGTCCTCCCATTCTGACTCCCACAGCCCCCTTCACCCTCCGCCTCCTCCTCGACAGGCGCGTTCGCCCCCGGCACCAGCAACGCCATCTCCTCTCCGCTCCGCACAATATCCAGAATCGAGCTCGGCCGAATCTTCTCCAAATCCTTAATCAACGTCCTCGCGCTGCCCCGAAACGCCTCAGGCGAGTAAATGCACTCGGTACTGAAATAATCCAACTGTTTATGGTGCGCATATAGCACAATTTCCTTCTCATAGGCATACTTCAACGGCTTACTCCGCTTGATATCCGACGCCTTGGAATCTGTCACGATGCTCGTGCCCCGCGACAATCTCGGCAGATCCCCGCGCAGCAGATTCATCATAACCGTCTCCGCCACATCGTCCGCGTTATGACCCGTCACCACATGCTTGATGCCTAGGCGCTCCGCGCCCCGATCCAGCGCCTGCCGCCGAAACACCCCGCAGTAGGTACAGTTGCCCTTCTTCCCGATCTGCGCGACCACCTGGTCCATCGTCCACCCGTACAGCTCGCCGTACCCCACGATCACGAGCGGCATGTCATACTGCGCCGAGTTGCGCTTCACCGTCTCCAGGCTGTCGTCGCGATAGCCCTTGATCCCTTCGTCGATGGAGAGCAGGCACAGATCGACCCCGTAGTCGTACCGCTCGTTGAGCGTCTTAAGGACCGAGGCGAGCACGGTGCTGTCTTTGCCGCCGCTGGCGCCGATGGCGACTCGTTCGCCGCGGTGGAAGAGCGCGTTGCTGGTGATGGTTTCGTGGACTTCAGTCTCGAAAACGTGGAGGAAACACTCGCGGCAGAGCTTATGGCGGTTCTTAGGGCGGATGATCACCGCCCGGGACGTTTGGCAGTTGACACATGTTGTAGGAGGCATTTTGTTTTGCTGTGAATGTTTAAACAGAGATTGTACTGTGAAAATGTGGGGGAGGGGAAATGTATGCCTCTTTTTTTGCCGATTTTATTTTTCCGCCGATAACTAACTGATAAGAAGCTTAGTCATGTTTGTCTAGTTTGTATCAGGGGACAGAAAACCAAGAATTTAGTATAGGGGGAAAGAAGAGAGAATGGGAAAATAGAGATGGAAAAATTAAAATATTATTATAAATAGAGGTCTAATTACATGATACAATGTATAAAGAATCTCCAAGCAACATTTTTTAACCCCTCTCCATCCATCATGCACATAGTCACATAAAGGAAGAAAAAAAATTTACATCTTCCCCTTGAGCGCATTGGAAATCATCTCCCGGCCGGTAATGCGCGATGTAGCCCACAGGGTAGGGAAATCGAGGGTACTCGAGAAAGTATCGGCATAGCCAAAGAATAGCATGGGAGGGATCCAGCCACGGGCGTATTCTAGCGCGAAGCAGGACTCGTCCATCTTGTACTGCTTGACCTGGCCGCGCTGGAGATGGTGAACGCTTCCCTGGGGGTAGACCTCGGGCTCGTAGGACCCGGGGACGTAGGCGAGCTGGGTACCCTGGAGGATGTTGAAGTAGTCGTCTGCGGTGTGGCGGCCGGTGTGGCCTTCCGTGCCGATGGCGGTACCTGTTCAAACGAAAACCTGGGTTAGATTTGGTTGGGGAAGATAGGAATTGAAATATGGGGGGAGGAGGCGTACCGAAGATGATCAAGTATTCGGTGATACCTAGATTGAAAAGAGAAAAGAAATTAGCTTGTCTTGTCTGATAGGTCAAGGGAAGGGTGACCGTACTGGCGTGGATAATGTACATGGCACCCATGGCACCGCCGGCGTTGTTAAAGACCCATTCCTCATCCTTGTTCAGGTGCGTTCCGGGGATCTTCTCATCTAGCTCGGCGACGATGTATGACACCACAGAGCGAGTGTCATTACCGTGGGCCGCAATGGCGCGCTGCGACAGATCGTGCAAATGGGCTGGGTCGAAGATGTAGAATTGCTCCAGGCGCGCGTCCAGATATTTGTACAACCCTGTGAAGAGTGCCAGCAAGGCGATTGCGGTGCTGAGGCAGCGCATTGTGTCGGATGGAGAGGAGATTGGGGGAAAGAGAGCAAGAGATAGAGGTGTGGGAAGGAGAAAACGGGGCTGAATGGGAAGTGAAGTTGATGTTTTTGTTTGATGAAAGGAGGCCGCGGAGACCGCGTAGATCCTCAGGAAAAGTGAGCCGATGTTTTTTGCTCAGTTCCGATGGGCTGGCTTGGCATCATTTCTACTTCTACGACTATCTGTTTTCCCATCTACCTCCTAATAATCAAGACTTTCTAATTCGACAAAGGCAGTAAATAGCGAAAATTCTGGTCCTTTGAATTCCCGTCACGAAACCAGGAGAGAATCCTCTTTTATCCTTGAGTTGAACCCACTCGGAGGTTTCCCCATATTCTACGCTTCCTCCGGACCCATTTGTAAAACAGATCTTCACTTCCAAAACAAATCCTCCACCAATATCCTTCATCTCGCTCAGTATCCGTGTATCATCGGTGTCCCGGTGAAATAATCCGTACACTCTGCAACCATCTCCGTATGGGGTTGTTTCAGGTTGAAAATCGAGTTGATCCACCAGTCACCCGGGTCCCGGAGCGAGGCGTCATCAATCCAGATGCTTGGAGCCAGCCCGACGCCTCCTCCGCAAGACTAAGCCCTTCTTGTAGAGGTAAATGAGCTTATGCTCGACGCACAATGAACAGAATTGATGCGGGATCGAGTGCTGACGGATATACTCCATCATCCTCCTCCTGCTTGTCGATCATCGCCATCCCCGGAAAGGACCTGACAGTGTTATGCAAAAGCAGAGCGGATCAGGATCAAATACGTTAAGGAGCATTATAGGCTGTTATCTCGGAAGGCCTGACGGCTGGTCTCCACATTGTCCTGGGTATTCCGGTCCTCCTGCCTTGATCCTCAGATGCCTAGACTTGACTCCTCTAATTCCCTCCCCTGAGCGGGATTTATGGCATCTGATATGGACGATACAATCCCTCTAGGGCTTCGGCCTAAGCAGCGAATCACGGAAGTGATTTCGGGGAAATTTGTCCACTTTAATCTATTGTCCCTGTTTCCAGTTAATGGAGCAGATGTCACCGGAGACCAAACAGTAGATATAAAAGCTTGCCCAGTTATCCTACCGAGAGTTTTCCTTCCTGTATTTGAGAAATAAAGAGAAAAACAAACCCTACCTTTCGTTCATTCAGATCACCATGAAGCTGCTTCCCCTTGCCCTAAGCTCTCTGGCCTCAGCTGCCTCCATCACCTCTCGAACCCTCACCCGTCGCGCTGACTTCTGTGGACAATGGGACACCACCAGCTCTGGCTCGTTCATCCTATATAACAACCTCTGGGGCGAAGGCAACGCCGATAGCGGGGAGCAGTGCACTGGGTTAGATGGGGGCAACGGCAGCAGCATTTCCTGGCACACCGGCTGGTCCTGGTCCGGTGGACAATACAACGTCAAGAGCTTTGCGAATGCGGCTTACCAATTCACCGCGACCCAGCTAAGCAGCTTGTCCTCCATCCCCACTACCTGGAAGTGGTCGTAAGTCTTCTCTCCCACCTTACCATTGATCCTATCTTGCCATAGATATATTAAAGACCGCTCTTCTAGGTACACCGGAAACGACATCGTTGCCAACGTCGCCTACGATCTCTTCACGAGCTCGAGTGCCGGCGGAGACGCCGAATATGAGGTCATGATCTGGCTCGCCGCTCTGGGCGGAGCCGGTCCTATCTCCTCCACCGGCTCCTCGATCGCCACTGTCACGCTCGGTGGCGTCTCATGGGATCTGTGGTACGGCCCGAATGGCGATATGAAGGTGTACAGCTTCGTCACTTCCTCCCAGACGGAGAACTTTGATGCGGACTTGATCGATTTCCTTGCCTATCTTCAGGATGAGCAGGGTCTGTCTTCTTCCCAGTACCTGACTCATGTTCAGGCTGGTACGGAGCCCTTCACTGGCTCGGATGCGGTTTTCACTGCTTCATCTTACTCTGTTTCGGTTGTGTAAGCAAAAGGCGATGAAGTTATCAGTGGTTGTATAGGCTAGGAAATTGCTGGTTGATTTCCTGATACCATGGAGATGAAGGGTGCACGGTGTGAAGGAGAGTGTGAGATGTCGCCGGAAAATAGCCCAAGTCATTCTCAATTTATTGTCATATGAAATTGCGCATTCATTTCCCACACGCTTAACTATTACTCCACGAGCATAATCATTACTCGGGTTGATTGTAGATAAAAATGGCACCACCCTCGAATGCGGGCGGCAAGGCGAGACAAGACAAAGCACAGACATCAATATCCAATTGCAGGACATGAAACAAAAATAGCATCTTCTGTTTGAGCAGAATCCACTTTCAAGCATAAAATCCAAGCTAACAAATAGATTATGGGGGACACTCAGAGGTGAAAAACGACGGCGGCTATAGAAACAGTCAATTTCAAACTACCATTACCACGGACAATAAGCGCCCAGTCCCCATCTAACTGACGCATACCCAAATAGATACTGTTTGAGATTTGGTGAGCAACCGTCATCGACTGGCTTACAACGGATGAAATGAATGCGTCCTATACATAACAAGGAGAGCTTCAACCTCAACCATGGCCGAGGGATCAGGCCAGAAGCCACTAAGCGCTCTGGACAGTCATGCTGGATCTTAGGGTTGTTTACCCAAGCAAACAGGAACCGACCTCCTACGAGCGATAGTGATTGATTGAAGCTGCCTAAAATTTGAACGATCCGTCATGGAGCCTCGTAGAACTGGTTTTTGTTGGCACGGGCTGGAAAATGGCGGTTTCAAACGAGTTGGATGCGAGTCCGAGTGGGTAAACGGGACTTGACTGTCATTCTTGAAATGAAATACTTAGAATCAGATGGTACACCCGCTGACTAACTATTTATGATGTGGATATCTCAGATGGTCGCGCGCGTTTGTTGATTATGGAGTGGAATTTATGATGTCCGACAGTAAGATACTCTGGCGAACTGCTATCAAGTCCTCAGATTTCCTTCCGGCCGGCGCTATCTCCTATCCTCTAGTCTCATGATGCTCGGGCTAATAGGTAAATGCTAAACAGAGGTCTGAAGAATTATAGGGCGATTATACTGACGGGTTCCCCCCCGCTAGACGGAAAATTGCTTGTAATATTGCTGGATGCCTCTTGGGATGGGCCATTGCTGGAACCCGCCGGTAGACAGCGCGGATATTCTACGCGAAAAAGTATCTCTTCAAGAAGGGCGTGAAGTCTGTACTACGAAGAGGTTCCTGTAGGTCCGGCTCCGCTTTCGGGAAGCGTGTCGTGGGGAGCATGAAAAGAGCATATGGAGGGTTGGGGAGGCTAGTACTGGATGCAAGGGAGTAGAGACATGAGTGAAAACTATTGGGGGCTCGTGAGGGTTCTCTCCGGTATTTGATCAATTTGGAAAGGCGCCTACAAGGAATGATTAGAGATGATATAGATGTTTTCTGCTTTTGACGGTTGAAAGCGTCATGTTGTTGGAATGTGTTGTCAAGCAGTAGCCTGGAAGGATCTATACAAAGGTACCGAAAGGCGAGGCGAGAGCGGAGCACCTACGTACGGAACGGAAGAATAGTTAAACCGGAGCGGCCCGACTGATCGGATTCAACATCACGTGCGACTTTTTGTTGATTGAAATCGAAGGCAGAAAAAGAAAAGAAGAGCAAGCAAGCAAGGAAAAGGGAGAAGGGAGAAATTTACGCGACTAAAACTTAGGCTCCAGGATTGGGTAAACCTTTGCCGCGAAAACGAGACGTCCACGTACCCTTCACGAGTCATCGAGGCGAGAAAACGGTGGTCGGAATGTACGCGCCGTGTTTCAACTCCTGTAAAGGAGGGCACCTGGATCTGGATGGGGAGGGACCGTGTTCCAGGTTTGGATGGTGGAACAGAATCGAACGGCAAGCTTGGAGCGTTTTGAACTGGGGCTGATGGTAATTTTATTATTTTTATGGCCGTCTAAAGGTAGTCTGGGAACTCCGGAGTCCGGTTAGATTCCCTGGGTACGGAGGAGTTCTTGTGTGGTATAAGAATAGAATAATTAATCTTAATCGAAAAGCTGTGGAGATGATGCCCGCAGCTCGGGCGCTTAGCTGCAGGATTATCCCCCGGTCGATCGATTGCCCACCATCGAGTCCAGCTGAAAACCCCCTCTGGCGCAAAATATCGCCCCCAAAGTACCCTTTCAAGGGACCGCCCGAAATAAATCGACCATGACTTCATGGGGAATGGGTGGATGACCCCATTCCAGATGACATCCGGCCAGTCATGGAAGCTATCGGCAGGTCCTGCCCCTGGTGTTGCAGGTCGAGCGCGCTGGAGGGGGATGATTCGCCCTTGATTCCTGTGGACGTGCATTTTTGGCATCTGATTGATTGACTCGCTCTCTGGGCCTCCTGCCAATCAACACGATCCTTGCCCTCGCGCGCGCCAACTGCTACGATGGCCCATAGTCCGGCCCTGCAGGTATGGACCAGGTATGCAGGACAGCGCGTTTGGGTTGGGCTACTGAGTTTGGTCCTTGCAGTCCAGCCTTTCCTTCACTGCTGGCTGCACCTGCACCTGCGTTACTTATATCAGGAGTCCTCTCATGAATGCTTCACGGGGTCCCATCATTCTCACCTGTTGCATCACTGTACTATTTGTCTCTTCCTCTCCTTTTTATTATCGACACTTCCCTCTCTCTGGGCCAGTCTCTCTCTATCCATATCTAATCTCTGCAGATTCATCGACTCTTATCTATTGCGTTCTGTCTCACCCTCTGCCGGATCTCCTTGTCTCACTACTTGATCCATACGAACCCTATCCTCAGTTGACAGGACAACGCATTTTTTTCAACCTGCTGGCAGGACGACTTTATTTTATCCCACATTCCTTAAACCACCTGGAACTCGAACAAGAAGAACTTAACTTCGATTGAATATTACCTCTTGCCGGCCTCTTTTCTTCATATTCACTCCCTGTCCAGCTTTCTCCTCTCGCAGGCGCTTCCCTCCAGGTTTCTCATACCACACCCTACCACCCCGTACTCACTCATACTGCCACAAAGATGATGGACCTGAACCGATCAGCGTTGCACAAGTTCATTGCCCTACCCGTCTCGCGGGAGATGGTTGCTCATCTGGCCCTTCAAGCTGCGAGGGTCATTCGCTGCGAGCCTCATGTGACCGCACCTACCAGCACACACCACCATCACCAACGGCCTCATGGACAACCCACGCCTCCCAGCACCCCTCCCTTGGATCCAGCCGACCAGAATATTCTTCCACTGCCGTCAGTAGAAACTTTCATCGCTTCACTGGTCACCCGCTCGCAGGTCCAAGTCCCGACTCTGATGACATCGCTTGTGTATCTGGCTCGTCTGCGTGCTCGACTCCCCCCGGTCGCCAAGGGCATGCGCTGCACTGTCCATCGCATCTTCCTTGCATCGCTCATTTTGGCTGCCAAAAACCTCAACGACTCCAGCCCGAAGAACAAGCACTGGGCGCGCTACACAGCTGTCAAGGGCTACGAGGGATTTGGCTTCTCACTCCCCGAGGTTAACCTGATGGAGCGTCAGTTGCTCTTCCTTTTGGATTGGGAGACTCGTGTGAACGAGGCCGATCTCTTTCTCCACCTCGAGCCCTTCCTGGCTCCAATCCGCCATCGCTTGCAGCTCCAGGAACAACAACGGGAAGCAGAGATGCGCCATTCCCGCGAATGGCGTCGCTTCCATGCCTCTGCAGAGCTCCTGGCCTGCCGTCTCCGCCGTCAAAAACTCGAGGCTCGTCTGGATGCCCGCCGCCGCCTCCCGCCCAGCCCTCACTCCTCATCTTCACTCTCCTCCGTGTCCTCCAACTCAAGCACCCAGAGCGCCTCCCCTGCTTCGATGATGGACTCCGACCGATACCAGCCTTACCCGCCGCGACGACGACCCTCGTCTCGTAGCGGGCTCTCAGCTTCCCCGCCATCCATCCAGGATGTGCCAGGACTTTCGCGAGCAGAAACCCTACCGTCATTGTGCTCCCGCTCCTCCAGTGTTGCCCCCAGCACAAGGAGCAACACTCCTGCCAGTCTACGTCCGTCCAGCTCGTCCGCCAGCATGGACATTCAGGTCGTTGAAGTCCGTAGCCCGGGGCTTGACAACGGCTATGTCCATCTGCAGTCGGGCATGGTCGGTCACAATGTTGGAAAGGCCGATGATTTCCACCAGCAGCCGAGTAAGAAGATGCGAATGACCGGCCATACGAGCAGCACCGGATTTGTGGCTCGCTTCTTGGCGTCGGCAACTGGTTCTTACGTGGGAAGCCGGATGCGGCCCCATGTGTGAACCCGACACCTCCAGATGTTCCGTTATTATGTGAGCTGGCCTCGAATAATAACAAACAAACCAGTAATACCAACAACAAATACAACCTAATACCCTGCTATGCTTTTATTGTGTGTTATGAATTTGCCAAAACAGATCTCATTGAATACCCGATTCAGAAGACTATCTTTACTCCATATTTTGATATTTTTTTCCCTTGTTTTTCCTATGTCGTGACACTTGCATTGCATTGACAAATGGCGCTGATTCTTGTTTCTATGATTTTTATTCGGGTTGGGTATCAACGGTCGGGACGGGGTTAAGATGTATGTAAGATGTATGTAAGATGCTATAGATGATTGATCTGGTGATTTGATCATAATATCACGCTCTTGAAACAAATAACCTCCCATTTCACCCAACTCCTCCATAGATACTATCATAATCATTCCCATCGACCCTTTGGTACGCGGCCACATCCGGAACGACGCAAAGAATGCCCAACGGAATGTGACTGCCTGCATAGATAGTACGAAACCTCAGCTCTGGAGCCCAGACCCTGCATGTGGCAAAAGTGAAAAGCGCCCCTCACGATCTAGCCTTGTTGCAATCGCGCGCTTTCCCGACACCAAGACCTCAACAGCCTTAAGTCCGGCCACTAAAATCCGCCGATAGGGAATCATGGAGGGGAACACAGACCCGTGATTGGAGCCAAGGCCCTGAGTCCACCAGCGCGGATTCATTTGTGTCCTTTTTATGCCCTGTTGTGTCTTTTCGGTTTTCTAGTTCTTCTCCACCGAAGCGTCAACGCCAATGGATGGATTTGATTCGTCCGTTTCAACGGGCTTGCATCGCCCTCGGGGCGCCGCGAGTCGGCGACTGGCCGGGAACGGAGCCTTGGGGAGATAAAAAGTGATCAGCCCGCAATTCACACTCTAAAACTGGAGTTTTTGCCACCCCCTCCTCTGATTTCTTTCGTTCCTAGCTTCACGGCTGTTGATTCGAGTTGTCGACGACTTCTACGCGCATCCATTCATTCCTACCTACTGAGACTTCGACTCACACCAATCCTTTCTGATGCCGTTGACCATTCTTTCCGGAGCTCAGCTCCGCTCTCTCCTCCAGTCCATGGGCCGCGATGAAATCGTCTCTGTTCAGCAGAATCTCGCCAAATCCCTCCAGGAATACTCCACCGGCAACCAGGATTCAAGCTGCGCAGCCACCTTCCAACCACACCGGACGGCAATCACCAACAAAGATGGCCGCACTATCCTCTTCATGCCCGCCAGCACCCGAAACACAGTGGGGATCAAAGTGATCTCGCTGCAGGACAAGACCAGCACCCCAGGCTGCGAGAGGCTAAACTCACTAGATCTACGAGATGCAGGCTCCGCGAAATCCCTCTCCACACCAGGATCTAGGAACTCTATCGCCTCCATTTCCTCCGAGTTGAGCGAACTCTCCATTTCGTCTCAGGAGGACGCAGCAACACCGTCAGTTCGGTCCGCCAGCATCTCCACCAGCAGTACCAGCATCAACTTGCTTCCGTCCGGCTGCGTCAACCAAGTCCCAATCGACTTCGACGCCACCTTCCCGATCAGCGAGGGCCATGGGACTGGGATCCGTGATACCTCACCACAGGGTAGTCTAGCTTTACTCGGCGAGGACAGCCTCCCCTTCGGACTGATCAACGCGCACGAATTAACCCCCTTCCGTACTGCCCTGGTATCGACGATGCTTTTCAACAAGCGCAAGCGGGTCCGCACAGTTGTGGTATTTGGCGCGGGAAAGCAAGCATACTGGCACATCCGGCTCGCACTCATTCTGCGCGCGGCCGATATCAAGCGGGTGTATATTGTGAACCGGTCGTTCGACCGCGCGGCGAAGCTCCTACGGGATATCTACCTACCCGAGAATGCCAGCTGGCGGGGCTCCGTCAAGTTCTCGGCCCTGAGCAGTGAGTTTGGCGAGTTCAATCGGGTCCTCCATGATGCCGTCCTCAAGGCGGATGTGATCTTTTGCTGTACGCCGTCGCATGAGCCGCTCTTCTCGGCTGGGCTGCTCACCTCGCGTGAAGGCCGACAGAAGGGGCGGCTGATCAGTGCGATCGGATCGTATCTGCCGCATATGACGGAGTTGGATCCGGATCTTCTCCGGCAGGAGGTCGCGGTGCATCAGTCTCATCGGCATTTTCATAAACATGTTTCTCGCAGTGGGGTGATCGTGGTGGATAGTTTGGATGGGGCGCTGAAGCAGGCCGGAGAGATCATCCAGGCGGAGATCAAGCCGAAGCAGGTGGTGGAGATTGGGGAGCTAATGATGGTGCGGCAGAGAGCGGAGGAAGCGAATGCGAAGGAAGACGGTCTACGGCAGTGGGTTGAACGAGGGAATGTGATTTTCAAGGGCGTGGGGTTGGGGTTGATGGATTTGGTGACGGGAGGGGATTTGGTGCAGCTGGCGCGTGAGAGGAGGATCGGCACTACGATTGATGAATTTTAACCATCCATCGACTAACTTCTAGGGTGGGGGGGACCTAGTTTTGTTTTCGAGCTGTTGATGATACCTGATTCACTTTCGTCTTACAAATATGTACTCTTCTATTCGCTGAGATGGTCATAGAGGTGTGAATCTGCCCAACCGGAGCACATGTAAATCAAATGACATCAGTTGTAACGTCTCAGTCACTCCACTTCTTATCAGCTAAAAAAAAAAAAAAAAAAACTTCTTCTATCATCCCACTTGCAACCCCTCACATCGGTCTTTGGGGGGGTAAAAGAGCAAGGGCAATGAAGAAGAATAGGACTCGACTGGACTGGACCGTCGTCTCCTCTTTGAGTCCTGTTGGAGGGGTTGATTCTTTTCCCACCTTATACTTTCGCCCACTGAGGGGCAACTGAAAGTCAAGCCACTCGGAGTCCCAATGCTCGCGCCCTCTTTTTCTTGTTACTTTTCCCCGTCATTGTTAATATAAATTATTTTCCAAAACCCCAGGCAGGTCCTATACTTACTTCCCTATCGTATTCCTTTCCCTAGAACCCTCTCTCACCATGCGGAACACCGCCTGCCATCTCCCCAATGGGCAATCGTTCACCGTGTCCCCAGTGTTTGGCGGGGTCACCTTCAAATCCAACAACTTGAATCTGAATAGTTCTCTGCTCCCTCCCGGCTGGAATGTCGTTCTCGGGACGAACTCGCAGACCGATGCCTCTGCTGAGGACGGAGAGACACCGGAGGAGGAGCGTGGTCGAGCCCGCAAGGTGGATAAAAAGCATGAGTCTCGCACGCGCATCACTCGATTCACCACGCCGACTGCGCACAACGACGAACTATACATATCGTATATTGTCAATCCACCTAGCACGGACTACAAGCCCGCCACATCCCACTCCCGCCAGATCGCCATGATGCTCTGGGCTACCCTCTGCTGGTACTTCCACGAGCCGGAACCGGATCTGCATCTCCAAACGGAGGCCTCCTCGCGCACTCCGCTTTCAGGCAGACCCAAGGGTGATTGGCGGGTTAGTATCAGGCGGGAGGGCATCTTCAAGGGCCGCAACATCCTGCAGAAGCTGGAGCGCATGGGGCTCATCGCCTGCGAAGACTCCTCTGTCGGAACGGACCCCGACGACCCCACTGCCTGGTCACACATGTTCGTCAGCCGGCGCAGTTTCTGGCAGATCGACGCGCGCCTGTTTCTTTTTACGCTGAGTCCCCGAGCTGCCCCGCAGTCCGTGGGGGGCTGGCCCCTCATGAGGGTTGCGTCCCCTTCACGGGAAAGTATGTACGCACCCGAACCTAGCCGTCCGGCCTCTGCAGACTCCAGGCCCTACACGCCGAATGAAGGCCCGTTTGCCTCTGCCAGCCACCTGCCCACATACTTCCCGCCTCCCCCGTCTCAGTTTACCTTTACGAACGGCGTTCGACACCCCATTCGGCCCAAGCCGCCGCACCAAGGCGATGTTTTTTACGTGCGGTACATCCCCAGCGTCCAACAGTACCTCTCGTTCCGAATCCCATGTCTCTCCTCACAGAAGGCCAGGTCCGTCGGACCCGGACCGACACTGAGTCCTACACATAACCTTTCCGGCACGAGCCTGGACCCGTCTACCCTATCGGATCTTGAATACCTGCATAAATGGATGAATGACCCGCGGGTCAATGCAGCGTGGGGCGAGGCTGGACCGATCTCCAAACAGGAAGAATTCCTCAGTTACAATCTCAGCCGGAAGCATAGTTTCCCCGTCATCGGATGCTGGGACGGACACCCGTTTGGATACTTTGAGATATACTGGGTCAAGGAGGACCCCCTCGGTTCACTGATGGGAGGCGCAAACAGCTACGACCGCGGAATCCACGTCCTGGTCGGCGAGCAGGAATTCCGTGGGCCGCACCGGGTGGCGGTCTGGCTGAGTGCGTTGGTACACTGGTGCTTCTTAGCTGATATGCGGACCGAGACGGTGATGTTGGAACCGCGCGTGGATAATGAGAAGTATGCCTCCTAGTCCTGTTTTTTCTGACTGCCTGCGTTTGGTTTACTAATGGAGAATAGGATAATAAAATACCTTCATGATATTGGTTTCCACAAAGACGGCGAAGTCGCCTTCCCACATAAGCAATCAGCTTTGATGAAGATCCGGAGAGAAGACTGGGAAAGTCCCGCTTTATGATCTAGATGAGAAATCTATGGCGGCCCTTTTCCCCTTATCTTTTTGATTTTAATTTTTCCTCCTTTACATCACGAATACCAAGATATATCGGGTAATGGAATATTTCAACTGCACTTCACTACACTACTACACTGCATGTCTATGCATCTTTCCTTGCAATCCCTTTCACTGATACTTCCTCTGGGTGACTGCTGTGGGTAACTACAAAAAGCAATGAATGCCAATATTATTCAGCAGGTAATATCATATGCTATTGAGCATCTAGAGGCCCTTCCAGGAATATAAATACCCTCTCCTCTCCCTTCTCTCTCCAACCTTCTTCCTTCCTCAATTATCCGGTTTACTGCAACCCAGCAGCTGGCCTTCAGAGGCCTGCCCTGCTGAGTTACCTTTTTCGTTTTTATATAATGCCACTATACGTATGTGTACTATACCAGCTATGCTCAAAGATCGCTATATGAGTGACCCATCTATGCTATCTTGGTTTTTAAGCTTTATCAATTTGCGTTCGCGCTTTGCCTCGTTACCGTTTACTTCTATTCTCGCATGAGATACTCATTACTCTCAAAAGACAATAACATCTCAACAATCAACCGTTGAAATAATTTCTTCAATCCAACCATCCACCTATCTATTGCAGGTACGCTATCCCCTCCATCTATAGAATCCCCAGCTAACAAAACCAGACAGACCTAACGAGCTGGCCGATTACAGTTAGCCAGGTAACGCTTCATCCTCACCAGAGGGCCGCGCTCGGAGGAGCCACGGGTCGTCTTCTGACGAGGAAAGCATCCTTGCAACAGACAGCTTCATTGACGAAGATCTCCGCGTAGGTCGGTCCTAAATATTCTCAATCCTCCTTGCAACGGAAGCCGTTCCAGGGACCTGGTGGACATGGATTACCAGAAAATGACCGCCCGGATATTGAACTGGGCTGAAAAGGACCGGCCTTGTGGTCTTTAAACTCCCTGGAGGATGGTTAGGCGTCCTGTTACTCTAGCCCTGCCGCATGGATCGACCGGCTCAGCCACGAAGACCCGTCGGACCATTCTTCCATGGTTTGTGGTAGTCCAGGAGGACCACGAATCGTGAGAATAGGTTAAAGGGGGAGTATGGTCGGAACTCGCATCGGCATACCAAAGCTTGGTTCTAGGCCCATTAAATACCCGGATGACATGTGTGATGTGATCAAAGATATTATTGGGAGAAGAGGTCGACATGCCCGAGATGCTCCGCAGTTACGTGAGCTTGATCTGTGAGTAAAGTTTCTACCTAATTGAGGGAGATGGTCCGTATAAAGCTAATCAGTTATTGCTTTCTGATTAGGATAGGATGGTAAAATGCATGATTTACACCGCTGGCCCTTCCCTTCTAGAAGGTTATACTGAATCTACCATTCACCACGTCAACTACTGCTCTCGGTTTGGAATTAATAAACATACAGGGAGAGAGTATTTGGATTGGAGGAGCTCTCTCGCTTTTAGAAGGTGGGCAAATAAGTTTCAGTGAGGCTCGAGTTCCACAGGCTGTGGTGAAACAGTACGAAATGAACCAATTCATATTTACAGCGGTCAGGGTTCAACATGGCTGATGAATAAACTCAATTTAAGTCGTGGCCAATTTCAGCCTGAAGTTTTCTCGTGGTTAGTATATTCACTGCAACAGGGTTTATCCTGAGATGACTGTTAATGAAACTGTCCAGTATCTTTAAAAACCGGATTACACTGTTCAAGCGCCAGCGATCAGATCCTCCTTCCTCTATTTCAATCAAAAATCCTTGAACTACTACGCCTTATAAAAGCCAAAAATACGTGGAGCAAGTGTTCACTACACTGCTGGCCAGCTGCCTAATAAAGGGCGGCACTGAACAAAATGGACCTCTTATCCTGATATATGACTGCGACCCAAAGAGCATCCTCTCTTCTGGATCAAAAGCTCTATCCCAAGTTGAATCGTTCATTGTGCTACTTTCCACAATAAAATAATTTATTCGTTATTTACTTTGCTTCTCAGCTTTCCGGTCTTGGCTTACCACTACCTTGGTTGAAGGCGCGGTGTCCTGGGATCGAATTCTGATGTACCCAGCTGGGTTTCTTCTCCAGCTGGCACTTGGGTCAACATGGAGCACCAAGGAAACAGAAATGACAGCCTATGAAGAGAACCACAGAGTGCCTTAAGAGTATCACGTTGTCATCAACAAGTGGGTGGTCCGTCCATCTTGTTTATTTTCTACCGAGGAGATGCAGTTCTCAGTCCCGATTAAAGTTATAGGGCATGATCCAAGTAAGTTCATTTCTCCCAAACCACATAGCTTTGGCAGTGCTGAATATGAGTACTTACTTTATAGGGTCCACGAACGTACTATTTGCTGCGCATGATGGGCTTGTATGTGCATCTCTATTATGGAAGAGACTAGCTGCTAGACAGATGAGAGCGTGTGATAATGTATGTTTCGCAAGATCCCTCTCTGTCTCCTTCATACTGATTAATAAAAGTGGTCATGGATATCCCATATGCTGCATGCAGACCCGACGATCCCGCGCCATCATGCGCAAAAAAAAAAGGGCCAACCTTTGCTTTAAATCATGAACAATTACCGTATCCAGCTATCTAATGGCGCTGAGACTCATTCGAGGCTATCATATGGCTGCGTATTCGGCCATTCCATACCTGGGCACAGAGAATACCCAAGGGAAGACGTTGCTATGCCTTGTCCATTTTTTTTACAGATTACTGTCTTGATCCGGAAGGACTTCCCCCGCCTATACATAGCAGGCAATCAACTATATTTATTTTCCGTATTATTTATGGAAGACGCCATAAATATGGCCTTAGAGACGAGCGATGCGAAGGATCCCAAACAGGATCCCAAATATCAATGTTTCGACCGCTTCCAATGCTGTGGATAGCGCTACGTGGGCATGTCTTTGGTTCACCGTTAAATCAGGATATCAATGCTCGCCGAATGAGAATCAGCACTGAGGAAATGCTATACAAACAAGCCTGATCCACTTATTCAAACTGATCCATCTAAGTCTTCAGATACTCTGCACTAGAGAATTATTGCCTGGGCACATCGAAGGACTACATGAACACAACAAAATTCACTCTGAACAAGAAAGAACATGTACGCCCGACTTACCAAGTAGAACCATAGGTAGTGGTGGTCATTGTTTTCTCTGCCATGGAGTATACATCAGCTTCATGGAGAGCACCTTGCTCCGTTCCGCGGTGTCCTTGTCATGATGTGGCAATGTGGATTGTCTTCTCGGTACCATGCTGGGCAACATCATGGGCATAGCCTTCATGAATTTCGATAAGTGGCAATTGGCATAGGAGAAATCATCCTTCCCGAAAAAGTGAAAGACATGTATGAACAGGGCGAGCTGAAGCGACCTCATATTGACGATGTCGAGCAAGATATCCATAAAAACCAAAACAATCTTGGATAATTGACTGAGGAATGTGACCGCGCCGTCGGCAAGTATGGCAGTGCCCTTCGGAATAATATGGACTTCCGAAATCGAGTCCTCTTCGTCCATCAACGATTCGATGGATTAGATCTGGGGATGGACTACAACTAGATTGTATGGTTCTTCTCCTAATGAGAAAGTTCTGGTCCAGAATTGGATGCCACAGAGTTGGAAACACCGAGAACCCATTACGACGATGGAGAGCCTCAAGATTGGGCTGCAACCAACCATCCTAGCTAAGCATTAAGTGTTTTTACGCTATGGTGTGGGGAGATTTTTGTTGGTATGTATAGCTTTGCTTCCCCAGCGAGTCGTTTTGTTTTCACTTCCGCATCATTCGCGTTTCTCCCACTCCTCACCTTGTTCATCGTTTGTACCTTTTCGTTGCTATTTCGTTTCCTCCTCAAGCTTGAAACCATGCCTCGTTGTCAGGTAAACTGACAACCTTAACACGCGCGCTTCGCAAGTACGGTACTATTGAATTTTAAGATAAGAACGAATTTTGGGATTACATCCGGCCGATTGGCGTCTATTGCGATAGAGCCAATGCCCGGAGATGCATTACGTTGTATCCCAGCCAACACCAACCCAATGGAAAAGTCAAATTCCGATAACTACAACATATACCAAACCACTACACTCGATCAATCTCTTGGTAATGGCTGGGATATGGCTTACCATGACCAAGCCATCTGCGCAAGCTAGATATGATACAGCCCCTGCTAGTGACGAAGTTAGTTCTGTGAATGCATTCACCGTTGATGCTGGTGCACTGTACCTCCACCACCAAGAAACCCAACAAGACCGCCAAAGCCAAGAAGGCACAAGAAGCGAGGCCATGTCTGACGAAGACCGGGTAAGATGCATATAAACTGCAATTATCTGTTCTCTACGTCTTTATCAGCTAATATGCGATGCTAACAGGTACTCCTGCTTGAACGGCTGATGGGGAGGAGAGGCACTACTCCTGAGTGAGCGTGATCCGCCAAATCTCTGGTAGACTGGAATGACCCTTTTCCAGCCGGTGGCTCCTTCCCTGTTTGGAGCATATTTGTTCCTACATCTACTAGCCAGAGTAGCTTTTGATTATTTAAGGCTGGGCTCATACCCAAGAGGAGTAAGCAACGCTTGCCAGGATTGCTTTGGGTCTGGCTGACATGATGTCTTCTTCAAACAGTATAGGCCCCGACGTTTCCCCAGAAGCTATAGTTTCAGAACCTCTATCTTCACCTTCACTGTCAACAGCCATAACCTCGTCGACAAAGCCAAAAATATAAGTTATGCTAACGGCTAGACTTACTTAAACGAGGTTGGGTGAATGCTTCGCTTGCACCATCTGGTTTCCAAGCACGGTGTGTGCTAGGAGTAGGATCACTCCATTCAGACATCGCGAGGGGCTGCCACCAACCCAGTTTAGATTATTGGCCCAGAAGTGTAAGGTTAAAGATGATACGTACTTTTCAAATAAATCAAGTTTCTGGAATCGGCCACCAGCAACTTGTTAAGTGGAATAGTTAAGGTTTTGGAAGACCTATGACATGGAATGGATAAGTGTTAGTGTTGAAGAAAGGTGGAAAACAAGAAGACCAAAGGGAAGAGAATAGGAACAGAGAGGAAAGGAAACTAGATTGGAATGAGTCTAGGAGGCAGATATTAAGGAAAACACGAAACATACCCGAGTAAATCGAGGGCAATTGCATTTTCTGAAGAAGAGCATATGGCTGTGAAGATGGTGGTGGGAGATGATCAAGAAAGAAGAAGGGATGAGAAGGAGAAGATGATGGAGGAAGAAGCGAGGATGAGGGGCCTTATATACCCGCGCATCCCCATGTTACGTGAATTGACTGTTTAAAGTGTGAATACTGAGAAAGAGCTTTTATTGTTACAGACCTAAGTGCTATTGTATGCAGTAAATGATAGAGTGAATACATTAAACACCACAACAGACCATCGGCATGAGTGAATATTATCTACCTCTAAGATGGCCCCCAGATAAGTCTTACAACAGTTGTGCATTAAATGTCGGTCCCAATATAGGTAGGAAACTACCTCGAAGGCAAGTAGTGAAAGGGGGCGCATATCTCCATGATCTATATCATTTAGGGATCCACTATGTTACTGTACGAAAACTGATGTTAATCTCGCAATGCAGCAACTGCATCATTCAAGGCCATACTATATCTAGGTTCCCTGGTATATTTCCTTGCTATCTAGCGGTCTTAAATATAATAATATCAACGTGATAGTTGAAGAACTCCATTCTACTTCAGGTGGCGTTGTATACTTGGTCTGTGCGCATTGTGGTCCGGCTTACCGACGAGCGAGTAGCGAGCTGCGCCGATACATCCTAATTGGTGGAGATCCATCTAGGAGTTATACGCTAGTGGGTGCCTTAATTTTAAGGCAGAGGGCCTTGAAGTTATTCGACAAGCAAAAAGTACATTTGCCGTTCGCCTGCTGTTCTAACCATGAAGACTATCTCCAAACACATGTATAAAGGTCAAGCAACACACGTATGTTACTTATATAGTATGACCGTATGTATCGGGCTAATATCATCTACAGGTCCTATATAACCTCTACGCGATGATGAAGCCGTCAACTTTGAAAGCCGTGAGCATCCAGCGCTTTATACACTTTGAGATATTTCAAGCCAAGGCCGATGTCTGCGGTAAATTTATCCTCGGTAAGCTGCGCATAATCAAATGTGCGGAGAGAGATGACTAAGGCCGTGTAGTTCCAAGATCACGCAGATACTCACAACTACAAATGGAAAACTCGGCACGAAAGATATGGCAGTGGGTGAGTGCTTTTGCGAGTCGCTGGTTTGAATTCTGGGTGCAAATCATGGGTCTAGACGATGTAAGCAGCTTTCACGAACAGTTAAGGTTTACAAGTACCATGGAACTTAACATTGGAACTTGGAACTCATACCCACTTGAGCTATTGCCTAAAGCCTTGTCCACCGAGATGAAAGGAAACACTTTCGCGAGCAAAGGACACACGAACCCCATCTTGCTCTAGACTGGGAAGATCTGTGAAATCTGAAGAAGTTGCTAGATGTCAGTGATTTGTATAGTGTTCCGCTAGCCCTATGATGGTGCCAACAGAAGGTGAAGAAGACTTCCTGTTAGCCCTTGGTACTGGCAAAGTCAATGATGTATCGAAAACGGCCATTGCCGAGGTGGCAAAATAGAAAGTACGAAAGTCCAAGAGTTGGAGAAGGAAAGTTAATCCTCGAGCATTCGATAGATATGGAATAATATCGATCCGCAATTGAAGTTGAGCCTGGCTGAGGTTGAATCTGGTGACCAGCTAAAGTCGTACGACCTTGACCGAACCCATTACATTGGTGGCAAGAGGATTCTGAAGACCTATCTCAAAGATTTGAGTTTCCAACGTCGTCTGGTCGGTAGATCTGCGTTTAAAGCCTTCTGACCCACTGGGGGCGAACTGACACCTTGTAGGAGTTCTCGCGTCGATTAATTACCTTCCGAAAGAACCAGCCTCGTCTTTGTGATTGCATGGCCGCCTTTTTAGCTGGGTTGTGTAGCCACAATGGGTGCGTTGCTAATAGAACGAGATGGCGAGGATGGTGGCACTGCGCAAATGACCATTACAGTGCGAGTGATTACCCTGGTAATGGCTATCTTGATGACAGTGGTGTGTGGTCTTCGGGTATGTTGGTTCTCTGTTTGTTGTAACAACAATCTTACCGTTCAGTTTGCAAACACCTGACCGTCTGGCTGTTGTGTTGCGATAAATAAGCTCTATGTGAGACACTTTTTGTTGAGATCGTTTGGACTAGATGATATCCTAGTTATCGTCGCCCTCGTGAGTCCACGTGCCCCGAACCATCTTCTCCCTCAGCAGCAGCAGTAGCAGCATTAAAACAACTCTCTTCTTCAATACCTATAGACCGCCGTGAACGGCTTTTCCGCCATCGGATACACCATATCCTACTACGGCCTCGGAGAAGACACAGACAAGGTATCCCCCGAGGACCTCCTTGTCTGGCTCAAGATCTACTATGCCGCACTATGCGTATACCTCTTCGTCGCCGCCTCAGTCAAAATCAGCCTCCTGGTTTTCATCCAACGGCTCTTCCCCACGAAATTCATCCACATCACCGGAAACTGCATTATGGCGTTCATCGCGGCCTTTACGGTCTCAGGGACACTCGCTCTCGCATTACAATGTCGCCCCGTCCAAGCCGCCTATGATAAAACCATAACGGATGCAAAGTGCTTCTCGGGCGATACCATCTTTGCGCTTCTCATGATGCAGGCTGTTATCATGTTCGTGCTGGATGTGCTGATCTTGGCTCTTCCCATACGGCCTATCTGGAAACTTCAGATGCCGTTTAGGAAACGAATACTGGTTCTGGGGTTGGTGGCGATGGGTGAGTAGTTGTTTGGAACTGCAGATTCGCCCTCATAATGGTCTAATTTATGAAATAATTGAATAGGTTTCATAGCTTGTGTCGCGGCGCTAGGGCGCTTCAGTACACTCGCCTATACGAAAGACGAGACGAATTTCACCTGTGAGTTGATTTCTACCTGCCTGCCTGTCTTCCTTCCTTGCTACGCTACTCTACTCTACACCCCTGAAGGAACCAAGAATCAACATTCCCGCTAATCATTATCAACGTTACCTAATGTAGATTCATCCGCTATATCTTTTATTTGGATGGAGATCGAGTTTAATATTGGTCTGATGTCCGGCTCACTACACTCACTACGGAAGTTGATCAAAATGGGCCCTCTCTTCAACACACAGGGTAGTAGAGATGAATCAGGGCCAGGGAAGACTCGCTCGACTACCCTTGAGTTATCGACGCAGCAACCCTGGCCCACGGGTATCAGGAAGAAAACGGAGATCAGGAGCGTGTCTGAGGCGAATGAGAGTCAGGAGTATATTGCCTTTGGTTACGGGCTGGGGCAATTGGGGACTTCTGCTAGTGCTTACTCACTGGCGAGTAGGCATCCAGGGCAAGAGGATGAGGATTTCTTGTGATGTTCTAATGGAAGGAGGTCATATACCCAAAAGTTTATGTACAATATAAGGAACGGAAAACGGAAATAGATTTAGATTACATTCTGTTTTAAATTATCTTTTATTGGGTACTAATGCTCACATACTAGAATCTTGTATTGAAGATGACTATTAAAATCTCAGGTGTTTAGTAATGTATAGGTGGGTTGGGGCGGTGTTTTGCTCCGCATATAAGTGACTGTAGTTGCAATGCTGATGTTCCAAGATAAAGCACGCTTCAGCAGAGGATGAATCAATACTAGATCTCCAAATACCACGCCTTCTATGCGTTATGCTTGTCGTCTTCCTCATTGTCACTATCGCTGTCACAGTCGCTGTCGCTGTCCTCGCTGTCTTCGCTGTCTTCGCTGTCTTCGCTGTCTTCGCTGTCTTCGCTGTCTTCGCTGTCCTCGCTGTCTAAACCAGGAAAAGCCTCGTTATCTTGTCCATTGAATACCTGGCCGCTGCCAGCCAGCAAGTTGGTGGTGACTTTGGGGAGATGGTCAAGATCTCCCAAATCTATGTCATTGCTGAGTCCCGCACCCATGAAGCTTGAGTCTAGGCTGGGGAAAGAGTCCTTGTACTCGTTGCTGTCGTCCTTTGTAGACTGTTCACCAGTCTACATTTCATCGTTAGCTAGCAATTCCTCTAGCCAATATTGTGTTTATGCAAGGTTTCTTTCGGAGGAGGGTCTTACTAAGTCTGTAGATTGGTGTTAGTTTCGGTGAAGTGGATATTGTTAATTCAATGGTCAGGCTTACCAGGAACATTGGGAACATCTTTACTGGCAGGGGCATCTGACTGGCCCACATCATTCAAATCAGGAAGTGAAGGTTTGGCTGGCAGCGCGACTGCCAGGCTAACCATGGTAGCAAGCGAAAGGAGAAAGGAACGCATTGTGATGAATTACGGGTTAAACGAGCGTGGTCGTTAGAAAGAGCGAAAGTTTTGAATAGTAAATAAATAGTAGGAAAGTGGTTTCAAGATAAGATGAAGAGAAGGAAATGCACGGAGAAGGGTCTTTTCTTTATATCTGCTCCCAGCGCATCTCTCCTGGCTAGACAACCCATTGTTCCCATCGTGGGATCGACAAGGGCAGTCTTTTCCCTGTTCATGGTCAAGGTTGAATGTTATATGAACTATTGATTGGCTGGAACAATGGTCAATGCTTGTCAGTTGTGGAGGGAACGAGGAGAAATCAATATTTACATCGCCGTCAATGGTAGATCTGGATTTGGTCCACAGCGAGGATCGATCGCGATGGAGCAATCAGTCACAGGGCCAGAGCAGTGCATATACCGTACGAGTGTGACAAATTCAAGGAAGAAATGCCATTTGACGTCTAGGTTCAAATGTTGGAAAAGCAACGGAAACCCCCGCTCAGGTGGATCAGAAATGGTTCATCAGCCCAGAGCGACTAGGTATGCTTGGGGTAAGGCGTCGACGCACTACCTACAAGGGGACCCCTCGCACCTCCTGCCCCTGAATTAGCGCCGGAGATCACAATTAGTTCGATTAGTTGGCGGACCAGAAGTTTCTCTTTTGCTTGAAGTTGCCTGATGTCAGCCAGTGCATGATCCCCCTCCAAAAACAAGACCCTGAGCTTGCTGTATGTTTGCCCATTGTGTGTTGATATGCTGGGATGGCGAAGAGCTAACCTGGACGAAGCGCGTCCATAGGACGAAGGATACTCCGAATGCATCGTTCTCGGAGACTGCGGAGATCATCTTCGATACTATCTATCAAGATGAACGCCGAATATTATTCGGAAAACAAATGAGTCGAGAATGGCATTAATGTTTGCATCCACGAGAACGAGGCAAATCCAATCTCCGAGTGAAGAAGGTGCTTCTCATCCTGAAAGAAACACGCCAGGAGGAAGTCACTATGCAACGACTTCTTCACAATGGCCACACACCACCCATTTCGCTTCTCCAGATAAGCAAAATACCATACCAAGCAAACCGGATTATACCTTTACCCCAAGTCTTTCGTTGACCATACGCTCGTTTAAACGACCCTTAATCATCATTCACCCCTCATAATGGGCTCAAAATTCTCCGCAGTCCGCGGCGTTAAGTCCGAAAACTACTATGAACCAGGAAACGCCATCAACGAAGTCTGGCTCGGGGACGTCGAGATCATCTCCCGCCTCCCATTCGGAGACACCGACATGGCCCAGGCTGGCTGGCCCAAGGGTGGACTTCCCAAGATCCCGTGGCATAACTTCATCATCCCCTTGAAGCGGACAGCCAAAAGATGGGCTGGCCCAGACACCCAGACGCCGAGGAGTAAACAGCAGAAACAAAAATCTGTGATCGGAATCGACGACGACCAATTCTATACGCTTTGCACGGGTCTGTTCCCCATGTTTCTCTTTTTCATTCTGGCGCTGTCGATTCTCGATATCCCGGTTACGGTCCGGCGACATACACCACCCTACCAGCTGGGCAGGTTGTATCCTCTGAGAAAGATGGAGCAGTATAGGCAACGGGTGAAGACTGCCACTGTCGCGCTGTTCATGGGTACGGCTTTGGCGGGATTGGATTTGGGATTTTGGACGACCATGCAGCAGGAATGTCTGGATGTAAGCACGCTGCTTTTGGTAGTGGATGCACTGTTTACTTGTATGGCGTTCGTTGTCGTCTATTTCTCAGCTCGAGCTACGGTCTCCCTGTGGATCGATTGGATGAAGGTTAAGAATCATGTCAGTTTGGAACCCACGTACGAGTCGGATGTATCTGTTGGGGATGGAATTCCCGAGGGCCGCGAGCCATGGGTCGTACTCCCTCAAGCGTGACTCGGTCATTCTTTCTGGTTATTCATATCATCCTATGTGGATTAACTGCTGTCTAGATAATTAAGTAGACTCTTTGTGAGAATTTTATAGGTTCTCAATTCAAGTTGTTTAGAAGCTGCCACACCCTACCTAGGTAATCTATGTTCAAAGTTTCAAGCACTTCTCATATCCAATCGTACAATCATATCATGTAAATATACAGACCAGCTTTGTATACACTATCGTCCTTCCTTCTTTGAAAACAGATCCTGCCATAATTCCTTGAATCCGTAGCCCTTCGAATCATCTTCCTCATACACATGAACCGATTGTGATGTAGTTAGTGACTCAAGAACACTCGCCGCTTTTGCACCCGCAGAGGGCGCAGCATGGGCCCTTTCAGTAGCACGACGCCTGATCTCTTCGGCTAGCCCTGGAGCTACATCCACATAACACGCTAATAATTCCCGTTCAAGATTTATGTACGGCTTTTGTGCAACAGGGGGTGCTTGAAGATTGTAGGAGCGAGCTATATCATTTATACTCTTAACTGAGAGCTCCAGAAATGAGCGTTCTGTCGCTATATATTGCGGATCTCGAAGAGGAGAGAGGTGAGGGAGTTGGTTTTTGTCGTTTTCTGACACTGGGTTCTCCTCAGCTGAGGACGTGGGTGGATGCAAGGCTTCGAGATTTTTATCACTCTTCTCTAGGTCGGATGGTGGTTCTGGGTTTTTGGTCTCTTGGAATAATTTCTCAACCTTGGCTGCGCTGGCTAACCGGGCTTCAGCCGCAGCGTAGGCTTGGGCTCTTCGCATTTGAATTTCCAGAGAGCCTCCCTGACTGGCTATCAGCCTTGCAGCGTATCTCCTCCATTCTGCCCGTAGACGTTGACGGAACCGGTCGATCTCCAGGGCCAATTCTTGCTGTTTCTCGATCCACGGAGGGACAATCTCCTGCTTCTGAATGATCTTGTTCATGAAATACTCGGTCGTGTCGATGAATGGGCTGTTCGCGTTGTGATCCGTTTGAGTATTCACCCCCTTGCCTCTTTTGATTTTGTCGAATTGACCACGCGCAATCGCATCTTCGATCCGTTCGTTAGCTAGTGACGCCAGTCCTTGGAGTGTGGCGGGCATCGGTCGAGCACCGGGTGTGAATCTCTCCCTCATCTCTCTGCGCATAGCCTCACGCTCGGTTTCTGATACACCGGGGCTTTGACTCAATGTGTAAATTGCGGTACGTTCTTTGGCACCCGCGACTCGAACGCCGGCAGGCACTTTGGATTTGGGGGTCAGTCGGGTATCAATGGGACCCAGCTCGGGTATCTTAAAAGGGGTGCGTATCGCTTTCTTCGAGCTATCAAGCATGCGTAATGTGATATCGTGAACACTTTCGGTTCCTGTCCAAGGCTCAGCTCCGGCAATGTCCCGTGTCCCTTGACCTGCGCTTGACTTTCAACGTATCAGTCCGCCATATCTAAAGTACGAATAATCTAAGCATACCGGAATATTGGCGATGGAGTGAGCGGCTGCGTGGTCGCTTTTGAAAGCTGCTTGAGCTACCCTCTCTTCGAGCTGCTTCTTGAGCTCTTCGGAGAACCCCGCGTGTTGTAGATTCTTGCGCGCAGACCGGCCTCCTTCAAGTATAGCTTGCTCCGTCATTTCAGAGAGCCTTCGCTTCATAGCGCTGTCTTTCTCTAGCTTATCTTGCGGCTGCGCCGGCTGGTTCTTTCCACTTGCTTTCGATGCCGCATCATGTCGTGGGCTCACGATAGAGAAATATCTCGGTTTCGGCGTTTTCGGCGTGCACGGTGTGATAACGTGATTGATCGTGATCTGTCCAACGTTTCTCCTGCTCATCTCTGGTCGAATTTGCGATATAAATGACAGATTAATGAACTTCTCCTAGAAATCGCGATGAATGAAGAGCCCTCCCCCCAAAACGGTAACCATCGGATGTTTATGTCAGCCACCTACCTCCGCGGGCAGAATTTCAGGAAAAGGTCTTGGCACCCCCGAAGTCTTTCCGCAATCTTCAAATTGGGATTTAGCCTTCGTCCAACCTGCTGTCAATCTCACCGCACTGGATAACGAGTGCCTCCTGAACGGCAAAGTGCAAGGGCATCACAGGATTCGCACATTACAGTCATCAAAATGCCTGTCAAGGCCGCCACAACCCGACTCACCCCGGTCCGTCTGCAGACCATCCCTCACCTCCGAGTCCGTCGTCCGAATCAACATGAGCAGAATTCTTGCGTGACAGTAATGTCCTCGATGCTGAGTACGTTGGTTTCGCATCTTACTTCTATTCTAACCGTGGTGATAAGTCATTATTATGGCGGAGCGTCGCGCATCTACCAGTGACGAAGAAGCTAACCTTCCATGTTTCCAGGTTGCTGGGCGTCTGCCGGCTATAGCGCAGAGGGATGTGCAGCTCTTGAACAACAATTAAGGCAATGCATGGATGCACCGGTGCGTATATGGCTCAAATTAACCCTACACTTCCCCCGATTCAGACCCGCTAATGAAGAGATCTTCTTCAATGCAGAAACCCAAGGGCGACAAGAAGAACACCATCAACTACCACCTGATGAGAATGTACCCGAAGGTCGTTGGACCCAAGAAGAGGGAAGGTCGCCTCGGCTAAATCACTGTCTCCTTACGATTTTGTTGTTGATTCTCGTCGTTCGGAGCGTCGCGCGCATTGCACCACGTATGCGAATTTACACAGGAAAGATTCGAGGATGGCTCGGGGCCGGGTCTTTTTTCGTTCGACTTCTGTTTGGCGAAAACATTCTGTTCTAGGAGTTTTATGGTTGTTTGATTTGATTTGAGGTGATGCTGGACTTGTATACCTGGCGATCTGTACATTACTCATGATATATCTCAAAATGGAAAGGACTTTGATTATGCATCCGAGCGGCTTTGCAATAATCTAGAAGCTTAGGGGAAAAGGCTACCTTTGCCTAGTTCACTAACGCGATGACTCGCATGGCGTTCGATCCTCTTCCAGTATTGATGTATTATTGGAATACTTGGTGAGCCTTGAACTAAGGGCGCTAGATTCAAGAAAAGTACCAAAATATAAAGCATCTAGATGCGCTCAAATTTTAGGATCAATTTCTCTCCCCTCGGCTTAACAGTATACGCATCAATCGCTTCAATACCATCGTCATCAACAATAGAAGTCCTATAATTGGTGTAGATGGAGGCGATGGCTAGTTTCATTTCTACACAATGGTCAGGCTGATTTTCTTTGAGAAACAATGAATCTAAGAAAACGAACCTTGCAGGGCCAGATTACTTCCTACACACATACGCCCACCACTTCCAAAAGCCCAGAACCAGCGTTTCCGCTCTTCCAAGTCCGAGGTCGAATTGCAGTTCTTTAGCCACCGCTTAGGTTCCCATGTTTCCGGTACCGGGAATACTTCCGGGTTTCGATGAAGCGAGTATGCTTGTGCGTTTACTCTAGTATTAGAAGGAATGTTGTCGTACCCCACCAGAGTACAGGTTGGAGATGGAGTTACTCGGGGCTGAATGCCTGGGATCGAAGCATGGAGGCGTAGAGTCTCTGTTAGAATTGCCTCTAAAAGAGGGAGCGAGTCAATAGACTTTGGTGAGGGCAACTCAGACGAGCTTGAGGAGCAATGATACAGTATCCTTGGCTCCAAAGTTGAAAGTTCTTCATGAAGGCTCTTCTGCACCTCAGGGTGCCGGGAAATCTCCCATAGAAGATAGGTTAGAACCACTGCGCTGGTTTCATGGCCAGCTGTGAGATGATCGTACATCTCACAGGCAATATCAAGCCTCTGTTGTTCAAGACGCTGGGCATATAGATTTGGGTCATCTGATTTGGCCGGAAGTTGCTTGGAAATGGCTTGCTTTAGATGTTTGTATACGACAGGCTCGATACCAAGTTCGGTTGACCCAACAGACTTCTCTGCTTTATCACATAAGTCCAACCCCCAAGCATCGAGCACTATATTGGCGTCGTCGCACCATTTCGGGATGAGTCGGACACCGATATCTTTCATCCATGACAAAACATTTGGAACTTCTTGGTGGTAGAACTCAAAGGGCTTTCTGCATTGATAAAGATGAAGCATTTTGCGTCGGTAGTCTGCATCCTGGAGGAAGTTAGTGCCGTTTGCCAGCCCAAAGAGGTACGCGGACACAAAGTCCATGGTGAGACCTTGATTAAGGTCGTGGACGTCAATGGCTGTATTCGAGGAAGCTGCCTCATCGAGTATAGGCAAAAGACGGTCAAAGGTTATTGTTTCGGAAATGAGTCGCATATGAGGTGACGACTGCAAGAATGATTTGCTGTATATATTTGACAACATCCTTTTGCGAGTCGAATGTGGCTTGCTGCCGGTCATGGTAAACATGCTAACAGTCCTATACCATTTCACACATTCGACTTAGCTCCCGATGATAATGATATAAGGTACTAAGTCTCTTACCCAAACGACCCAAAGACCCGCGGATACCACTCGTGTTTTTCAAACCCTCCCGTATAGACAGATTTGATTCCCCCCTCCACGCAGTTTACGGATATTTCACAGGGCGCAAGCCTCACAATGGGGCCCAATCGCTCATGCGCAGCGTGGATGGTTCGATTGTTCTCAGACCGGAACCGCCTCCATAAGATCCAAGCAGGGGATATCGGGGCAGACCAATGAGCATTTGGAATGCTTGACAATGGAGACAAAAATGCGGGATGGATAACGTTCTTGTAGAAGAGGAAGATGACCAACGCAATGACCGCAATTGCGGTCAAAGAGGGAACCTCCATGGCTGGCGGAGTCTTCATAAACTTAGGAAAGGATGTGGAACCATAGGAAGATGAAGTGTTTTTATATTTTGTCGAAGCTTATCAGTTAGCCTTGGAAAGACTCGGGTAGAGATAACTCCCCTCCGCACGATCGATCTCGGCTCTTCCCCGCACCAAAAACTTTCTGCAAGGGAAAGAGAAGGAGAGAATCGAGATATAATGAGGTTGCATTCAGTATCGACCCTATCGTGACTCAGCCGGTAAATCTGTTAGTCCTTGCCTTTGTTAGGACTGGAGACTCCAGAACTCCACTGAACACGGCAATAATGGTCGCGGGTTGGGACGATAAGAAACTTGAAAGTGATTGATAAAGCCAGTGCCCAAGTGGACGGCGATGGGTGTGGGACATGAGCACACCTAGGTATCCACAGGCCGCTGACCCACACCTAGAAGGTATGGGTTGTTGGTTCACTTTTAATGTAAATTCTGCAATAATGTAAAAATTTTTTTAAAGTAATTTAAATAATTTAAAATATCTCCATTTTTATGACTATAATATTTAAAAATTATTTAATTGAAAATCTTCTTATAAGGCTAAAGGTTTCTCCATTCTGTGTTCTGACCAACGCTGAGCTGTAAGCGGCCAAATCCCAGGGAGTTTGGCCTTATGACTACGCTACATACAAACACTAATCCCTTGGTAGTCCGACAGGCTCTATTCAGCTCCATGGAGGGACTGAGAGGAATGATACTAAGATAGGCATGGGTGAAAATAATGCTAGCTAGATTTCCGGGGCAGTGACTCACTCCCCTACTACTAAATTATCACATAGCTAAAGGTCAATTTCTTCTCTTCCAAGTTCACAGTAGATTATTAGAAATAAATAGGTGTTGACCTGAGATCTAACATGTATTAACTAGTACTCTGCACTAAGCGTCTTGATAGCTTTTTGTGGTGTAGTGGTAATATTTTGTGTGACAATAGGGAACAAACAGAATTTAAATTTTACTCAAGGCTGCTTCAATTTGAGTTGTAAACAGACAGGCTACAACACGTACTATATGTCCTGAAATTTTATCCGCCATGAAGAATTGAAGCTTCTTTGGCTTTGCCATCATCGTCCTGCAAGACACAGCGTTGTCAGATGATGTGGCATGCCCCAAATCAACATCCCATCTAGCAAGACACAGCCTTGCTGGATGAGGAGGTGTACCCCAACTTGACAAAGGTCTCATAGTTCCAGTAATCTGCTTGGTTTCCTTCTCCATTGACCGTCGCATTTCCAGTAAATTTCGCCGTCCAGTACGAACTGCCACGGGTATACTTTTTCCATGCCGCCAGACCAGTCTGGAGATTCTTTTCACGAGACGCCAGGGTGTTATCAAGTTCCGCCTGGATTGACCACTCCCCGATAAACACTGGGAATTTTCCATCGCCTCGTGAATTGACAGCATCTGCACAGATATAATCTGTCAAGTTGGCAGCACTTGCTCCACGGCCGGCGAAATAATAATTGTGCACGTCAAAAACCAAGTTTGTCCCGGCGCTGAAGTTGGCGGACCAGTATGATTCAGGCCTGAAACTGCCTTGGAACATAACCGGGATTTTATTATTAACCGCCTGCACTTTGGCAAGGACCTGTTTGATATAGGCGAGCAAATAGGTGGCACCGCTGTCGGTCAGGGCCGCGGGCGTGCCAAAGAGCGCGAGGTTTTCATTGTCAACCGGCTCATTGATCGGTTCGAGCGTGAATGATTGAGGGCTGGAGGAGCTCTGAATGAAATCAATAACCGCGTCGACAGCCTCAAGTGAGTATTTCAGGGCTGTCGCGTTGTGAAACCAGCCAAAATGTCCCTCGGCTTCTCCGAACGGAAATCCATTCACACCCCCAGGCAGAGAATGAATGTCGATAATGATATGCATGCCATATTTGCTGATGGCGTAGGATGAAATGGTTGACAAAAATGAGGTTTGATCTCCACGATACAGCTGTGATCCCGGAACATCAACCCAGGCAGCATACGTGGTTGGGATACGCAGGGTATTAACGCCCGCCGCAGCCAAGGCGTCGATATCGGTGGTTTTAATCCACGTGGCGTATCTCTGACTGAGAACTGAAGCGCATTGAGACCCCTGATAGGCACAAAGACCCCATTCGTCGGTGGCTCCGCCGGAGTACTTAGCCCACCAAGCAGTATCAATGGTGGATTCCTGTTCGAGCCATCCCCCTAGATTGACGCCCACAGCATTGTATGAGGTCCAATTCAGGTACTGACTTGAGGCAGCGGAGCAGTGATTGGCAAAATGTGCTAAAAAGAAGCAGGAAGAGGCCGACTTGAAGAACAACATGGCTTTCGGCGGTTGTATTTTGAAAGGATCGAATGATTAGATGAGCAAGCTGATTGAAAACCGGTTGGGGCCTTGGAATGGCACAACGAAGCCACTTTAATAGGCATTCCAGTAGGAAAGCGTATATCATAATAAAACAATAGAATTGATTGTTTTCCCGGTTTTTTCGCCTTGGTAATTGAACAAGACACCCTGTCCCCCGCAATTTTCCAAATCTAGAGAAGCACAAACTAGTTTCTTCACGGCAATATTGAGCTCTCAGGCTAGAGTGGTCCACAATGTTCGGGATGTGGACTCACATGTCGAATCTATTTTGCGGTAGTTGTCACTGCATTTTTTAATGAAAACTCGAGCCCGGGTCATCTAGCTGCGAAGGTAGCTGAGAGTCCCGGTGTCTGATTGGGTTGCAGTGGCGTTGGTCAGAACTCAAGGCATGTGAGATCAGGTCAGGACTCCCCGAAGTGTCTTAGGTTAATATCAATTGTCAGTTGGGGCATGTCGAATAAGCGATCTTGATGGCGCGCTGTTGGTCTACTGTACATACCCCAAAATGGGGCCGAGGAATTTCGGTCAAATTGAACCCGAACAGCTCTGTTCTTCCAATCGCCGCTTAGACAACATGGGTGCCGCTCCGATGCCTGTCCTGTGGGCCACACTGAACCCCGTGGGGGAGGGAGGGGAGGCGCGGACCCGTGGTTTAGGGTCTTTGTCTCTTTACTCGGTCATCTAGTCATTCTATTAAAATTCGAAGAGTCCCAACCATAAGGTGGGTATTAGCTCACTATTTTCATCATTCAACTCGAGCCAAAGATCCCAGGCCTTTGAAAGCCTCTCCCTCTCTTTCTTTTTCTCATACCCAGCTCTCTGTGCACCATTATGTCGAAGAAATCTTCTCATGAGCATATCCAAGATGCGAACCAAGACTCCAAGAGTCATGCCGACCTTGGCCCAAATTTCCAAACGATTCGTGGGCGAGCGATTCAGCAGCAGGAGCATAACCAGGGATACCTCGAGACTCTCCAAAAGGATCCCTGGCTGTTGTTTTGGATTGGAGTCATGCTCTGGACCCTGATTGTGCGGGGATTCGAAAACCAATCTTCCGGCTCCGTGATTAGCATTCCGGATTTCAAGCAACGATTCGGTCGCTCTCAAGACGGGGAGTACTTCATTGAGACGAAATGGCAATCGGCGCTCAGTGGAGGCTCAAACGCTGCTGCGATTATTGGCTCCTGTGCTGCTTCGTACTTCGCCGATAAGATTGGGCCTAAGTCCGTTATTCTGGTGTCGGCGGTGATTAATATCTCTTCTGTTGGCGTGGAATTTGCGGCCACGTCGATTGGCATGTTTTTCGGAGGCAAGATGATGAATTTTGTTGCTATTGGTGCTTTCCTGAATATCTGCACCGCATATGTTGCCGATGTGTCACCACTCGCGATTAGATCATCAGTCATCGGCTTTTGTAACCTGTCCCAGTGTATCGGTCCCTTTGTTTCCGCAATCATGTCTTACTATACATCTCAGTGGGACAATGCTTGGTCCTGGAAATCTCTCATCTGCGCTCAATGGGGCTTCGCCGTGGTTGGACTAGTCGGACAAATTCTCATGCCTGAATCGCCTGTTTACCTGGTTCGGAAAGGCAAGCTCGATGAAGCTCAAAAGTCCCTGAATCGACTTTACTCGGATCGTCGCGATGCCGAAGCTCATTTGGAAAGAATCAAATTAACGCTTGAGGAGGCCGAAACCGAAACCGCAAAGGAGGCCTCATACATTGACTGTTTTCGCGGCACCAATCTGCGTCGCACATTGATCGCAATCATGGTGTTTTTAGCAGAGCCGATGTCCGGTCTTGGATTTGTCTCCAGCTATGGTGCTTTGATGTACCAGTACCTGGGAATCGGTGATCGCCAATCGTTCTTGATCCAAATTGGGGCTCAAATTCTTTCCATGTCCGGTGCAACCATCTCGTTCCTTATCAGTGATATGTTTGGCCGAAGACCCATGTACCTTGGTGGGTGTATTGGGTTGGCCGCTTTGCTGCTTTGCATGGGTATTGCCGGCTCGGTCAATACAAGTGCTGCCACTACTGCTGCGGTGGGTTTCTACACCATGTATAACTTCTTCTATAACGCTGGCGTGGGATCTAATGTCTACACCATCGCGGGTGAGGTACCGACTTCGGTGCTCCGGACCAAGACGCTTGCTGTGGCTCTCTCAGCCTCAGCAGCAGTCAATACGATGTGGTCTTTTGTTGCACCTTACATGTTTAACCCTGGATATGGCGGGCTCAAAGCAAAGATCGGGTTCGTCTTCGGTGCTTTCATGTTGATTTTCGCCGTGCTGGCGTATTTCTTCGTTCCAGAGACTCGTCGTCGCACGTATGAGGAGCTTGATGAACTTTTCATGAATCGCATTCCGACCAGGAAATTCCGCCATCATGTCACCCTGGCAGAGCAACGAGCTGCAGAGGCATACAGAGTGGCCGAAAAGACCCTGGATGCGTTGGAAGATTGAGAATGGCAGAAAACTCCACACTTGCGTTACTTTGCGTTGAACAGCGTGCAGATAACGGGGGCGGGTCTTCTCACTCGCACCTGTCCTGGTTCGGCAATACTCACTGGGCAGTACTGGATTCAAGCCTTCTTTGATTTTATGCCTCACCAAGGAAATCCTAGGGATATAAACCGAAGGATCGAAATGTCACTCGTTTAGCATACTGTGAGAGGTCGAGTGGAGGGGAATATTTTGATCTTTACTGGTTATATAGTCATATGTGCAGAAAATTTCTTGATAATTTTTTCTTTCCGGCCGGATATCTTATGGTATTTCAATTCTAACTAGAACCAAAGATCCTACCATAGACCGCAAGGGCTTCGTAATCGTGCCGATATATGTTTGTCTTCTGCTAGTCTAATTGGGCGGCAAATAGAGTCGCGGCTTCGAAATAGGTAGTGATCCTTATCAGGGGGTAGAAGGTGCTTCCAAATTCGAGTATACTTGGAATCGCATTGCAAACATTCCTCTTCCGCATGATTGGCATTGTCCAAATAAAAAAAAAAGTTGTGGGAATCAACCGTTTCAACATACGGGCAACATTATTCCCTTTTGCTGTCATGCACCCCATTGCGCAAGGACCCGATTCTGCTGGTAAACCTGTGACCAGAATCGACATGCCAAAGCCACTGCGAACCATTCTCGGAAGGGTCTTTGGCCCGTTCCAGAAATTAGCCCGTGCCTCCTGGCTTTCATGGGGTCCGAAATTGTTCCTCTTCTTGAAATACTGCAAACGAAACCATTCAAAACCTAGGCTGCTGGGGGGTCTCCCTATGAGTCAAATGATGGCTCATCGCCACCTTGGCTTACGGAGCCGCAGCCTGATTTGATGACAAGCTTCGCGATCTGCTATTTTGAATCATTTTGGAAAACTAGACCCTTTCTTAGTCCATAATTTTGGCAGTTCTTTTTCTTTTCCTTTATTTTTGTTTCCTCATCTAGACCAGTATATATGCTAGCTCACCCCTCATCCTCAAGTACGACTCGATAATAATCAAACTTGAGACAGGCTTTTGTGCCACCGCATCACATGACGACATTTTATGAATTGTTTCCCCGTTGAGCATACAGAACATCCTCTCGCCCTATCATGCTCGCAAAGTTACCACCTGAGATCATCTACCTAGTTGCAACCTATCTGCCCACTGCAAGTGCTTTGGTTTATCTCGCTCAAACCTGCCGCCGCCTGCACGAGATCATTGCTAGTGAGGACTGGCGTATTTTTCAAGCTTTCGTTAAGAGTCGGTTTCCCAGCGTACCAACACCGCCATATTGGAAGGATGTTACCCAAGCTCTCACCTCCCGCTCTCGTGCCCTAGATAAACATGCCATCGTCAGCAGGTTTATCCTGCGGCCTCAAGATGGGTATGAAATTGGACCCCACCAAGCGACCAGACATGACAACCCGACTCACGGGTATCGCCCCGCGATTGATTCATATGAAACCTGGAACGGTTCAGGTTGGTTAGATCGAAAAGAAGTACTGGCCTGGAGCGCGGCCCACGAGTTGGTATTGCGCGTTAGCCAGTTTGGGAGTCGTAAGGACCAATCTCTCCTGGTCTTTAATGATAGGGAGCATGTTAGTAGCCATGATGATATCCGTGGGGTGCATCTCCTGAGGCCAGAGCATCCAAGGAAAATACCTGATCACGAACACTTGATCCTCAGTCGAATGCGCGGAGACCCGGTCCATCTTGTGATTTCTCCCGAGGAGCGAACCTATCGCTACGAGCAGTCATTCAAAGCGTCCGGTTTTGGTGTTGAAATCGAACAGACGGATTTGAGTGGCGGCCCGGAGCCAATTCTAGCCACTCAGTTCAGTAACGGGACAGTCTCATTCTACCGCACAACGACTGAAGACTCAAATGTATATCCCTTCACCGAACTACAGATTGGAGGAGGAAATCTTGTGCGCAATAAATGCACTAAATTCTTATCTCCAAGGAAATTTGTAGTTGGAAAGGGGCGTCTTGAAGATGAAACGACCATCTGGACATTCTCACAGGAAAGAGTGTCAGCAATCCGCGAAATCAGGGCAGACTCTTTCGATCTGGGTCACCGCAATAAATACTTGTCTCGAATGAATGTGACCGCCATTGCGCCCCTTCATACGCAGACCATCGGGGGATCTCCAGGCGAATCTTTTCTTGCAGCATGGGGTGATGGAGCAGTGAGGTATACTCTCATCTTACTTTCCCTCTACCTATGGAGTGGCGATCTAACTATCCTACAGACTTCATGACCTCCGCTCCCACAAACCCTGCGAAATGACATACCGAGACTCCGCTGACCAGAACCCCGCTTACTGCATCCACCCATTCGGCCATGACCGATTTCTCGTCGGCGCAGGCGGAGACGCCGTCGTGAAAATATTCGACCTCCGCATGCCGAGCAGATACAGCTACCACGAGGCGCAAACCAAATCACCCTCATCCGGCCCCTCTCCCGTCTCAATCCCAAAGACTCCAGCACAAACTCCATATCCCAGCAAAGATTTCTCAGTCTTCCTCTCCACCGCTATTCCAACTTCTCATAGTTCCCGCCGCCGCGTGTTGCAACACCGCTACAGAGGCCCGATCTACACCATGACCTCCCCTTCACTCCTCTCACCAACAATCTACACCGGTATCGAGGGCGGCGTGGTACGACTAGACTTTGCCTCGAGTGACGATTTAACGGGCCCATACGAGAGGTGGTACAGCGAGCCGCTTGGTTTGGATTTAGGATGGGAGACCCGAGACGAGAAGGAGGTGATATTGAATCTGTCCGGCTACGAGCGGCCAGATGCCAACGACACAACTACGTGTTCGAAACTGAGGACTCAGCAGTCATTCCGTGCTGTTAGTGAGACGGATATCACGAATGAAAGCAGAACGGGGTGGGATAGAAGATGGGAGCCGTTGGAAATGCCTGGGGCTTGGAGACGCCAGGATTAGTACTGGATATGAGCTCTTCCTTCTTCCTGTTTGTGTTCTGTTTCATAGATTGGGCTTGTATTTCCTTGAGCTTAGTTCCCGGGATTTACGAGTGTGTTTGTTGTAGGAACGAGCTCGCGAATATTCGGGACCAATTGGTTATTATAGAGGGATGCGTGAAGAGTCATAGAGCTTTGAAGGATAATGTTTACTGATACCCGTTCAACTGTCAACAACACATACACACATACATCGCTTGAGGAATAAAAAAAATATCGAAATTGAAATTCCAGCTCCATTAGCGCCCTGCTTATAAGCGAAGCAACCCAGATCTATAAATACAATAGATCTATAAGTCTAATACAATGAACTTTTATATCTAGAGAATTCTAGACATCCCATCGCATTTTTTTCACCGATTAACGAAAAGAGAAATAAAAGGAGAACCGTAGATCTAACGAGGTATCAATCGCTGTTTTAAAGAACATTAGTCATCGAATTTGAAAGACTTTCCGCCGGAGATGTCGATGGGACCGCCGCGATATGAGCCACGCTTCTTCTTGTTCTTTTCCTTGGTGAAGCCCTTTCCACGAGTGACTGACAAATCCTGCCAGGCCTTCTCAGCGTAAGCGTAAGGCACGTATTCGTTGGAGGGATGGTCGTGTGGGAGTTCGCTTAGTGCTGCTAGGGGGGTAGGGCGAGCACCGGTGTGTTTCTTCGTGGGCGCTGCGTCTCCGGGGGCCGGGCTGGAGTCAGATGAGCTAACTTCCTGAATCTGCTTCACTGAGGTGTTGCTGGGCTTTTCAGATTCCGAATTCTGGATCGTCCCTGAGGAATCATCATTCGAAGACGAATCATCTGACGAGGATTCACTGGAGCTAGAGTCCGAGTCTGGGAGGGGAACTTTGATGGCGGTCTTCAGGACCTTCTTGTCCGCCTTTTTAGACTTGTCGTCCTCGGATTCAGAGGAGTCAGATGAATCATCGGAGGATGAATCGGATGAGGATTCAGATGAGGAACTGCCAGAATCAGACTCAGACTCGGAGCTCGAATCGGAAGAGGCGCTCTCATCGCTGGATGAGGAATCGGATTCCGACGAAGACGCCTCCGCGGAAGAAACCTTGGTTTTCTTGGCCTTGGGTGCATCATCAGAGTCCGACTCAGAATTGGAGTCGGAGTCGGAGTCGCTGGATTCTGCCTTTCGCTTGACGCCCTGGGAAGCAGGAGCGGGAGCGGTAGCAGTCTCATCTTCGTCCTCATCATCGGCATCGCTATCAGAAGATGAGCTGGATGAAGACGAGGAGGATGACGGAGAGGGACTGCGTTTCTTCGACTTTGGTGCTTCAGTCATTTCAACGTCCGAATCGGAAGACTCGTCGGAGCTGCTGCTGTCACTGTCGCTGTCGCTGCTTGAGCTGCTTGAGGAGCTCGAGTCATCCGAAGAGTTGGAAGAGGTAGATTCCTTGGCCGTCTCCTTATCAGTAGCCTGGGTCTCCCATGTTTGGAAAATCTCGAGGAGCGAGGGAGCATTTTTTGAGTCAGTCTTGATGGACTTCTTGGCCTGTTCCTTGGTGAACGCTTCACCAGTAGCAGAGAAACCATATTCGGACAGGAATGAGGCAATTGAGGACACCAACTTTGCCGGCGGCGCAGCATTTGCTTCTTTGCTCGATTTGGTCTTTTGGAAGCACATTTGAATTAGCAAAACCTGTTGGGCAACATAATTGGGGATGGCTGGGGTGTTCTCCCTACCTTCTTATCAGCCTTCACCATTTTTGCTGACGAAGCTTTTTTACTATGCACAGCCATGGCGATGAGTCGGACCACAATGCCGGGTTAGAGTGCGTGTTTTAGGTGTTCAAAGACTTCACTGTCAACTAAAAAACAATATGAGGATGGGAAAAAAAAGGTTGGCAGAAAAAAAAATCAAAAATCTCCAAACAAAGGCGGTGACTATCATTGTCAGTTCCCATTGGCTGTAGGTGGATTGTTCACTGAGAGGTTCACGTGGGCGTTGTGACATACAGGAGGAGCGGTAGTTTGTAAAAGACGAGTATCCTGAAAACCATCAACGGTCCCCAGCTGCGGTTAGAACGCTTGTGATCTGGGAAAATGCAACGAAAAGACCTGGATATAATATCTTTGTTGTGTCTTAATTTCTCATGGAGAATACTCGAAGCTAATCTAAGTTGAGGTTACACTGCTTAACCACCGCAAGTTGTGGGAGCGTGACATTCCCCCAATGTACGATCCTGTAAGCTGTAAAAACAACCACGAGCTCTCTCCGCCCGCTCCATCCCCAGGTGTGGCTAGTAGTAATGAGCTAATAATCCGCACCACCGCACGCCTCTTCGATTCTCCGTGGGCTTGGGTCGAGTTAAAAGCTATCAGCTAATGCTATTTGTGTCCGTCCTTCGCCTCCAATATCAGTCAATTTCGCAACTGCTCGGATTATCCCAAGCGATTCTGCGTTCTTGTACTCCGCGCACTGTCCCTCGTGTGGCCTTTCTCAACCCTCCCGATCATGTCCACCTGGCCTCGGATACCTCCTGAGTGATCCAGGCTTCCAGGGATTTAAATCACAACGATGAATGGCCGTGACCGTCAACGGCCACCCCCGCCCGGCGATTTCCCACCGCAAAGGGATCCCCGTCGAGCAGGCGATGGTCGCAATGGTGGATTTCCCGGTCCTGGTGATGTTGCCCTCACCAGGGCTGAGAAGTTTGAGGACGAGAAGAAGCGAATCATTCAAAGCTGCTTCGCCAAGAAGGATAGCGATGGCTCTTGTACGTTTTGTGATTTAATGCTGCTCTGTTTTGCACTGTTGGCGAGACTGCCCCCCTCCCGTCATTGCTCAGCTCCAAAAGACTCAAATCAAGAGAGACATTTGAAACCTTCAATACTTATGCCACAACAACGGCGCTTGAAGATTTGATAACGAGCAAATCCATGTCGCTTTCGCGAATATCGTAACTAACTAGTATTGCACTCGGCTCTAGTGGTTGAATCCTATATAACGCACGTTCGAATCCTCGAAGATAGCTCATACCCATCGTCACCCGCACCACCAAATTCACCGCCTGAAAACAAGAAACCGAGAGCTATAATAGTCGCTGTGAGACGGTCTGGTAGAGTACGAATGCACAAAGCTAGGGAAAACAATGATGGGACATTCTCCATTGGAAAGACATGGATGCTGGACGACCTGTCTTCAATTCAATCCTACAGCGCTTGGGTGCCATCGACACCGCTAGAACAGCAACAGAAACAGTGGGCGTCAAATGTTGGGTTCTTAGTGACGGTCGGGAAGCCTTACTACTGGCAGGCTAAGACCTCGAAGGAGAAGGAATTTTTTATTGGGAGCCTAGTCAAAATTTATCGGAAGTATACGGGTGGCAAGATGCCAAACCTCATTGGATTTGACGATCGCGAGCGGCAGCTACTAGTTGGGCCACCGCCAGCTTCAGGCCCAAGAGGACCCGGCCAGGGTCCTTCATCACGCTCTGATGTGTCTCTCCCACCTCCGCGCCCACCCTCTTCGCAAGGCAGTCGTCCTCAGTCGCCATATTCCGCCCGAGCGCCCAGTCGGGACGGTCCGAAACGAATGCCAACAGACGAAATACCCCTACGGGCCCAGAGAAGTCGCGATCAGATAGGGAGGCCTTCGACAAGCCAGTCGAATAAGAGTGGCCCTCCTCCCTTTGCACCACCTCAACATCCTCCTCCAACAACTCCTGACCTGAGCGATCAGCCTCCCCCGCGTGCCACTGAGAGATTCGCAGCAGATACCAGGCTACCAAAGGTACCTGCGCTCCCACCGCCAGACCCGAGAAAGGATATTCCTAGCAGCCTAAGGACCGCAAGCCAACCAGAAAGGACAAATGGGGAATTCGAAACATCCAGTATCAGAAGCGCACACACAGACCCCCGACCATCATCATCGCGCGATGGTAAAGCGAAGCCGGAGTATCGGCCGCCGCTTCGTACCCAATTTTCAAGTTCATCCGATGTTAGGCGCAACAGAGAGGGTGTCAGCCCAGGGTCGACCCCAGGTGAAATACGGAATGCTGCGTTCAATGAGAGTAGTACGAGTTTGCTGAGTTCAACCGGAAATGACCAATTGGAAATCACCTCTAAACTGCAGGCAGCCGATGTGCCACCTGGATTAAGGCCCGGTTCCTCCGCAAGTAATAATGCCGCTACTGCCAAGTCTCCTGAAATTTTGCAACCGGCGATTCCTACGAAGGCTGAAGAGCCACGAGATGAAGTTCCTGAACCTGCCACGGAGCCTCTTCCTACGAGCCCTCCTGAACCATCAGAAACGTCGATGGAAGAAGACTCGGGCTCTCATCGCCCTGGCCTCGGGCCCATGATCAAGAAAAAGCAAAGCAAAGACGTCGTAGGTGCGTTCCGTAAAGCTGCCACCGCCCATGGAGCGTTTAAACCAAGGCCAGGTGGTGCTGGTGAGAAACTTTTAGCTGCCGCAAAGAAAATTGCTGCCTCGAATGAACCAGATGGAATTACAGGTGTTGTACCTGCGCCATCGCTCCGAAAAGGAAACGAGCCCGCCGACGTACCGCCAACTGAGCAGCCGAGCATAGAAGCTCCTCCCGTGCCACCAGTCGCGAAAGAAGTGCTGCCACCCCCGGTTGTACCCTCGCCCCCAGTTGTATCCCCGCCGACGGAACCACCTGAAGTTCAGATTACGGCAGCTGTATCCGACGAGCCCAAGATTCTCCCAGCAGAAGCACCCTCGGCACCAACCGGTAAATTACCAGCTTTGGTGAAGCCTACGGACGAACGATCAAGATCCGTGTCCCCTTCGCCCCACGACCGCCGTCGCAGGCGTCACGAAGACAATACTATTAAATACTGCCAAGCCCTTGGGATCGACCCGAAGATTCTTGAAGGGCGAGGTGTAGATTTTGATGACATGCTAACTGACCTCGGTTGGAACGGAAGGGCATCCGATGAACAGCGAATTGAAGATCTTGAGGCAGATGTTCGCCGTGAGATTGGGCGTGTAGAGGCGACAAGCTGGCTTGGCAATCTCGAACAGCAGGAGGGCAAAGTCGACCAACTCGCTAAGCTGATCGAGAAGACCATTGACGAGTGTGAGGAACTGGACAACCTACTTACCCTATACTCACATGAGTTAAATGTAAATAACCACCATACCCTGACCCCCTGATTTTGTCCGCGTGAATCATTGCTAACCTCATTCAGACCCTCCACGAGGATGTATCATTTATCGAGACACAATCTCAAGGTTTGCAAGTGCAGACAGCTAATCAGAAGCTTCTTCAAAACGAGCTACAGAATCTGTTGAAGACGCTCTCGATTTCCTCAAATGACTTGCGTCCATTGAAGGAGGCGTCCCTGAGCAACCCGGACGGATTGAAGGACACCGAAGTTGCACTTTCAATGCTTTATAACGCTATGTTGATGATTGATTCCGATATCTGGCATAACAAAAAGCGACTTGTTGATGCAGCCGGAGACCACGGCAGTGTAGGTGTGTACGCAGACACGGAAATCGGACAAATGCGTGCGATTAGGGATAAAAAGGACGAATATCGCCTCGAGTCGAGGTCTTTTCTTCAGCGCCTGAAACAATTTATGGCTATTGCCTACAAAGTAGCGGAGCAGAAGCGGGCTGATGCCGCGGCCAACAGCCAGAAGGATTCCACCAAACTTGACAGTGATGCCCGAGCTTACTCGCGCCGGGAGCTGTGGGTATACAACGCCTTAATGCTATTTGCGAAGGAAGCCAGCGGACCCGAGTGGCAGGGGCTCATTTCTCTGTATGAGCAGCAGGCTAAACACCCTTACCAAAACGAATTCCGGGACAATAATCTCGCATGGAAACGGGCTGCTCGAAAGCCCGGTGGTGAAGACCACGAGCTCCTTTTCACTCACCAGGACAAGGAGAGGGAAAATGAAGGCATTACAATGGCGGCAAGAAAGCTGACAGTGAGAAGGGGCAAGACCATCCGGGCTGCCGGTTTTAGACTTTCATTTGGCGAGAAGCAGCATGGCAAAATGGAGCCTTGTGAAGCGTTTGCAGGTACGCTCCACGAGGCTATCAGCATGATCTCCGAGGAACAGAATTTCATCGTTTACTTTTTCCATTTGACTTCCCTCTCGGGTGTGGATTTCTCGGATCTTGTTTCTTCTGGCAACCCCGATGAACGCGCACTGCCAGACTTCCGCGCAAAAATGCCTCCTGATCCGGATCGGGAATTGGCACGCAGGGTCGAACACATCATGGACGAACTCTACTCATTTTGGCCCACTGACATACAAAACATGGTGGAATGGGCCATAAAGGCTGATCCTCTGTAAGTTGAGCTGCTTACCTTACGTTGATTCTTTTTGCTCGGGCCCCTCCTTGAAGCTGATATTATACACAGACAAGGAATTGGTATTCTGTTTGCCTTGGAGAAAGCTATCGCAGACTTGGATGATACTAATCAAGACTTCATCATCCATTCGCTCCAGAAACTTCATTCTCGTTTAATCGGTCTCTTTAACCGATTTGTCGACGAGCAGATTCGGGGAATTGAGGAGACCAAGGTTAAAGTCAACAAGCGAAAGGGTGTCATCTCTTTCATGCGCGTGTTCCCAAACTTCTCTGCGGCAGTGGAGAACATGCTATCCCAACCTTCACAAGAATTCTACGATATCCGTATTAATGTCAATGATGCTTATGACCGCATCAACCGTGCCATGTGGGAGTGCTTGAAATTTATTGCCAAGGAAGCGCCTGGACAGTCCGCAAGCGCAGCAGCTGGTGGCACTGGTGACCCCGAAGACAAGGAAATCCTGAACTACCATATTCTGATGATCGAAAATATGAACCACTATATTGAGGAAGTTGAAATGAGAAACCTCCCCGTGCTCGAGCGATGGATGGACCGGGCACACCAGGACTTGCAAGAGCACATGAGACTCTACCTGGACTCTGTCATCCACCGACCCCTTGGGCGGTTACTAGAGTTCGTCGACTCAGCTAGCAGCCTCATGGCAAGCGCCAACAACCCGACAGATGTTGCGAGTCGGTCCAGCCATTCCCGCTCGGTCGCGAAGAAAGTGCTAGCGACCTACGACGGGAAGGAGATGCGGCGAGGAATCGAAATGCTCAAGAAGCGGGTGGAGAAACATTTCGGTGATGCCGACGACCCCGGGCTTAGTCGAAGCCTGGTCTTAAAGGTCCTTCGCGAGTGCGAGGGCCGATATGAGCAAGCATATGACCAGACGCAACGCGTTCTTCATGCTGTGTACGAGGGCCAACTCGAGCTTGAGTGGCGAAAGGAAGAAGCAATTGCTATGTTCAGGAAGTAACGACATTATATTCCTCCCTTTTCTTTTTCTTTCCCCTCTCTTTTTTATATTCGTCCACTTGTGTTCTTTTTCGTGATAAGAGTTTGGGAACACATTGTTCATTTTGTATGAAATATAGAGTCACGGGGCGCTTGGTTGGATATGACTACTTCTGCACAAACCACTGATTTTTCTGTCTTTTTATTATTCTGAACATGGTACTTCTATTCCCTCTTTCCATTCTACTTTGTCTGTCTCGAATAGGCACATTTTTCTGTTGTCACTCCGATACCCTTTATCCAAAATCTGATAGGTCCAACGTTAAAACCCTGCACCGTGCCACCGTCCCCATAGCTCCAGCAGCTGAGTGGCTGAGGACACTGGAGCCAAAGTCTAATTCACAGCCAGATGAGTGGCTACTAGGTACGCACGAGGAGAATTGGGACCAGCTGTGGAGTGACCTACTACTGGAGTCCACTTAAGGCTAAGGTAAGGTTAGGAACTTAGGGGGATAGCCGATTTGACCCTAGCAGCCGTTCCCGGCAGGGCGCATTTTCATAGGTGGTTCAACCCCGTTTGATAAGCCCTAGCGACTTGTTGAGGCTAGTTGTGACTCTAGTCGAGGGCGAGAAGAGAAAGAAAAAAAAGACCTAGGACCGTGTCCTCTGAGGGAGGGAGCTTTGGGGAATAACGAGTGGCGATTAATAATAATAAATGGGCGGGGCAGTCCACTATCTGGATTGGAATATTCACCGTAGATTTGTATGTTTCATTCAGGGTAGACGCGTGTTTGGCGTGGAGCTCAAGTTTGGTTCGGTGGATTCCGCCATGGTTTGGTTGAGTTTGGTTCAGGGGGAAGCAAAAAAGAAGGCAGGGAAGAAGGAAGAATTGGGTTTGCTTGGGGTGATTGTCCCTACCGAGCCTCTCTCAGAAACAAGTTGTTGATCAAATTTCGGCAGATCCTTTCATTAGGAGTCGGGGTAATTGGTGCGTTAATAGTATTTCAGCCACTGAGGAGTAGACTCAACAGCTGCACATTAGTATGGAACAATAATAATGCAGTCGAGTCAAGGTCGAGAGCATAAAAATTCCAGTCATTATTAAGCTCGAGGTGCCAGATGAACAGTGTGGGTACAATCGCTACTAGTGCCGTCGAATCCTCGAGATAGACGGAAGACACATACACAAAGAGATTGAATCTCCCCCCAAGAGACGCCGAGCGTGCGCTACCTTCCTTGGGATAATGTTAATATCCCTCCACGTAATGTAAATGAAGATACATGGATTGATAAATCGCGAATCGTGGGACCTCGGAAATCAAAAGTCTAGCCTCAGGCACAGACCCAAACCTCTCAGTCTCCGCCTCCTCCCGCACAGAACTGACGATCGACCCTTCTTTTTGTTCCATCTCGCAAACTCGACCTGAACTAAGACAAGGTGGCTCGCTCAACTCCCCCATCTCCAAACCTCCCATGCGATTGCGCTCTTAAACTTCCCATTCCTCCTCATCCGTCATCCTCCATACTCCCCCTCCCCTTCTCGTCCCCCGTTCTCCCTCTCCATTTCTCTCTGGTGAGTTCCTCTCCCCCTTCTTTTCTCCCTTCTCCACAGTTCCCGCCAACGTGAATGAACAACCACTGGGAGCGCCGCGGACTCCACTCCCACCCACGCTCAAGGGGTCAAAATAATTGATGGATAGAGGGGCTGTGAGTTTCTCACAAAGCAACGGGACACTCCAATCCACGCAGAATATGATTATGTGGTGACTACAAGGCTCTTTGGGGATCAATCGCAATTCTCCTTGCTAGCTCTTAAAGCTCGCGAATTGGCCTCGAAATCATTTTTGTCTATCACCATTGCTCTTCAATCCACGTTGATCTCAAATCTCAGGTTGGCTAACCACGACCGTGTTGATGGTGTTTAAATATATTAGGACCATCTCTTTTAAGACTACAAAATACCTCCCGTGAATCACAAGCTCCTTGTATCCCTTTTTCGACGATTTCCCATTGTCATCAGGGCGAAGCGTGCGAGCTACCCACATTCCTCCCTATCTTCTCGACTCCTGCCATAGGACACCTGCATGTAGCGCCTCATCAAATTCACCCGGAGAGAATTCCAAGCCCCCCCCGTCTCCTCCATTCCTTTGACGGCCCGGTCTTGACAATCCCCTGCGGGGTGCCCCCTCGATCGTCGATCCGATTGCAGACATGCCCTGGCGGCCTCTGCCTCGAATCGCCTTCGCCGTTGCCCTATACCCCTTTCAACCCTCGACCCCAGCCGATCTTCCCCTGGAACTTGGCGATGAGCTATACATAATTGAGCAGGGAGGGGTTGACGGTGAATGGTGTCGTGGCTATCTGGTTGCTCCGCCGTCGCTTCTAGCCGGCCTGACGAGCACCAAGGGCCAGACACTCGAAGCGAGGGTCTTCTCTGGGATCTTTCCTCGTAATTGCGTGGAGATTCGCGAAGTCCTGGGCGATGGGGATGGACACAAAGCGCTATTGAATGGAGACCTCTCGACCGGAGACGGCGAAGATGTTGAGGTAGACTTGAGGAGCAGCCTAACCTCTTCCCACGATGATGATCACAGGGTTGGTGAGGTGTCGAACGTGCTAATCGCGAAGAAGGGGAAGCCATCTCAAATTTTCATTCAGAAACTCGACGACGACGATGATCAAACAACTCCGCGCGCTCTCCAAAGCAGCCCTTTCCGAACTGGTTCTTTACCGCACACTCCTGCCAGCATGACACCTAGAGAACCCAATGCACCTAAGCCCGCTGCTCCTGTTCCCATGCTGAAAATCGGTGACGAAACCCCAACCTCCCACTCGGAGCCTCTGGTGGACGAAATCGCATCGTGCTTGCGCGAATGGCACTCCACCAATCTCCACGAGTTGCTGCTATCACAGGAATATTCAGTTGTGGAAGAGATGTCAAATATTGTCCAAGAGCTTGACTTCGCTAGGCGACAGCTCTTGTACAATGTTCTAACCGCGCGGGAGAAGGAATCATTACGGAAAGAGGTGGTCTGGAAACTTGTTCGGGGCAATAAATTGCTGGGGGGTGAGGTCATAGTGAGGGATCCTCAGCAACGAGGTCGTTTGCTGACCGGCGACGACTCTGCGATACAACTGGCAAAGCTCCAGTCGGAAATGAGTATGCTAGACAGCAGTCCGACACCCCAATCGGATGCGGCAGCGCTCCATCATTTGCTTCTCGAAGTCAACGCAGTGTCCGGTAATACGCCTGGCCCTGTGGCCCTAGCCGTTTACTTGTGCTCTCAAGCTGAGACTGGCGCCCTCAAGCCCCTATCCGAGACTTACATCCTCGACATCCCCTCACCAGAACAGTTCGCTATTTCGGGGCAGACATCGAAACTGAAAACGCTTTTCACCGACCTAGTTAGTACAGATATTGGCGACGGCTCTACGAACTCGCCGAAACTGTATTTAGTCGTCGCTGTCCGGGCACCAGAGGTAACTTCTACACCAAACTTTTCTGCCCAGCCGGCTCCTTCGACTTCTCGGGATGGTCCTACCCCTGCTCGACAGCCTACTGTGGTTAACAACGGATCAAGGGGCGGCTTGAAGACTCGTCGCAGCATGATGTGGTCCTCAAAGCCACGAGGAATTCACAGCGCTGATCAGCCGAAGGAAACACCTAAAGCCCCCCCTCAATCGTCGGGAAGTGTGTCAAGCAACAAGGAAAAGCCACCTCAGCCAGTGAAAGAATCTACGCAGATCCGAACCATTGGGGTTGGCATTTTGGAAGTTTCCCAGATCCTTCGCCAAGACAAAGATGCAGAACAAGTAGTTAACATCTGGTCACCCTCCGAGCAAAACGAGGAGACAGAAGGGTACAGCGAAGGGTTCGATAGCCTAATCCGTACGCTACTACCCAGCCCGAGTGGCAAGTATATGAGATCTCCACGTGCTGCGAGACTCCACCTCCATCTCTACCCTTATACTGACTCAGACGCGGATGCCTTGATTGAGAGGAACCCGACAATCATGCATAACGTTGTTCAAACAAGGAGAATTGGCTTCTCCCAGGCTCCCACCAAGCCGAGGTCTGACATTTATGTCACCGTCTCTCACGCCACCTTCCCCCCCGAAGCACTACTCTCACACCCTGTTTCCGGACAAATCCCTATGCCAGCACATACCGGGCTTCGCAACCTGCAGTTAACCCTCGAAGTGAGGACAACGTCTGGTGCTCGAGTAGACAAATGTGTCTTCGCCTCATCCAACAACACTCCGCATACGGCGTGGAGGACCACCATCGCTGAACGGGGAAAGCCTTGGAGTCAGACAATTCGCCTCAACATTCCTACGGAGCAGATTCCTGGGTCCCATTTAATTATGAGTATTGCAGATGCCCCTGAATTCCCCTTCGCGCTCGCCTGGATGCCCTTGTGGGACAACCAAGCGTTCATTCGAGACGGGCCTCACTCTTTGCTTCTACATGCATACGACAAGCACACGTCCAACATCGAAAATGGAAAAGGCGCTTATCTATCGCTTGCTTGGAGTGCACTAGGAAAGAACGAGTCGGCAAAGGACGAGGCTCTTACAGGTCCTTTGGCCACCCTTCTCCTCGATACCCATTTGTGCAGCACCGAATATTCACAAGATCAAGTCATGCTAAGCCTGTTGAACTGGAAAGAGCGGTCAGTTGGCGAGGTGTTGGACACTCTCAAGCGGGTTCTCTTTGTCCCCGAGATGGAGATCGTCAAGCAAATGAGAAGCGTGTTCGATGCCCTTTTCGGAATTTTGGTAGAAAATGCTGGAAATGAGGAATACGAGGACCTTATCTTCCGCAATCTGGTGACGGTCCTTGGAATTGTTCATGATCGGCGTTTCAATCTAGGCCCTTTGGTGGACCACTATACGGAAAATCAATTCAATTTCCCCTTTACAACAACCTGCCTCATTCGAAGCTATCTCCGTCTCCTTCAGGCACATTCAGACCCCCAGCAATCGCGTTATCTCCGCGCTACCTTCAAGGTCGGCCGACATGTCCTGAAGTTCATCATCAATGCCCGCGAACAGCAAAAGGCTAAGGAAGAAGGAATTGGCATCACCCGGGTTCAGTCGACTTTCAATCGGGACCTTCATACAATCTTCAAGTCCCTAGAGACCCTAATGAAGAACTCCTCTCCCGCAATGGTTGGAAGCAAGACACTGGTCGTCCAGCACTTCCATACTTGGCTCCCTGAACTCTCAAAAGTTCTCGGAAAGGACGAAATGATTATGATTGCCCTTAGCTTTATGGATTCCTGCAAGGATGTAAAGGGCATGCTGGTCCTCTACAAGTTGGTACTCATTCAGCACTATACCCGATTAGATATTTTCAGCTCCGGCTCGGAGAGAAAAAGTCTTATCTCCAGCTGTATTGGTTGGTTAGATCCATATTGGGGAGCGACAGGGAGTGTTTCCGACCTCTACCGTGACCAGGTCCGCCTGATATGTGCCATTGTAGCAGAGCTCTTGAGCCAACCGGACCCATATCTGTATCAGTTGATGCCCAAGATAGTCTCGTCGTATTACTCGATTATTCCGGATGGTGTGGACGACACGAACTATTTATCGCTCCTCTTCAGCAAATCTTTCCCATTCCAGCTCAAGGCATCGAATAGCAGTCAGAAGTTTGACGAAGTCCTGGTGGAACTGGCCGCTATCCTAGCAGGAACGGCTGCGATACCCAATCCGAAACGACCACGGTTGAAGGGTCCAGATCTCTCCAACTTCGTTTCCCAAGCGCTTGAGGTCCATACTTCAATCCTAAACTGCGAGGCATACCCCAGCAGCTGGTTCAGTGTTCATGTTTACAACCACAGAGCGACTTTGAAGAGTCTGGAGTATCTCGGTTCCATTTTAATTAATAAGCTTCTGCCAACTCCCGAAGATGCCGAAACATTTGATACCAGATTATGGGAATCCTTCTTCATGATCTTGCTTAAGGTTGTATCAAGTGATGCCCTTGCCCTTGAAACGGTTCCGGAGCAAAAACGACGCACCATCTGGAAGATCGCTGGCGATGTTCGAGAACAAGGCGCGGACCTGTTACACTCCACGTGGGAGGCTATTGGCTGGGAAACAAGCGAAGAAGAGCGAGAACGCTATGGACTGAAAAGGCTCGGTGGGTATCAGGTGCAATACGTACCAGGCCTCGTGGCTCCAATTATCGAGCTCTGCCTGAGCATCCACCAAGGGCTCCGCCATGTTGCGGTTGAAGTCTTGCGCGCGATGATTCTGAGCGAATGGGGTCTCAATCAAGATCTATCCATCATCGAAACCGAAGTCATATCAAGTCTAGATAATCTGTTCAAGACGAAAAACATGAATGAAGGCGTTATGCAGAAGTTATTTATTGGAGAACTGCTGGACTCCTTCGAAGGCTGTTCGGCATTTGATGAAGAGCTCTCGAATGCGGTTAAGACCCTCATCGCAACCGTGGATGAGTTGTTGGATCTTTTTGTGGCCTCGCAGGGTGGCTCTATGGCCGAAAGTCTTCACACGCTGCGCCTTATGGAGTATATGAAAGATATGGGTCGAGAAGATATCTTCATCCGTTATGTCCATGAACTGTCCCAATCACAGGCTGACGCGGGCAATTTCACCGAAGCAGGGCTTGCACTTCAATTCCATGCCGATTTGTACGGCTGGGATCCCAAACACTCTGTCCCGGAGCTGGTCAACCCTCCCTACCCTGAGCAAACGTCTTTTGAAAGAAAGGAGGCCTTGTACTTTTCAGTGATACAGCACTTTGAGGATGCCAGGGCATGGACGCATGCGCTTGCATGTTATAAGGAACTCGCCATGCACTACGAGGAGACGGTAATGGACTTTGCGAAACTCTCGAGGGCCCAAAGCTCCATGGCAAGGATCCATGAGTCCATCGCGAAAGAAGACAAGGCATTCCCACGGTACTTCCGCGTCATGTACAAAGGTCTTGGCTTCTCACCCACCCTACGTGACAAAGAATTTATCGTTGAGTGCTCCCCAAGTGAGCGAATGGCCACTCTTGTCGATCGTTTGCAGAAAGAACATCCCGCAGCCCAGGTCATATCCTCCGGTGAAGCCCATGATTATGAAGGCCAATTCCTTCATATCAACGCTGTCAGTGTTTATCGAGACATGACCCATCCAGTCTACCAGCGATCGAAAGTTCCGCCGTCTGTGAGAGACCACCTCTTGATTTCGGAGCCCACTCGCTTCACATCCACGTTCAAGAGGCATATCCGCGACGTGGATATTCAGGAGCAGTGGGTGGAGAAGGTCATCTACACTACCTCAGAGCCTTTCCCCAATATTCTCCGCAGAAGTGAAGTGGTTAAAAGTGAGATGGTCGCTCTTTCACCGTTGCAAACGGCTCTTGAACGAACGTGGCGCAAGACGCAAGAGCTATATCTGCTATACAGACGTGCAGCCTTTGGAGAGGACATAAGCCTCTCGAATCTAACCGAAGCTCTAGAGCAGCTTTTAGAGCTCAACTCGTCTTCTCCCAGCTGTGTTGCTCACTACCGGGAATTCCTTTCTGACATACCTGATGAGGAAGATGAAGATGCAAACACACCCAAGCCGGTTGACCCCCTGAAAAATGCCCTCGCCGTGGCTCTCATAGATCATGCCTTGGCTATCAAGCATGCCCTTGCCCTTTATTCCCGTCCAGCTCATCAAGCTACACAGGCTGAGTTGACACGTCGTTTCGAAGAAGCTTTTGCAGCGGAACTTACTTCCCTCCGCCCGACAGAGCTGTCTACTCCCCTAATTCCTTACCGGCAATCACCTTTATCTCGAGACGGCCATCAGATGCCGCGAGCAATAAGCCCTGAGCAGGAGTTGATTCGTGCTTCCAGAAAGAACAGCCAAGTCCGTAGACAAGACTCTGTGAAACACTCCGTTGGCCATCGAATCAGTATCATGAACCCATTCAAGCGATCCAATCACGGTGCCAGTAATTCAATTGCAACAATGGCAACAGTTCAGACGAATGGCAAAGTTAACGGGCACGGTGCACACTGCAAGCAAGATGACCGTGATGACGACGCAGCTACTATTCACAGTCGGACAACGAATCATTCTCAAAATACAAACCAGAAGCGAAGAAGCTTCTTCGGAGACGTCATCCATAAACATGCCTCCTCGTTGTCGATCGCAGCCAGTGTCTCGGGAGAAGAAACCAAGTCGCAGAAAAGACAACGCTCACCAAGTGCCTCCCGAGATGGCGCAACAAAATCGCTCGAGAACGTTAGCCGCACCGCCTCCCGCCCGAATGGAGTTCCGGTTGAAGAACGATCACCCATATCAGTCACCAGTCCCAAGGGCGGATGGTCAACGATTCCCTCTGTTATTGAACATCCACGGCCAGTAACACGGAGCAGTGCCACCTCCGGCAGGCATCCTGAGATCCGCAGTCCTAGTAGCCAGACTCATGCCTCCTCGAACGCCAGTGGTGGTGTAAGAGATTCGGTGCTGAAACGATTCAGTCTGCTTAAGGGAGTTGGCCGAAAAACGAGCCGCCTCGATTTCAGGCACGACCAAACCGTTCACGAGGAGTAGCACTTCTTTCTGCTGCTGCTTTTTCTCTCTATATTCATTTTTATCCCTTCCTTCTCGACTCAACTCTTCTATATCTCGTAATGTCTGGACATTAATTCCCACCTACCTATTTTTGATTTCCTTCCTCACAGCATTTTGATTGATTATAACCCTTTGGTCACAAATTCTTTGCATTAAAGAGTTTAATTGGTTAAACTAACCCTGAGAATGCTACTTCGGACTTTTGGTTCTCGCCCCCTTTCTCTTTCTTTTGAATAACTCTTCTCGCTTTCCAATCTGCTAGATATGGACCCCTTACGTGGCGGCTCATCTATACCATATACTTACCGGAAGAACGCCTTGTGATTATCTGATATACTCCAGGCATGACCTCGACTTGACTTACATCCTCCTTTTTTCTTTTCTCCTTTCATTCTTCTTTCACTTTCAACTTTGAGATACCTGTACATATTTTCTTCTTGGCCTGTATCCCTGGCGGCAAAATCTCTTTTGTCTTTTACGAGCATTGTAAAATAAGCCCTACTTATTTGGATTGCGTTTTTTTTTCCCCTTACGAGATTTGATATTTTGTTGCTCCTGTTATGTATTTATAGACCCTTTTATACCCGTGAATGGAAGAGGATGGTGTCCTTCAATTCAATCATCAATCACTGGATTTATTCAAGGAACTCCCAAAGTCTGGAAGTTATTTGTAGACTCATTCCCTTATCTTCAGCTTCCAAGATCTAAATATAACAATTGCATCTAACTCGTCTAACTCGATATGCCGTTAATTTAGGTGCAGTGATGAGGATTACGTGAAGCTAAGACCAGCTATTCCCGAATAGGCAACCTGCTGGTCCGATCTGAAGCTGCAGGACCACTACTGCAGTTCTTCCCTCATCCTTAACGTGAGGGAACTATCTTCCTTCACCGTGTTTTCTTGGATATCGTTCACAAGATCTCCAAGACTATCCGCCTTACCCCTCTCTTCACCCTCGATTTTGTTGACTCTGTCCTATATCTGCCGATTTCAGATCATGCACCTTTTCGGACTACTACCGACCGCTATCAGTCATCGCTAATCCTATGGGGTCAGCAGTAGCGCCTCATCTAGACTCAGCGAACCCATAAACAAGTCGCATTTCGCCCCAGAAACGCCGTTACCCCGCCGCACACCGTGTCGTCGAATGCAGGTGATCGGACTGTGGCACGCTTCGCTTCTGCGACGGGTGCCTCCTCTGCTGCTGATAACGCCATAAACTCAAGCATCGAGCTTGTCGAGTATCCTGTCCCACCCCGTGCCACCACCACCGCCAACGAACCCCACCAATTCTCTCCCGACTCTCGTTCTCGAGAAACCCAGCTTACCTCACAAACCAACCGGAGATTTTCACACCGGCCACAAAAAGGTGCGGATCGAGGGACAGACGATAATCGGCATCTACGCTGGGCAAAGTCTGTTCGGTTCAAATCTTGGGTCGAGGCTCTCAGCCACAATTCCTCAGCCCGTGAAAAGGACGGGGGTACAGACGCCAAAATGAAATTTTCGCACAGCATTCAGTTTAATGCGGTTCCGGACTGGAGTGCGTTTTATATTGCTTACAGCAATTTGAAGAAATTGTACGTTTTACGGGGAATCTTTCTGTGTTGAAATTTTCTTCACCATTCTCCTTTTCCTGTGTGAGGGTTTTGTGTGCGTCTGCGTGCGACGTGATATCCGTGATAAGAAATATTTCGAGTTCTCCGCAGAATATAGGCTAATAAACCACTCATCGTGCTGTAGGATCTATTCCTTGGAACAACAAGCCAATCGTCAAGGCGACCAGATCACCGATGTCGAGTCTGCTCCTTTGTTGGACAACACTCCAAACCCCGATGCGATTTTCCGACAGGCCCTGGATACTGAGCTGGAGAAGATATGCTCGTTCTACCATGCTAAAGAAGCGGAGATCTTCGAGGAAGTCAAGGATGTCATCAAAGATGCGGAAGAATATTCCTTCAAGGCTGATGAAGTCAATATGGACCCAATGACCGAAAGCATGATTAAAGTGAGACGAGGAAGCACGAGTTCCCGACAAGGTCCGTTTGCGATGAGCCAGGGTCGGCGGCGTAGCACCCTGAGCGAAATGGTCGATGATGAAGAGGAGGAGGAGGATAGCGATGAAGAAAACCCCGCCACGGTTCGTCGTGCACGAACCCAGTCACATGGTGCCGAGTCGAGCAATCCTGATGATGCTCGCATTGGTGGAATGGAGAGCTCATTCTGGTCAGATTCAAGGGCTCTAGGGTCTACCAGTCGTCATGGAACGGATTTCACTGACCCGCAAGTCTTGGACCTGTACAACACGGCAGCTTCTCTGAAAAAACGAATCGTCGCCGTCTACGTCTCGCTTTGTGGCCTCAAGTCATACATCCAACTGAACAAGACCGGATTTTCTAAGGCACTCAAGAAGTACGACAAGATTCTAGATCGCAGTCTCCGCCGGGACTACATCAGCTCGACCGTATCGCCTACCTACCCCTTTACAGACTCAACCATGCAGAAAGTTGAGGCAGATATCCATGAGATCGAGAATGTCTACGCCAATTTGTGTACAAAGGGAGATTTGGATATGGCCCGGCGTGAGCTCCGGTTGCACCTCCGGGAACATGTCGTTTGGGAGCGAAACACTGTCTGGAGGGAAATGATTGGTATTGAAAGGAAAGCTCAGGCGGCCAATGTTGGTATCCGTAGGACCCTTCTCGGGGGAGATGAGGATCCTGCAACAGCCAGACGACAGGGTGACGAGCAAGCCGCTCCAAGCAAAGAACTGAGAACACCTTTGGGAGTTTTCCACCCTCCTGAATGGCTATTTAGCCTGACATTTACCACTCTTGTGATAATATTGATTGTCTTTGCTCTGTTGCTCGCGATCCCGATCATGGAGAAGCCAGAACAGCAAAATTGTCTGGCCATGCTTGTTTTTGTGAGTTTGTTGTGGGCTACAGAGGTAAGTACCGCCAACTTTGTCATTGCCATATGGCAGCTAACGGGTGAATCATCTTGCTATAGGTCATTCCTCTCTTTGTTACTTCACTTCTCATCCCCTTCCTTGTTGTCTTACTCGGCATCATGAAGTCGGAAAAAGAGCCTTACAAACGGTTAAACCCCAAGGAGGCTACAAGCGCAGCCTTCAGCGCGATGTGGACGCCTGTGATCATGCTCCTTCTGGGCGGGTTCACCATTGCGGCTGCGTTGTCCAAATACGATATCGCCCGTCGAATGGCAACATTTGTTTTGAGCAAAGCTGGCTCGAATCACCGCGCCGTCCTCCTAACCAACATGTTCGTAAGCATGTTTCTGAGTATGTGGATTAGCAATGTCGCCTCGCCAGTTCTGTGCTATTCCATTATCCAGGTAAGCTATTTCCCGATTGCTGGGCCTTTCATTTCACCGCTAATCAATATGCAGCCTCTCCTGCGAAACCTTTCGCCTGATTCCAGCTTCGCCAAGGCTCTTGTTCTAGGTATTGCCCTTGCAGCAAATGTCGGTGGCGCTGCGTCCCCGATCGCTTCTCCCCAGAACATCATCGCACTTCAAAACATGTATCCAAGCATAAGCTGGGGAACCTGGTTTTTTATCTCGCTCCCTATCTGCATCATCTCCATTCTGCTGATCTGGGTCCTTCTGCTGGCTACTTTCCGCCCTGGTCGGGACACGACCATCGTCCCCATCCGACCCATCAAAGATAAATTTACCGGTATCCAGTACTTCATTAGTATTGTCACGCTGACCACAATTGCATTATGGTGTGGCAGCCACCAGCTGGAGCATGTCTTTGGTGATATGGGGGTGATTGCGATCATCCCCATCGTGCTGTTCTTCGGAACCGGTATTCTGAATAAAGAAGACTTTAACAATTTCCTGTGGACTATCATCATTCTGGCGGCAGGTGGGTTGTGCCTTGGAAAAGCCGTCACGTCCTCTGGGCTTTTGCATACCCTGGCCAATGCCATCAAGGACCGTGTCGAACACCTGAGCCTGTACGGAGTGCTGATTGTGTTTTCGTCTCTGATCCTTGTGGTTGCCACATTTATCTCACATACTGTGGCTGCCCTGATCATGCTCCCACTTGTTCGACAGATCGGGGTCAGCATGGAAGACCCACACCCCAACCTGCTGGTGATGGCCGGTGCATTGATGTGTTCCGTTGCGATGGCGCTGCCTACCAGCGGGTTCCCCAACATGAGTACGTCCCTTTCCCCTTTCGTTTATTTCCCATTATAAGATGTAAAGCTAATTTGTTGTAGCTGCCATTATGACGGAAGTCCCTCAAACCGGCCAACGATACCTCCAAGTGCGACACTTTCTCACTCGAGGTATCCCGGCCAGTTTGATGTCGTTTGCCGTGATTGTCACTATCGGATACGGCTTGATGTATATTGCCGGGCTATGAGCTCGCCTGAGATATTTCGATTATTTATAAATATTTTGCTGCATTTTGAAGGGGTTTTTAGGAGATATTGCTTGTTGCTTCTTTTCAAATAGATAGAGATATACACGCAATGCATTAATCACGAATAAACAAGCACACGCCGATTAAACATATAGTAAAAAAGAAGAAAAAGTAGAGCAAAGATAAATCTAGATCATATCCGTCATTCCAAAAGTAAGTCCCGCCCCCGTACATCAACCATATCATTATCAGATTCTCGTTCCAGATCGGTGCGATACAACCTTGTCGATATTTGTCTTGACTCTCCGCATAATTAATTCCTGTAAAGTCTATCAGCACCTTGCACCAGCAATATATTGGGGGTGGGTGAAAAGGGAAAGGGAGACCTACAACAACCCCAAGGTCAAATCACCATGAATCTTCGCCTTCAACTGCACCTCAATATCCAAATTCAAATCCAACCGCAGCCTCAACTGCTCATCTTTCCCTTTCCCACCCCCTCCCTCCTCAGACTGTCCGCCACCCAGTAAACCGCCCACAGCTTTCCCTGCACTACCCGTGAGTCCATTGACAGCGTTGCCTGCCGTGTTCTGCACGAGGTCCCCAACCTGGTTGACCCCGCCCAGGCCCGGGAGTGGTCCGCCCTGTTGTTGTTGGCGTTCCTGGTTCCTGACCCGCCGTTGGCGGCGTGGGCGACGTTGGGGCTTGGCGGGTTCCATCTCGGGGCGGTCGATGTTCTCAGGTTCGGAGGCGTCTAAGGGCTCTTGTTTTAGGTCGGTGTCAGGGTGGATGGAGTTGTTGTCTGAGTCGGCCATTGTGAGGTTTTATGTGGTTGTTTTTGGGGGGGGCGTTGGGGGTGCGTTATATATATTGCGTCAGGTTGGCACCACTACTAGGAGTAGTGATGTAGGGGGAGAACAAGAAGGGGAGTACGAAGAGGAGGAGCAGTGGTATAGTACGGAGATTTATTTCTACCCAATGCTATGCGGGATGGTAAATTTATAACCTGATATCGTAAGTTAGGGAGAGAACTAATAATTCACTAGGAGTGCGTTTGACATCAACCTGGACATGGCCAAAAAAGAGCCGAAGTGTAGCGTCATGAGCAACACCAACTCCAACCCAAACCTGATCGACCATCACGATGCTATGATGAAAAAAGGCTTCTGGGCGATCGTCTAGTGTAGTAAAGAGAAGCAATATGACGTTGTTTAGAAGCAAGGAAGGAGAGACACTAGCAGTAGACTGGATGTTTTGCCCCCACCCCATCACGATGAAATCGACGCCAAAGCCATCTGCTTGGTCGACCGTTGTAGATCATCCCAGCCATGTCCATCGCGATAGATTAAATTAATATCATCCTACAGCCAATCGTGCGGGCTTTCGGAGAGTTTTCGACTTGTTCTCGCGACCCGTGCGGTGTGCCACCTTTTTGTCTCTGGTGATGAGGGTGTCTGTCGTGTCTGGTACGCTGAAAGAGGCTGTCGGTCCTGTCAGTGTCAGGGAAAAACGGCCATTTGACCCGCCGATCTTCTCAGTTTTGCCTTTTTAGTCGATGGGAAATGAGGATTTTGTTTTTAGTTGAGATGTAGGCCTTGGTTTAGGTAAAGGACTAGACTCTAAATCTAGAACAATGACGATATGGTGCGGCCTGGAGGTGGACTCTTTTTCCCACTTCCACTTCAACTCCCACGCGTCGTCATCGTCATAGTCTGGCTACTCTGCGTCTGAATTCACCGCCACGTCTGGGGAAGATTAATTGTATTCTGAATTTTGTTCATTTGGTCTAACCTGATGAGAAAGTAGTACTATGAGGTTAAGTTGTGTGACGTGATGGGCTTGGGGGGAGTAAACTGGAGAGAGAGCCTCTGAGGTCATACTCCCTGCCTGTGCTGGTTTTCTTTCCTTTTGTACGATTTCAGTTTTCAAGTCAATATTCTATTTTTATTTTCTCTTTAATATACTGCGTTATATGCTTCTTTCCCCTCCGTTTTTCTTTTCTGTAGGATCGGTTTGGTAGAATTGCTAGCACCCTCTCATATACTCTCTGTCGCCCGCTTTCTAGTATATACCCTCACTTTACCACATACTATACCCTTCCACTACAATGGCGACAGCAGAGCAGTCAAAACCGCAAAATACTCCTACCCAGGAGGACGACTACGAGTCTGACGACTACTCCGATGACGATAACCAGCTTCAACCCCAACAGAACGGCCAACGACGCCGACGTCAAGGCCAATATCAGGAAGACGAGGAAGACGGTGACTTCTACTCAGATGAATACTCTGAGGGGGACTACTCCGATGACTACGACGACGACTATTCCGATGACGAAGCCACAGCGCCAGGCAAGGCGATGCAGCCATACCAGGCCCCGACGCAGACAATAAGCAGCCGGGACGACAATGCCATCTCCAACGGGGGGATGAACATGGCCAATAGCGCGAAAAAGACCGCCGACGAAGAGGAAGGGTTGAAATTGAAGGTCGACGTAAATTTGGATATCGAGGTTGAGCTTAAGGCGCGCATTCATGGTGATTTGACCTTGTCGTTGCTGTAAGTTTTCTTCTTTTTATTCTTCTTCTTCTCCCCTCCTCGTTCCCTTCTGATGCTTCGTCACACATACTCCTTCTGGAATTGTGTGTTACGTTGAATCTCCCTCCCCCTTCTCTCCCCCTCTCTCTCTGGACAATGCCCTGTCGCCTTGCACTCAAATGGAAAATAGGTCCTAATGAATTCACGACGACAGTGCCTGAAGAACTCCGAGTGATGTCGAGATGAGAATCCCTCAGTCATACTGTTAAGAGCGTCACGAGGTATCCGATACTATGAGGTCCATTATTATTCTTTTCTTTTCTTCTGCTGTCTGTCTTGTCCTGGCAGTGTAATGTCTGTGAGTTATGGTTTGCTGGCGGAGTGGTTGTTCGGAGGTATCTCGATTTTCCTTTCCAGTTCATTAGCATTATGATTCCTTTGGTTTCCCTGTAATTAAAGTTAGAAGTAGCCAAGCTTAATTTGAAAAGAGTCCTGTCAATAGTATAATACCACAGGAATCGCTGGCCGTATGTCGATGGAATCTCATGGATATGGAAGTGGATACAACCGAGGTTACTCCCTTGGCGACATTCGGCGATACCTGGGACAAGTCCTTCGTGCAAGAAATAAGGGACATTTACCCCCTCCCCCTCTTCTCGGGAGTGTCAATTTACCATCAACTACACGGCATCGAATCTACCTTTCACATCCATATCCACCTCCCAAAACAACCCCCCCCAGCAAGCCTACCTACCACAAGCAAAATGGCCGACCCCGACAAGTCCCCCACGGACTTCATCATCAAACACATGAACGCCGACCACCAGAAATCCCTCTCCCTCTACCTCCGAGTCTACAGCGGCGTATCCTCTCGCGCCGCGCAATCCCCCACCCTCGAAGACATCCGCCTAACAGACATGCTCATCACCGCCCAAGGCACCCGCTACACCATCCCCTTCGACCCCCCCCTGAAGTCCTTCTCCGAGACCCGCGCCCGCGTCGTCGCCATGCACAAGGAGTGCACCTCCCGCCTCAACCTCTCCGACATCACCGTAACGGAGTATCGCGGCCCCCGCGGATTCCACACCGTCGTCTTCGGCCTCTGCCTCGCCACGTACGTGGGGTATGCGCAGCGGGCGAACTTCGTCCCCGGATCGCTGTTCTACGAGACGCTAGGGTTGCAGCGGTATCCAGGCTTCGTGGATTTCAGTTACAGGTATCAGCCGGTGGTGTTGGCGCTTCTGGGCGGGGCGCATCTGATTGAGTCGGTTGTGTTGATGGCTTGGGGGAGGTTGAGGAAACATGGTGTGAAACTGTTTTCGGGGTTGTGGTTTAGCTGGGTGTTGTCGAATTTGGTGGAGGGGTTTGGGGCGTTGCAGCGATTTGATGCGATTGTAAAGGAGAAGAGTGGGGGTCATTAAAGGTTTTATTTTTCCACATGCTGTATATATCTAACTCCAGAACTTGGTGTTGACTGAAGAATAAGATAAGATTCGTGCCTCAGGTTAAATGCCAAGCATATATTCTAGCCTAGTTAATCAGGCACCAATTCTGGACGAGCTAGGGTGTTGGTTAGATTACTAAGCGCTCAAAGGAGAAAAGCGTAGACGAGGTCACGGGCAAGCCGCTAATCTTTACTAGGTTAGCGCCCACGAAAATAGGGCAACTTTCAACAAGCGAGAAACACACAAGGAATTCACGATCGCCGACGACAAGCACTCAACTCCACGACCACCCAACGACGACCCTTGCCGCTGCGTTCCTGGTGAAGGGCTGCAGGATTAGAGGTGAGTTATTGTTCTGTTCTTCATCATCCTATCTGGATCTTTCAATCGCCCATCTTCTATCTCCCGTTTTGTGTCGAGAGCTCGGTGCCGCACACCAAGTCCCAACCGGTTCATCCAAGTCGAGACAAAATATCCAAGGAAGGAGAGAGGGAATTAAGATAAGAGGCACGACGAAGGAACTATTCGAGCCATTATCCTGCTGGATATTTTTTCACACTTTCTCGTCCGGGGGCCAGAAGGTTTTAAAAAAAGAAGAGCACACACACCACTTCTGGGATTTGCGACGAATCATTCAACTTCGAACCTTCGACACACTCGACACGGGGATAGAAAGCGAACGCGATTTGAAATTCAGTGCATTGGATTCATTGTGGTTTTTCTCTCTTTTCATCTGCTAACCAGTGAAATTTTTTTCACCAACAGTCCCCTCTATCGACCGCAAACATGGGTATCTCACGCGACTCCCGCCACAAGCGCTCGGCCACCGGTGCGAAGAGGGCCACTTACCGCAAGAAGAGGTATGCTACGAATTTTTGAACCATTCTATGAGCAGAAAAAAACAAACTTTGCATATGCGAAAATACATCAAAAGAATATCATTCTGATTCAACGAATACAGGGCGTTCGAGAAGGGTCGCCAGCCTTCCAACACCCGTATCGGTACCAAGCGTATCCACTTGGTCCGCACCCGTGGTGGTAACCGCAAGTTCCGTGCCCTCCGTCTCGAGTCCGGCAACTTCTCTTGGGGTTCCGAGGGTGTCTCCCGCAAGACCCGTGTCATTGTTGTGGCCTACCACCCCTCCAACAACGAACTGGTCCGCACCAACACCCTGACCAAGTCCGCCGTCGTTCAGATCGATGCCGCCCCCTTCAGACAATGGTACGAGGCTCACTACGGCCAGCCCATCGGCCGCCGCCGCCAGCAGAAGACCGAGGCCACCGAGGAGAAGAAGAGCAACAGCGTGGTGAAGAAGCAGGCTGCCCGCTTTGCCGAGTCCGGCAAGGTCGAGTCCGCCGTCGAGAGGCAGTTCGAGTCCGGCCGTCTGTACGCCGTGATTGCTTCTCGCCCCGGCCAGAGCGGTCGTGTCGACGGTTACATCCTGGAGGGAGATGAGCTTGCGTTCTACCAGCGTGCTATCCGCAAGTAAAGTTTTTCATTTTATTTTCATAAAATTATTCTCCCGATAACAAAAATTTAAAACCTACTTGTGTGTCGTTTGTAAAAGGGTGCGGTATCGGAGTTTTTTTTATCTATCAAATCAGCATGCCATTCAACCTTTTTACGATCGGGGGCGCATCCATGGAGTGCCAATGAGTAGCTGAGCAATGAATGATGTTAGTACTGTCTATTACTCCAGTATTGTCTATTACTCCCAGTATTTTGTCTTGTAATTCTCCCTCTACCTTGGTTGTAGGTTCTCTGTCATTCATTTCTATGACGCCACCTCTAGGTACATACTTTCCCATCCATATCAACCCCACAGGCAACAACACTTCCAACTCCCCCCTTCCACACCCATACACACTCGTAACTCAAAAACAAGAAGAAAACAAAGGTAACAATGATAAAAACCCGCCTCCTCTTACTCTCAGACACCCACACCACTCCCCCCGCACCCCCCTCCCACACTTCAAACCCGTACCGGAACCCCCTCCCCGCAGCCAACATCCTCATCCATGCCGGCGACATCACCAAAGTCGGCCTGAAACACGAACACCTGAGCATGCTCAGCCTCCTCAAGTCCCACCCCGCCGAACTCAAGCTCATCATCGCCGGCAACCACGACATCACCCTCGACGAAGAATACTATTCTCGCATCGGGCACTATCGACATCGGTATAGGACGGATCATACCGCTTCGTCCGCGAGGGCGCGACGGGGTGGGTACTCGCAATCCTCCTCGGGGAAGAGAGAAGAGGAAGAAGAAGGCCCACTGGAGAGCCCTGCGGAGATTAAAGCGCTCTACACGAACGACGAGGCACGGAAAGCAGGCATTAGATATCTAGATGAAGGCACGGAGATGTTCCGGTTGAGTTCGGGGGCGAAGTTCACCGTTTATGCGTCGCCGTATACACCGGAGTTTTGTCAGTGGGCGTTTGCGTATCCGAGGAGGGTGGATCGGTTTAATCTACCTCTACCTCCACCACCAGCAACAGCAGCTGGGCCTGATCAAGCAGGATCAACAGCACGAGCACCCGCAGTAGGAGAAGGAGGAGTAAAAGTGCAGAACCCCATCCCCTCATACCCCGACGTCGACATAATAATCACCCACGGCCCGCCCCATGGGATCCTGGACCAAGTAGCCGGGAGAAACGAGAGTGTGGGCTGTGCGCATCTATATCGGGCGACGGAGCGGGCGAAACCACGGCTGCATGTCTTTGGGCATATCCATGAGGGATACGGGGCGCAGAGGGCCGAGTGGAAGACGGGGGGGACGTCGGTGATTCGGAGTGATCCGGAGACGACACTGGAGGATAGATGTGCGTATTTAGATGTTAGTGAGGATTCGGGGGTTCCGTTGAGGAGGGGGGAGGAGACGTTGTTTGTCAATGCGAGTGTGGTTACGGTGAGGTATGAGGGGGTTAATGCGCCTTGGGTGGTGGATATGGATTTGCCGGCGGGGGAGTAAGTATACATTGGGTGGGTAGGATATGGGGGGGGGTGGTTATAGATTGAATTATAATGAAGTGGAATAACTCCCAAGGAAGAGTTATATAATGACTGTAAATGCCCTTAATGTACAAAATTGCTAAATACCAATAAAGCCTATGAGCCTTTGAGAAAGTAGAATAACCTTAGGATCGAAACTCCAATGGACAACTCTCCCACAAAGGCTTCAAAACGTACTCGCAAACCGATTTGCGAAAGACAAGATCGTCCCAGTCTGCCACGGAACAGCTCGTCGCAAATGTACATTCAACACATCGAGTCACAACATCCAAATAGAAAGGTAAGATATAGTACGCGCTAATATCAAGCCATTTACGAGCTGCGTCGTATCGAACTCCGAAGGAATCGTCGAAGGGGATCTGAATCTCACTGGCGTAAGAGGCCAATGTCCGCGCATTCCATAGTTCAAGAAGGATAATGCCGAGCTCAAGCATCGAGCGCTTTGTATTACAACGGGGCTGCGAATTTTGACCTGTTTTGTCTGTGAACTTGTGTGTAATGAATGGCCGGGGTACATCGGTAAATGGTTGAAGAGAAGAGGCTAGGGATGGTACTTGGTGTGCTGTGAAGTAGATCGATGCACTTGTTAAGGGGGAGCAAAGCCATTTTGTTGACTGTAGTTGCATCAGGGATGATGCGATGTTGAAGGACAATGCCATCCGTTGGTTCAATGTCCACCGTGGGATATCTGAATTGTTCTCTGTGCTGTGGAGAATCTTATTTAGAGACAAGGAACTGGCGGGCACAGTATTCGATGTTCCTCCAGCATTCTGCGGGATATTATGGTAGCAAAGACACCCAGCTCGAGATAAATATAAATCAAGCATGTTTCCTTCATGCTGTGCTTTGTTGATCGAATGGCATAGGTTCTGGATTCTTCTTGGCTGAGGATCTGGTTTTTGGTGCTGGCTAGGCAGGCTGATGGTGACCACTCGAGTCGTCGCTTCTTTTGTATCCGTCCTGTAGGTAAAAAGATACATCTGTTAGCTCAGTCGACTGGTACCGTTGAATGATTTACTTGAAAGTGGAACCAGCTAAGTCTTCCTCTAAGACTTTGACTTCTGCAGTATAACACGCCATCGAGCTGGCCAGGATGGGAACCGCTCGCGGAAAGGCCATCGTGAACACAACTGGTGGCTTTTTCAAACTCCTCTGCCTTGTATTCTCCATCGATGCCGATCTGCTTTGGAGGAACAACAGCGTTTCATGCTCCGGGTGGCAGTCGACCACATACCCGACGGACACCGCTGAATATAAACAATGAGCATATTCACGAATCGCGTTCAAAGCAAAAGTAAATTTCGCGACAGTTCGGGAAGTTAACTCGAGAGTCACCTCCGCTCTCGAGTTATTATATTCCCGGACTCGACGTAACCTCTCTGTGGCATCATTCAGGTCCTTGATTCGATCTTCAAGTTCCTCTTTCTCAAGACTGAACTTGATTTTCTTGGTGATTTCGTATGAATTGTTCTTCAATGGATTTGCTTCAACAAGAGCAGCGAGATCATCCTGGTTGGATAGCATTCAGAAGTCAGTGCTTGCAAGAGCCGTTATCGTACTCAATTTGGAAAAACACACATGGGAACCTGACGCTAAACCTCGAATACTTTTGGCAATATCTGCAAGTATTCGCTCGCATCTAGCTACAGCCACCTTGTATGGCTCATACCCATCTCCCAGATACTGCTGGACAGCGTGTGCGACCTCAGGGTCCTGAAAGAGCCCGACGTTTGGTTTTGAGAGCAACGTAGTGACCTCGTTGTCCTCGAGATGAGTTGCGTTTAGAGTTAGGTGGAGATCAGTTTCGAGAAAAAATTTCTGTTCCTTGAGAGACTGGATCAACTCTGCGATGAAAGGCTCCTTGAAACGGAAGAACCTGAGGCGTTGACTCGTAGCCTTATACTTTCCTATCGCGTGGATGATCAGTGGCAGAGCCCCCAGAACAACTCCCACCACTTCGAATCCACTCATTGTAGACAACTTCCTTCAGCCAAGATCCACTGCAGAGTTCATCGAAGAAGGCTCAGCCGGTCTGCGTGGTTTCCAGTGATGGGACTGAAAAGAACATGATTGTGAATCCTAGATGTATTAACCAACACCTGCTGTCGAACTGAGGGGTAACAGCAGCCTCGTCAACCCCCAGTAGCCTCACCATTGGTCAACCTCTCTTCAGCCTCGTCTTTGCGCTTTATCAGGTTCTAAATACCCCTCATCTAAGAGGATATTATAAATCACCAACCTGGATCCGCTGCACCAAGCATTGTCTTCCAGAAGATGACGAACCAGATATCATACCCTGATGAGACGTTGCTCAAAGTTGGCCTAAGAGTCAGCAGTCAGTTTGCGTCTGCCGAGAGGCTGCTAAGGTCTGACAGCGAACCCATCAGCAAAGCCAAAGTCCTCAACGAACAGCAGCGGTTCGAACTGTGGGCCATCACCCTCAGTCTTTATCACAGTGGACACAGCTCCCTTGACTACCGATTCCGCGACTCCCCTCCTCTTCTGAGCTACACTTTGGGGTTGCTACATGATCTGGAAGATAGAATATCTCAGAGTAAGAATTGGTCATCATGCGCCATTAAACATAGACTGCTGAAGTTTTGCAGCTTTCGGACTGATGAAATGCAGTTATGCCTCTTCTTCGAGATCATGATCTACCTGAAGATGCTATAGGGAGTACTAGCCCTCGTCAAGAAGAGAGTGACGCCTCTTCCAGTGATGAGGATGAAGACTTTTCTACATATCTAGCTGAGCCACTCGCCGAAATCTGCCTCACGAATGTTATCGCCACAGTAGACAGACTCTACCGTCTCTCATTCAAGATCCGAAACCCTGCGATGAGATTAGGACTGTCGAAAGCTCTCAAATACACTGAAATTGACCCAGATACTGGAATCGACCTTATAGATGTGTATTCAGAAATAGACCGCGCCCATATTGAGGAGCTCTTCCGCTCCTATGGGCATTCTACGCTCAACCGGGGCAGCTGGACTAATGCACTAATGCATCGTTTAGCAAAGGCCAACACTCGCCGAAGACAACAATTCAAATATTGGAGAAAACGAAAAGCAAAATATGAATCTCTCTTAAAGCCTGTGCCAATAGAAGAAACCTCCAGCCACAATATAAGACAGACATCGGTCTCAGGACAGATGGGGCACGTAGTCGATACGGGCCCAGCAACTCTTTCACATCCGTCATCGGCAACATGGTTGAATCCAGCCAAGATTAACCTGAACGAAGATGCTTCAATCACAACAACGAGTAGCTTTGTGGTTATGTCAGAGCAAGGAGATGGCGACCTGGTGTCAATCCCGCCGCCACCCTTGGTAAACCACGAGGCCAAGGAATTCGAATGCCCATATTGCTACATGTTATGCCCACGGAAAATAACCGCTAAGCATGCTTGGGAGTAAGTAGGCCTAGAATCTTTATGAATATCCCATGCTAACCTTGCCACTGAACACATATATTCTGCGACTTACGACCTTATGTTTGCACATTCGATGACTGCAAAGATCCAGACCAGCAATATGATAGTCTAAGTGATTGGATTGCGCACGAAACATTGAAACACAAGCGGACACCCAAGGAAGACATAGTTCAACCTGAAAAAGGCTCATTAGATGCCGGGAAACCCGGATATAAACTCCTGGTGACTGGATTTGCTCGACAATGCCCATTTTGCCTCGTTCCAGATGCAACTCCGACCCATATTGCTTGTCATCTTCGACGGGTAGCATGCTTCTCATTGCCTCTATCTACAAGTGAAGAAGGAGGATCCGAAATTTCCAGCGGTCACTCCAACCATGCTGAGGTTGACCGCCAGAGCTTGGTGTTCACCGAAGATGAAAGTTTCCCTTGGGATAACAACAGTACCGAAGATTTGCCCGCAGAAACCTCTTCTGAAGTAGCAGCCACCAAAAGTGAATTTCCTAGTACAATAGGAGAGACTACTTTCGAGCTGAAGCATGGGCCTCTCCAGGATGACTTCGTCGAAGACACAAAAAGTCATAGTCAAGGGGGGGATGTTGCATACACACCCCCTTTGGGCGACGCTATATTGAAAGCCGTATTGTACATCCACCAGAAGGTTAAACTCAATACCAAGATTTCTGCTGGCGATTTCATTATCGTCGAATCACCTTCTTTGGATTTAACCGATATGGTGGCTCAAGAGCTAAACTTCATAATGTTTATCCACTTTGATGAGAGCACGGGTGAACTTAGGGATGACAATTTTGACTGCTTAATTGGTTTTAATCTCATACGTCGCGATAAAACGATACACATTCAGACCAAGTCTGCAGGACGCCGCTGGAATGTTATAGAAACGCTGTCTTTCCCATCATGGCTCCACGGACCAGGTATCCGCATCCGCGTTGACGTGCAAGATAAGGCATACGTTCTCTCTTTGAATCGAAATTTCCTCACCAGTGTGCCTATATCGGAGAAAAAGAGCATAACACATATTGCATATGAAGCAGCGCCGGGTGAACAATGTGCATTTGGGCGGCGACTAGAGGTGGCGAGCTATACCGCAGGCCAAAATTTTTAAGTAGACGAGGAAGCCGAGCCATCAAAACAGTACAATGTGGCGAATGAGTTGGATTAGTTAGATTTGTCTATCTCAATGATGGAGATGCAAGTCTCTAGAATTCCCAAAGATGATCCTAGTCGTGAGGGAAACCTGAAATCTCTTGCAGACCTGAGACAAAGGCGATTTGACATGACGGGGAACCTGGAAGATTTGGATTTGGCAATCGAAACAGCAAAGACTATACTTGGAATCAAACTCTCCCCTGACCGATCAGAAGCGCTACATTCTCTTTCCACCATGCTCCTCAAACGGTTTGAGAGAACAGGGAGCATCGCTGATTTAGACGCAGCAATACTAGAAGAGGAAAGTAGTCTGACAGCTGACTCTGGACACCATTTTGAGCGGGCGGCTAAACTGCATGGACTTGCAGCAATGCTACGAATGCGTTATGAGAGGACTGGAAACCAAGGGGACTTGGTGGCAGCCCAACAGATGGACAAGGAGACAATAGAGGTGTTTGAGAAGGATTCCAGCAAAGAAGCACAGCAGACAAGTTCCCAAAATAGTGTGGTATGTCATTATACCAGCCCTTGTACTATATTCCTGGGGCACAAGAACGGTTATACTAACCAAATCACATCAAAGGCTGGATTATCGCCTGTAGCAGAAACGTACGGCAGCAAGATAGGATCTCCTAAGAAAGGGGGGAGTGACATGTGGATATGTGTAAGTCTCACGCACTTGAATCTTCAACACTCTTACTGAGCTAGGTTATAGTGCAACTGTAATAATGGACCAGTGGTGTATTCGGCATGGGGTCGATGTATTGAATGCGGCCACAATGCATGTTCTTCTTGCACACACGTCAAATAAACCAAATCTCAGCCCATCAGCTGGGACATATTATAGTCACGGGGCAGGGCTCTCGTGTCTAAAAAAACAGCACCACCATATCTTTTTATTTTAACTAGATATATGCCCATTAATGAATACCTCCTCTCCCAGTCTACAAAATAGCCACAGCAATAAAACAGTATAAAACGGTATAAAACGGTATAAAAACACCATATATCTCAGGAAATTATACAAGTTTAACACACCAATGCTCCAGAATAAATCTTCAAGATACAAATACAATTGAAAAAAAGAGCCCCATCCCCTTCTATACCCCCCCTCCCCCCTTTCAACACTATAAAAGAAAACTTGAACTTTTCTTACCTTCTCATCAAACTCCCCAAATTCGACCTACCCGCAATACCCAACTTATGCAGCGCCTCCCTCCTCTCCCAAACCCCACTCCTCCCCTCCGCCACCGCAACCAACTCATGCGCCACGCGTTGCGCAAATTTACTATCCCGCCGCTTATCCGACGAATCGATGATCCAGCGCATCGCCGTCCGTCGGCGCTGGCGCTGCGCCAACGGCACGGGGATCTGGACCGCCGCACCACCACCCGCCATTCCCTTCTGCTGCCGGATCTTGATCAGCGGGGCAACCGAGTCGACGATCATGGTGAGATAGAGGACGGGGTTCAGGGGGAGTTGTGGGGCGGGGGGACCGGGGAGGAGTCGGCGTTTGGGGTTTATGGTTGGTGGGGGGGCGGAGCGGAGGTGGTCGAGGATGAAGGACATGTTCTACATAAAGTCACCCACAGGTTAACTTGAGTCCAATTTTTGAATCATCAGAATATAGAGAAAGGGAAAGGGAGGGTAGGGTACCTTCTGCGCCGCACTCAACTTCCCATCCCGCATCAACAACTTCGTAAACTGCTCCATCAACGGCTCGTAGCGGGTGCGGAAGTTCTCGCTCTTGGGGAGCACGCCTGGCTCACTGAATTTCAGGCCTGGTGGTGCTCCGCCGGCGCTGGCTGCGGCAGCAGCGAGCTCGGTTGTCTGGGCGTTGACCTGCGAGATCATACTCTCGAGGACGGCGACGGAGGCCGCATCGTCGGCGTTGGGAGCTCCGCGGTCCAGCTGCTGGCTCCGTTGCCGGGTTGAGGTTGAGAATGATCGGGAACCGGGCTTGTTGTTGTTGTTGTTCTTCGCCTGGTCTTGGAAGACCTTCGGAGCGTACTTTTGGGCTTCTTTGTCGCGGGCGAGGATCTACTCATTCCCGGTACGGATTTATTAGCATACACGGTACCAACCAGCCAAGGAGAATATTAAGCAAAGCAAAGGAAGGGAAAAATGTGAAAGGGGGGGTACCTCAGAAACCAACGTCCCCTGCTCTAACTCCGGACTCGCTGGTGTCCCATCACATTTCTTTTCGTGCATGATCTTACTCACTTCGGCCGCCTCCTCGCTGACATGGGGCATGGAGGTCGCAGCGCGATGGAGCTCCTCGGGGGACTTCTTCTCATCGGAGGTCCAGCGTCTCTGGATGTGGATTGCGGTTAGTCCATTGCCGGTGCTGCGTCGGGTGGTGGTGTTCAGTGCCGTTGCGATTGAGCGGCGGGAGGAAGTCTGGAAAACGGGCACGGCCGTCCGGGCGGCGAAGATATTGAGCCGGGGTGGCATTTTATTTCTGTATTGCGCCAAGGTTGGATATATTGCTGGGGAATAATGAGGTCGTCTTCGACATTCGAGGTGAACTGAATTCCGCCGGCGAACGTTTTTCCTCTCCACATCTGGCTTAGTCATCGACTCCGCCAAGAGCCCGAAAAGGAAATCTACTCGTCGAACTCGCGAAGAAACAACATCGTGAAGAAAGAAAAGAGAAAAATCAATTGACTATTTTTAACAATTTCAAGAATGAATCCCCGAACCCCGAACAGATTTTATGACCGTTTCCACCCGAAGAACAATCCAAAGCAAAAAGCAGCGTACAACCTGTCAAGCACTCACATATCTTGTACATGTAGGACCGACCTGCAGTGCAAAAAAATCAAGCGACCAGGCTCAAACCCGACACCATTCGAGGACAAAGAAACTAGATACAGACAGGAGAAAAAGTTGGAGAAATCTGTACACGAACAAAGCCCGCAGCATGGCTCGCGGAGTATTGTTGTCACACACAAAAGAGGAAACATTAATGAGTGAAAGAACCACAAGCATCAGTGTGGAAATTTTCTAGGGTATTGCCTAGTGACAATTTCTCATCCCAGGACTATGCCTGGCCCAGCCCTTTGAAAAGAGCATCCTCGTCCACGCTGTCAGGGTACACGTAAAAGGCAAGGGCCAGTATCAAGTACATTCCCAAGCACAGTCCGCCCTCCAGGTAGTTCGACTTTCCGTCCTGGATGAGGAATGTCACCACCAATCCCGAGATGAAAAAGGCAACGGTTTCGAAGATGTGGAAGTGAAGCGTCATGTCGATGTTCAGGATCCATCCCAGAATAACAAGGAATGGAGTGACGAACAGAGCGATCTGAAGACTGCTTCCAATGGCAACGCCAATGGCGAGATCCATCTTGCCCTTGCAAGCAACCACAACCGCCGTCACATGTTCCGCAGCATTTCCGACGATAGGGATGAGGACCAGACCAATGAACGTCCGGCTCATTCCGGTCTTCTCAACCATACTATCGATGCTTCCCACCAGATAATCCGCACAGATGGAGACAAGGATGGTCACCACGATCAAGACCACGCTAGCGGCCCACGGGCTAAGCATGTGTTCCTCCTCATGCTCCGCACCATCGTCCGGGTTCTCGGGATCCGATTCGGTGGCTTCTTCGAATAGAAAAGCATGCGACCGGAGTTGGAAGTAAAGGTACATCACATAGAGGACCAGGAGGATTATAGCGGTCCAATGAGACAGGAACAAGATGTTATCCTGCTTATGCTCGGCGTCGCCAGATGAGGACAGGGATGCGTAAAGAGTCGCGGGGATGATCAGCGAGGCAGACGAGACCGTCATGAGGGATGACATTGTCGAAGCTACGGTGCTGTTGAAGGTTTGCTCGGGGTATCGCAGGCCACCAAACAAGAAGCAGCAGCCCAAAACCAAGAGAATATTAGACAGAATGCTACCGAGCATGCTAGCCTGGACGACGCGAATCTGGTTATCCTTCAGCGCAATAATGCTGACCTATCCACCGGTCAAATTAGCCCTATCCTGCGGCAACAAAAAGGGGAAAGAAGGCGAAGACTGTACAATCAGTTCCACGGCGTTTCCAAAAGTCGCATTCATCAGACCACCCAGGGCTTGGCCCAAGGTAGCCGCCAATTCCTCTGTAGCGAAGCTCAACAGAGAAGCTAGAGGAACAATGGCCAAAAAGTTCATGGCAAAGACTATGGTGCTGTCCCAGTCCAAGGCTCCCGCAATGATACCAATTGGGACGAAAACGAGAAGTACGTTGACATAGTCGCGCACGAGAGTCTTCCAGGTCAAACGAATCACCTGCGTAGGCCAGCTAGTCCAGTGGTGTTCACGCTTGCGCTGCGCTGAATTCTCTCGGACGGGATCGCCAACCAAAGGCTCTCTCTCGCTGGACTCTGAAGGCCCGTTTTCCGTTGACAGGCCGGTCATGGTTCTTGTTGGCCCCCAGCTATGTTTTCGGAAGAGGGTAAGATAGTTTCTCGACGCTGTGACAGGGCGGCAAACAATGTTAGCTGAAGTGTTGGGTTAGATGATCATCCAGCGGGATCCGGATATATGAGGTAAACGGTTTATTTTCGTCTTTTGGGGGCGGGAAGAGAAAGAAAAAAATTATCGTAGGTAAAGAAAGTGTGACGTTAGGGAATCGAAAATATGACTGAGCCACAGCACCCCGAGGCCAGGATCATGAATGAAACGAAGACAAGAGAAAGAGAAAAGGAGAAATGAAAAGAAAAAAAGAAATCTTTGGCGTAAAGAAAAGAGGTATGATACCTGAGCCGATGGAGATATGATGAAAGGAAGGAAGGACTTGGGTCACAGAGATGGAGGAGACGGCCAGGTCAAGTCAAGGTTCGGATAGAGGAGAAGAGGAAGATGGATGGATGGATGTTGTGTGGCACCTACACATCGGGAAACAACGGTTCTATGACGACGCTCTAGTCTTAAAATCACAGCCGCCGACTAAAGACCAGTAGAAGTCACGGAAGATATCAAATAAATAATCTAAGATAATCAAAGCGGCGTGGGGGGCAGAGAGCTCTGAAATGAGGTGAAGCAAACCGGATGTACCCCGTGGTTTGAGTTAATTGCGTGTGGCTGGGATGGTTTAAGTTTTTCTTTTTTTCTTTCTTTTTTTTTTCTTAGTCTTTGATCAATTGATTAGACCCAAAGCAGGCATTCGATAGAAGAGCATGAGCCACGTATCTCTGAACCAGGGATTGGATATTTTGGATTGCAAGGGCCGTGCTTGAAATGAGGTCTTTGGCCAAGACGGATGGCCGCTGGGAAGTTGTGGCACGGTGGATCACACACCCAATCTAGATACCTCCTAACGGAGGAGGATGCGAAGATGAATGATGTGATGGAGTCCGTAATTGGCCGGTGGAATGCACAGCCTCAATCGATCGAGGATGGGTTGACAAGGAGCTGCTCTCTCGGCACCAGGCGGACTCTTCACCTATTTATCCCACGACCTGACTTCCGGCCCCGGTGACGTTGACGACTCACTCCTGCACGGTGAACATTATTTAATAACGAGTTCTATCTAATACCCTCCCCTAAGCTCAAGGAGCTTCTCGAATGAACAAGCGACGCGACATTCTCATGCTCTCCGGTGGGTCAAGCTAGCAAGCTGGGGACGAAAAAGGAATGGTTCAGGGTCTGGCACTGCACTAGTCGTGTAGCGTCATACCAGAAATCAAGTTAACCAAGTCTCCTCTCCTAAGAAACCTAAGAAACTATCACTATCTACTACTGCTGATTTCTTGGTGTGATGTTTCTGCACTGCCACGATAATCCTCACTCGGGAAAAAAAAGGCCTCATAAATAAGAAAGATCTGACACCGACATGAGACCTCGTGTGCCATGGATCTACGTACACTATCTAGTCTAGACTACCCCTCACTTTCGAATTCTCCATTCAGGACAAGATTAGTCAATAATTAAATCCTTCACTTGATTATTCGATTCTTAGTGCAGTGGAGTCCATCTCTGGACTCGGAACCTGTCCTTTGTACCCGTAAGCGGTGGTTACGCGTCACCTCGATCAATCTGCCGAGATTGATAGCTCAACCGAGACAAAAGTAGCAAATACCAGTAAATATTAAGCTTGTAAAGGTGGACCTATCTACGGACACTTATTCTGATGCTTGCGAATGTGGAGAGCCGTTCATGTTGCTGTGTCTTGGGAGACTGGTACCATCCGGATATATATCTCCACGACACCAAGCTATATATCTCAACCAGCCACCAAATAACGGTCGATTTTAGCCGCAGAATGACGTAAAGTTGAACTCGCTCACTAACGAGTAAACACTCATACTTTTTAAACCACAGCCACTTCCTACCAAACACCAATTGGGAGGACAAGCCACAAAGGGAACCTCCAGGTGCCTTGTACGAGCTCGCGGAGCTTACACCACTGATCTAGCTCGGAGATACGGACTCCCTGTGGTTTGCTAGAGCCGGGTGAGATTACTATAGCCTTCCACAGGATTAGAAAGTAAGCCCGATTACAGAGGGCGGAACTTGGTACGAAGAGTCTGGGGGCTGATTCTGCCTTGAAGAAGGATCGGTCTAGATTTCTGATTGCTACAGGGAACGAATGAATGGAAAAAAAAACCTGATCATGAATCCTAGATCAATTGGACTACCTAGATCGATTGCATCGACCTCCATATATAGACAACCACCCGGAAAATACCGCCATATCATTATACAAGTGAAAGGCATCATTAATATGGGAATGAAAGAATAAAAGAAAACAAAAAGGATTGGATACAAATCGACTCGCATTTGTGGGGTATAATGATCGAAAGAAATCCGTCTTAAACTGGTCCTCCACCAAGGCCTAAATATGAAACATGATTAGTGACGTTACTCGTCTGGTGAAAAAGTGAGCGGTAAGGTAGGTAGTGATCTCACCTGCAGCGTACGCGAGATACCATGCCCGCGATGCTCCCCCGTCTATCCAGCCGGCGTCAAAGTCGGGCTGAGAGAAGAATGACCACGAAGCGGCCGGATCGATCAGGGCCAGGTTGGCGTATAGGACGCCTTTCCACCCTCCTTCAACGCTCTCTGCTGGGGTGCTGGCGGTTGCGGCAAAGTAAGCGTTCCATTCCTCGCGAACGAATTTCGTTTGTCGTACATATGCAGAGGAAGGCAGAAGGGGGAGCATGTGGATCCTAAATGAGGGTTAGAGAATTGAAGGCATTTTGAAGATCCAGTCGCAATGCATACCCTTGGACATATTCGAAGTTGACTCCGAAGTAAGTCGTATGGTCGACTTTGTTCTCAAACAGCTAGAGTGGCCGTTAATGCTTGTCACCTTGGCGAATGGATCATCAGTCTACTTACGATGCCCGTGACCTTGTTGCCTATAAAATTGGATGGCTGGTTCTTGTTGTCACTGTCCATTAGGAAGTAGTTGTGCAAGGATCGCCGTAAAATTCCGAGCATCAGGTTGCCCCTTGCTTCCATACTCGCGTCTCCAATGGTCTTTCCCCACATCTTGAGCGCATACGCAAACATGGTATCTTCCGATGTCGACTCCTCGTCCTTCCCGTCATAAGACTCGTAGAGGCCCTTAGCCCATGAATGGCCATTATACCAGTCGAAACTGCGCGAGAAAGGAAAGTAAGGGTCATTGCCGGCTGCGTTGCCTGCGTCACGAACGAGCATATTGACCCAGTCCTTATTGTTCGCTGCCCAGCTTGGATCAAGGCTTCCTATAATGGCGGCTGCATGGATGAAATATCCGTAGTGGAAATGGTGGTCGTTATAGTAAGTGTTTCCAAAGTCGGCACCCGAGTCGCCCCCATAGCTGGCAGAGGATACGACACCTTTCCAAACAGTGTCATAAACTAGTGGGAATTGCTGTCTGTTCTCAATGAATCGCGCAAATGCATCTTTCAGGGCCTGGAGGGCAGGGGCCGCTTGCGCCGGATCAGATCCCAACTGATCCACAGTATATACCAGAAGAGCAAACTTGCTCAAAGCCTTGCCGCTGAAGTACATGCTGTTGAGGTTGGTCTGACTGTCGATGCTCTGTTCAAGCTCCACAGAGGCCACATCCATGATAACATTTCTGGCCGCGGCACTCAAGCCACGGGTGCTGCCTGTAGTCGCAGACCACGGGGCAAAACCCATGTTGATAGGAAGATCTGGCTCAACCAAAGTCCAATATTCGCCTATAACGGCGGTTGCATAACCTTTGGTTGTTGTGCGAAGAGTGATATTCGTCATCCGGTCCTTCGTACCTTGGTCGAACGCACTGGAGTGGTGTGGTAAGGCGAACATCAACAGGGGAGTGCTCTGCACATCTTTTCCCGACTTGGCCCAAGCAAGATGATAGTTACCAGTTCGGTTGCTTACCGAGCCAGACACTCCGCCTTGCACAGCATATACACCGGCGGAGTTGTCGTAGAGTTTCTCTCCAGAGCCTCCGGCGGGGTTCTTGGCTACCTGAATGACTCCGGACCACCCAGCAGGGCCGCGTAGGGTGGTGCTAGACTCCAACTCCAGACTTGGGTTCTGGCCGTCGTCTGGAATAATATATATCAACCAAGTCGTGTCATCCTCCAGAGTCGCCCGGTACTTGTAAATACCAGTCCTTGGAGAACCGCCAATCACAACGTTACGGAACTGGACTGCACTCTGGATCACGGGCTGAAGCTCAGAATAGATTCCAGAAGCAAACCCCATGCCCTGAAGCACAGGAATAGTCAATTTTTGAGACGCCCCGCGCTGAGGTCGCAAGACGGCGTTGGCAGAGAACGGCAGGGGATTCTCTGTAGTTAGAACAGTCGATTCCTCAAGTTCAGCAGCCGACAGAATCATGGATTGAATTCCAATGGGGTTGACATAGTATGAAACTGGATTTCCTGGAATCTCGGAGTTGGTTGGTCCATTTGCAACGACGCTGGATTCAACGTGGGAAATGGCCATTCCCCAACTTTGTAAAGCTCCGCTTCCCTTGGCCCACGCAAGCGAGTAAGGATGTGTAAATGTGCCGTTGCTTTGGGTCCCTAGGAAGAGCCCCGCGTAGAACTTATTTGTTTCGATAGGGTTCGTGGTGTTCTAGTTGAATGTTAGAATGTGAAAGGGAAGTGTTGGAGAGAACTAACAATTCCATGCTTGGGCACTGGGTGGTCGTCCCTGGAGCGAATTGCAGCAGGAACGGGGCCAGTTGCCACTGGAATAAATACATCTTGGCTCGACATTGATCCTGCTTACCTGTTAGTGAGACCAATATAAAAATTCCATTTTGATCTGAACTGACCGTCGATTTCCAAGGAAGATTCACTTGGGAATATACTTGAAGTAGGAATATCTGGGCTTTCGGACGGGGTTGGGGATGAGTGGGAGGTGAAAGGATAGTGGATAGGGTTGCTGCTAGATGTTGGATGAACGACCTGGGTAGGTGTGTATTGGGTATCTACGAGTGTAAACGGAGCAGTGTCCGAGGTGGATGTTTCTTCTGGTATTGGGGGAATGTCGGGTAAATCGACCGGATGGACTGGGTTCAGGCCAGGCAGAAGCCAGTCGAGCAACGTGTCAGGGTGACTTAGAGTATCAACAATATCGCCGAGCAAGAACCCTCCTTGCGATGGTGGTGGTGTAGGTTGCTCCCACTCGTGGCCTTCGCGCTCAAGCTTCGTCGGGTAGAACTGTTTTGCGATCAGTGAAAGCCTACCCAACAGACAGCTGCATACTTACGCCTTGCGTTTCGGGTATCAGGAGTCTGGCACCCTGTGTCTGTGGGGGATACTGCGTTTCAAACGCTGTTGTTTGCAATTGCGTAGGTTTGGGGGCAGCATATGCTGTTTCTGCGGCCAGGAACCATATTAGCATGGCTAAATAAGACCATCTAGATCTCGCCTCCATGTTGAATTGCGTGTGATGAAAACACCGGAGCAGTAAATTAAGTAAATAGGAAAAGAGTGGATTGAATATCAGAAGGACCTGTTGTTGGGGCAGTGCCGATATCGTTGATCCGTTGCAACTAGGACATGTGTTCAAGGCAAGCAAACAAAGGAGAGGTAGAGAGCACAGAAGACTCAGTTTAAGAGAGAGCGACAAGAATAGATAAAAAAAATTTAATCAAATATTATGTTCCAAAGAAGACAAGTGTGATTGAAATGAGGTTGAAATGAGCGTGAGATGGGTCTTGCTGGTTCGGCCCAAGTATATACGGAGACACCAAACGTCCCGGGCAAGCTGGATTGAGAGGAAGAACAAGACGCGGAGAGCGCAGAGACCGAGGGCATTTTTAAATAATGTAAACAACTAAGGAAAAAAACTTACTTGATTTAGCTCTCCACGAATTCCAGACGCGGATGACGAGAATTCTCGTCTTGCCGAGAGATCAACTCCGCTCCGGTGCGAAGGAAATCAGGGATACCGGATGACAAAGGGAGTACGTGGGCAAGGTATCACGGAAATGTCGATCTGCATGGTTATGAGTATACCAGACAGTTTTGAAGCAAAACAAACAAGGCTGCTGGTGACCGGGAAAGGTAAAACAATGCAGGGTCGAGGGACTGGAATGCGCACCGACCAAGCAAGCAGCCACCGGCTGTTGTGATCTTCGATTCTGCGATGGAACACGGGTCGCGTCCAGGTATTTGCGGAGGTCGCTTAGTGAGAACCAACTGACACTGACTGACTCGTCTGATGGGAATATGATGTCTATATAGGCTTAGGGGGATGATGATGTAGTGTTGCAGTTGTTGAAGGTGGATGGACGAAGTGGGTGAGCGAGGAGAATGATGGGGGTGTGGAGTACCATTGCAGGCAGCACCGGAAACCTCGAAAACAACTCCCCAGCTCATGGATGCTCTATCCTGGGCGACATGGATGATCACAGCCCATGAAGGACGACCTGAACCTTCTCATCGTCCCAGATAATCCGCAGATGACATTGTTTACATTCATGAGGATAGTAAGTACTTAGCAAGGCCTCCTCGCCGTGGTATGCGCCCCAAAGCTTAAGTGGTGACCCCCATCCCACCCAATCATGTCGAATTCCTCGTGCTGCGACACACGGCACAGACTGACCAAATCAAAATTTCTACCGTGGACTGCGTGCGAGGATAAATCTCAATACTATCCATGTGGTGTAGGTGACAATAGATGGTGGCGTTCCCCCCCCCGCAGTGGCTTTTTTCCCTCACCCGACCTGATCATCCACACTTTAAACTACTGCTTATTCCTCCGTAGTGTTGGGGGCGACCAACCATGGAGGGTTTTCGGCAGGGGGAGGATCATATTGTATGAATTAATGTGGTTTAGTAGAGGAATTAGATTTGTTAGACTACATCCGAGTCGTAGTGGGCGATCATATTGGTGGTTTCCAGCCCTAGACTAGAAGGTCACAAAGTGTATTTTCAGCCTGTTTCTCAGCTGTGTATATAGACAAGATGACTAGGTATCGTGACATAATAAAAATGCTCTATAGTCAATCATTCAGACGCCGCACCAGAGGTATGCATCCATGAAACTTTTTTCATTCACCGCGACTCGGCACACCAACCACTGACCAGCAGTAAATCTCGAAATTAAATCATCGGCTTTTCCATCGGCTTGATGACTCCCTGCTTGACCATCACACGAGGCTTGGTAGAGCTCTGGAAGGTCTCCTTGGTAGACCACTCGGGGCCGATGGGGACGCGAAGAGATCGCTCGTACTGTTGTCTCGACTCGAAGGGGTGAGGGAGCTGAGTTGCCATGTACTTGTTATTCTGGAAAGAAAAAAGGAGGGTTAGATCATGTGATTGAAAGAGTTTAGACAGGATATGCAGTGCTTACCTTCTTGATCCGCTTTTCATTGATGATGACGCGCGAGAGCTTGGCATCTTTTCGGTTTTCGGGCTTCACTCCCTCCACCGTGGTCAAGAATCGCTTCTGTCTCTTCTGCTGCTTCTTGCTGACTCCTTCACCGGCCCAGCTGCCCCATCCGGGGAGCGTGTTATCAATCACCTGGTCACCTTCCTCCTTGATGGTGTTCAGCTTTTCTTGCTCGAAATCTTGTACGACCTCATCCCCCGCGAATGCTCGTTTTACAAGGTCATGGTTCTTCAAGAGAACGGGCACGTTGCGTTCATCATCACTATCATACTCGGCTTCTGCATCGATCTTCTGCAGAGATACAGACGGTTTGGCCTTTGGAATGCTGGCAGGAGCTTTCGAGCTTGCTTTGGCGGCTGGCTTGCTTGATGCTGCACCGTTCGGTGTGATATCGATTGTTTGCTGAGAGTCATCCACAGTTGCTCGGCGATTGTTCCTCGATGTTTGGACAAGCCACGGGTTATCCTCTTCAGCGCCAGAATCATCTTGGTCAGCAGTTTCACGTTGGAATTGTGCACGAGACTTCTTTTCTGATTGCACAACTGGTTTCTTATCGGAACGACCGGACCTGACTTCAGCTGGCTTGGTTGTCTCGGGCACGCCCTCCTCGTCATCGGACCCTGGAGCCTCCTCAAACTCATTTCGAGTCTGTAGTTTGGCGGCCTTGTCCGTTTTGGACTTCTCATCTTTTGTGGCACCGAACTTGCGCCGGCCGACCTCAGACTCCGCCTCAGACTGGGGTTCCTCACCACCCTGTAGTTCACGGTTTAGGCGGCGCACTTCGGCATCATTCTGTGCTTTTCGAGCGGCATCTGCGTTTTGCATGAACTTCATGGAAAATAGTTTGGCGTGAGGGCCCGTGACTTCCTGGTCTGCGTCACCCGTCTCCTCGAGTCGATTAAGTTTCTTGAGCAGCTTGCGCTTTTCAGCATCAGAACCAGCTTCCTCATCCCACGGATCTTCGCCTTCTGACTCCGAGCTGGACGACCCAAGGTAATCATCCTCTTCCCTGGTCACCCGCTTTCCTTCAATTCGGCGTCGGAGTTCTTCCTCCCGCTGCGCCAACTCAAGAGTCTCATGACGGGCGTCCTCGTCCCAGGCTGTTCGGCCGGTCTGCTTCAGACTCTTGGCCCACTTGCTATCCTTGTGTTTCGAGCCCATTCTGGCTTCAGCTCTCATTCGCTCATTCTTTTCCCGTTCTTCTTCCTCTAGGTCAACTCCGGCGTCAATGAGAGCCTGTCTTTCCTTCTGCTCCATTCTCTCCTGTTCTTTTCGGTGAACGCGACGGAAAGATTTGCTCTTGATCTTCTTAATGCGCTTGGCTCGAACTTCCTCCCGGAAGAGTAGATCACGCCGCTTCCGCAATTCCGCCCTTCGAGCTCGGATTTCCTCGATAGGTAGCTTGCGTGCCTCTAGCTCCTCGAATTCTTGTACCTGATCCTCAGCCTTGGCATCCGCAAGCCCACTCTCAACGAGAATGTCCTGAATGGTACTTTCGAGATCCGTCTTTGGCTGCACGACACCCATGCGATGGGATTGCTGCGCGTCGGGGTCAGGCAAAGGGAACACAAGATGATCCGCTCTGCGATTGGCCTTAACCGTTTCAATCCAGCGACCAAGTGTTTCTTTGCTCTTTTCGTAAGCGGCTACTCGGTCAAGACGGTCTTGTTGGCGCTTAGCGAGAGGTGCATCCAATTTTCCAGGGATACCGGATGACGTTTTTTGTGAGGAGGCAGCAGTGTCCACATGTTTTAGGGAGCTTTTCAGGCGTGAATCCGTAACCGATGGGAGCAGGTCGGCTACTGTAAGCTTCCGCGAGGAGGTCAAACCAAACTCTGTCGGATTGACGTGTTCTTGGGCACCCCCGGTCCTCCGTGCGGGTTTGGAAGTAGTCTCAGTTTCCATAGACTTGACAAAATCTTGGAGTTTTGAAAGGCCATGTTTGTTTGCAGCGCGATCGTCGTCCGAAAATGATAATTCAGAATCGTTATCCTCATCGTCATCTTCCTCCTCGTCCGAGCCGTAGCTGCCTTCACTTTCGGACATATCCTGGTCCGAGTCTGCATCTTTCGCCGCTTTCTTAGCTTTGGCCTCAGCCTTTTTCGCCACTTCTTCCTCCTCCGCTGTATTCATATCCCAGGCGGTGATCAAATCGATCGCATCTTCTCCGAGATCGTCATCGTCGCTTTCTTCGTCTTCATCAGATTCGCCGGAGCCTTCGGACAAATTGACTTCACGGTCGCGCTTCTTCCGCTGGGAGTTGTCCTTCGCTTTGCCCTTAAATGTAGAGCTTCCCCGAAAGGTGAAGCCCTCAAATCTTTCTTCGTCGCTGGAGCCCATCGCCTCATCACTGTCCAGTTCGCTGTCGTTATCACTATCCACCTCTCCGATTTTCCATCGATGGCCCTCGCCGTCGCTGCCCTCATTTGACCCCCTCTCAGACGCATCATCCCCAGTTCGGCGACGTTTGTTATCCGGGCCATCTGAGTCCTCTGCGTCCCGACCGGAATTTCGCTTGCGCTTCCATAGCTCATCCTCAACGCCTAACCGGTTTCGTCGGATCTTGATTTTCGTAGGATTCTGTTTCTCTGCGATGGAAAGAGCGTTTAGAATCTTCCCCGACCTCTTTTTCGGCGCGGGCTGTCGTTTAAACGATTCATCTCGTGGCCCACGCTGCTGGGTTTGCTGGCGAGGCATTATGGCATCTGTTGAAATTAAAGACAAACTTCAGAATGATGGCCCGGCCAGTTTCTCGCCGACGGGTATAAGTCCACCCTTGAGCGTTGTAAGTAGCTCCTTAAACACAGCAGAAGTGTGGGGGTGGTTCAAATAATTTTTTTTTCCTATGTTCCTTGCCGACAGAAAAAAATATTTCTTGGCAAGGCGGAGCTACGGCTTAGCGCCGACCGACTTTCATCAGAACCTTCTGTCAACACCAGGTCGAGACTAATGCAAAATCCATACATATTTACAGCCTGCCACCATGTTTAAACCCTCACAGCCGATGATGGCGCGTCTGCGCCTGACGACTAAGCAGGTCAATGGCGGTTACTACAAGGGAAACCGGACCGGCTCGGTGGGATACTTCGCTAAGAACGGGTCCTATGTGATCGACTGGAAAAAAGTCCGCACATTTGCTGTGCCTGAGAATTTGGACACATTCAAGGTACCTATCTCTCTGCCTGCTCTTTCTTGGCAAACGCATGTCATTTAATATGTTTGAGACTAATTGCCATCGATAGCTCACCCCCTTCGTCACCAAACGCATGACCCCGACGAGAAGTAGATACACGAACGATCTCGAGAAAAATGAAAAGATTATCACGGTTGAGCGGGCATTTGGCGGAAAGGACTATCTTGATATTTGGGCATCGGACAATGGACAAGAAGTTCTTGAGCAAGAGCGACTAGACCAGGAATCGGCATCCTCCGGCGCCGCTCGTCAATAGACGACCTCACGGGCACCTGTTTGACGAATTACACCATGGGAGAACGCTCTTCTACCTGGATACACTGAAATAGATGGTTTTTCTGGATGGGGCCAAGGGATTGATGAAGGCTGAACCGCCGGATTTGGTGACCGCACTGCCCGCAGCTCGCCTGTCGGCTACCCAATTGGCACTGGTTGTATTATATGTACAGTATACGAGAGGATTTGGCTAAGATGGATATGCCAAAGGGGTGGAAGGGGCACATTAGACCTCCGACTCCACCGGATACTTTACTCAAGAGTTTGGCGCATATTTGGGGGTTTTCACAATAGCACGCGGTTTTTTTTATTTCTTTTTTTTTTTCTCTTCAGTCTTTCTAGTCCACCACGCTGAACATTTAAGGTATATAGAGCGCTTCTTCTGTGTATCATGTGGCTTTGGATGCCATAACCTAAATCGCTATGGACCCTGGAAGCGCTCCATCAAGGAGACAATTATCGTTGATACGGACAGGAAATCAATACAAGACATCCAAGATCTGACATCTTTTTTGACCACTTGTACCACTACCATTTCATTCACCAGGGGATCATGTCATGTGATCTATAATATCACCATAAGGTAGCAAAAGCTCCATCGGCCAGAAATCGGTTACTTGGATGCAATAAAGATTGGAAAGAACCATTGCTTCATCTCTGGGTATGGACCACGTCCTCGCCTCACCTCATTAGTGCCCGATAGCCCGCAGTGGCCTCGGTTAGCGATCCGATCACATTCATGATGGATGAAGCGGTGCTCACCTGCGGGGAAACTGTCGCTTTGACGAACGAGCTTAGTTCAGCTTTAACTGCTATCCAAGCTATTAATCCCTCATGCAAATAGACGACTGGCTTGACTCAGGCGGGTTGTCTGGATAATGGCTCCTCGTCTTTTGTAAGAACGAGACAGGACAATCACCGCTCGAAATTCTATAGGTGTTCTTGCCATCATTCCGGAGCTGGTGGAAAAATCAATCATTTCAGTCCCGAGGTCTCCGCAATTCTACCTTTTAGCAACGCATGCCCGAGTACTCAAAGAGGTTCCCTCAATATGCCGGTTTCCAAATTCGCAGTTGAGGACCCATATGAATATGGATTTGAATTGAAGTCCTATCATGAGCATGGGCTCCTCGTGTCGTTCCTCGCGGTATTAATTTCCGTGTCTCAGTGCGTCATGGTCCTTCTCGGGGGCACGTCATTGAGGCTTACTCTGGAAATTTCGACCTGCCGGAACTAGGGTCGATTGGATCCTTGGGACCTGCCGATTTTGAGATCTTGAAGGCAAGGTATGTCGATATGGAAGAGATCACCGAGGTCATCGCCAAGATGGGCGGTCACATTCATAAAAGCCAAATGAAGGGAAGTGCCTTTAACGCTGTTTCGTGGCATGGAACCTACTACCCTTTTAAATACGACCGTGGTGAGTATAGTCCTGACGGAGTGTGTCCGAGGTCAACAGCCTGACGTTCCTAGGGAAATTCTTGCCAGTGGGTTCTACCCTTTACGACCACCAGGTGAGCAAACGCCTATCATCCCAGTACTGGGATAATCCAGACCAGGCCGGCTGACCACATCCCAGGATCCATCCATCTATGTAGTCCTTACCTGTCCCGGAGATAAGCCAGATCACCCAGCCGTGTATTTCCTCGTTTTGAGCCACCGAAGTTGACATGCTATGAAGAAGACGCTCGGCCCGGAGCGTGTCCTTGATTAAAACTATGGCTTTTCTGGTAGAGAGTCTTCTTCCTTCTGGGCGTTTTGAGTCTCGGTAGTGGCTGACATGGCTTAAGCTACCCTATTGGGTTGACGGACTGGGCGTATGAGAATTCTTTTAAACCGAATGCTGGAGGAGACTTTGGAGGATTTGAGCGTCACTTCAATCCTAAGATCTAGTGTGGATATCGATACGAACGGTGCGCGTGCAGCCTGCCCGCTGGAGGGAAAGGTGATATTCTACTTACATTTAGCTATCAAGGAAGGAATTATATCGGACTACTCATGGAAAGGCGAGATTGATTTCGGCCTGAGCACCTCAGCTGTCTCGTAGATTAACTACATATCTTGGTCCTATTATGAGAAGGCAAAAACCGCAACGCCTGGAGGCCACCATTGTTAAGTCATTAAGTGTCTATGCCCAGCACAGAAGCTAATAATTCCAAAACCCAATCCGCTTAGGTCCAGGAAAGTTTATTGATGTCATCCGGTACAGACCAGCCGTGCTGAATACACACTCTTTTGTACTCGGAGACCGCCTCACCTACCGTATAATCATTCTGCCAGCCGTGAGGGTCAAGTCTGGCCGGCTGCGGGTGTGTATTAGAGATTGCCATACGGACCTGTAGTAGTACACTCTCCATTGACGCCACCGCCGACCAGCCTGAGTTAGTGAGCAGCTCCATGCACAGGGAGCCACCGGCTGTAATATGGCCACCCCCTCCGTGAGCGAACCTCAAGAACCGAGGACGGATGACGCGCACAAAAGGGGGTGATAAAGGGAACTGGGCCGGAAAGCGAATCTCCAGTACCACGCTTGTCAACCCGGAGTTTTTGAGGTCACGAGCTAGCTGTAGAGCTGGATCGAAACTATGCAGCTCGACAATCCATTGGTAGAGGTTGTTGGCTAGGTTAGGATCGATGTACCAGCCAAGCTCGTGCAGAGGCTGTGTTTTTTGGATATTCATTATATCTCGCAGCTCCCGGGTGAGACTTTTGGTTGCCGTGGTATTTGCATATGCGGGCAGTCCAAGCAGCCGCAGAGAGGATGCCTGGAGATCACCAGGGCAAAAGTCCGTTTCTAGGATTGGTAGCGGCTGGCCTTTGATGCCGGAATTAGAGTTCGTTAAAAGAAACTCTAGATCCTCGGTGAGCATCCCGGAACTATCTGCATCTGCCTCGTGAACCTGATGGGAAGACTGGCCCTTTATCCCGGAAAGGAAACGCGCCAGCTTCTTTCCTCTGGTACGTTTGGGTGTTTCGTTGGTGTGATTCTTAGGATCTGAGTAGCTTAGACTGATCCTAAGAGCTGACATGGGGATCTGTACTAAGCCAGTTGGCCCTTGTACGCTTCGAGAAGGGTCTTGGGTATAGATCATTGGTGCCGCTCGAATATCAATTTTCCCACCGTTTGGCAGCGACCCTTTGCATTTAACAAAAAGGTACCTTGGCTGAATCCAATCCACATGTTGCACCACATAATGTGGGGTTTGGGACACAAATTCATTGGGAACGTTGACTACTTCATTTAACGAGATTGCACTTGTGCATTTCAGAAAACTGTTGGGCCATGTGTGAGCCGAGGAAAGGGATCCAGTAAAGCCACTTGAGGTGGCAAAGAATTGGGACATGTAAACCCCATTGCCAAAGCTGCGGCCATGAGCGACGTCATTAAAGTGCAAACCCTCCCTTAATATGCTGTGCCAGTTGAAAATTGGACTTCCATGCCATGCAAAAAGTGTGGGGTATTTCAACTTGAGACGGGTAGTCTGGGTGGTTACGGATGCCACAAACCGCGCCTCCTTGTCTGGAGCCCCCTGAGCAAGCCTGAATTGTGCGTATCCCTCCATACCTGAGACTTGGTGTCGGGGATCGTCATCATACATTATGCACGACCTGTTCGAGCCGACAATCCACTGGAGGACGTATAATGCGGGCGGGGATATCCTATCTTTCCAAGAAGCAAGAGTTTTATTTCCACGGGTTTTCGCTTTCTCGATGAATGACTTCATCTCCATTATGCCAGGGAGGGTATCTATTACTGCTATGAGAGCCTCATGCTTCTTGTTATCTTCCAGGGCGTCGAAGTTTGTATCGTAGACAGCCAAATTCACTGTCCCTGAATATGGTGCGATAGACCACTTCTGCTTTTGTTCTGGAGAACGAAAAACTGGATCTGAGAGACAGACACTTTCCCAGTTTGAAAGATCCAATACACGAGCATGTAGCTCAAATGATTGGCCAAAAGTCGTGCCCCGTGCGGGTAGCATAATGACGATCCAGTCACCTTTTTTGATGTTGAGGGTTCCCTTGAGCTGGAGGTATAGTTTCTCCTTATCAGTATAAAGGTGAGCCTTGTTGATGTCGTTCTCTAGGTTCCGTCTGTATGGATCGGGGACCATGAGACGGAGCCCCATTGGGAAATCTTTCAGCTTCTTGAATAGTGCTCGAGTGTAGGCAAAGCTGATTAGTAGATCGATCACATATGGGTGAGATGTCATTTCCCATTCCAAACTTGGACCCATCCCGAGAGCTAGGTATTGATACAGGCAAAGTCCGTTGGAGCATACAAACGGCTTGAGTGCCTCAAAGCCCACATAAATCTTACAATAGCAATTGAGGCAGAATTCTGTACACTTCACAAATCGGCGGAGCGTAAACTGCATGGAAATTAAGAGCAAAGACATGTCAGATGCGGATCCTGCGTCCATCAGATGGTCGGCTGAAAGAAATGTTGGGGAGGCATCCCATTTCTCAGGCTCATAATACTTATCGTCTCCGATGTCATGACTATTGATGCTTCTGCCCTGACCATCTTGGACGTACAGCTCAGCTCCTGTCCATGAGTAACCATGAGCAAGGCGGCATTTTAGAATGTGTATGAACCTCTCACTAAGAAGAGAGTGGAGTGTTTTCCCGATGAATATTGGCTTCAATGGTGGGCAAGTGTCCGAGGCAGGTATGTCAGAGAATATATTCACCGACTCACGTATCTCACTGGTAACGAAAACATCCCTAGCAGAGCTCAAGCTAGGCTTGTAGAATTCACAGGCACCGACATGCATTTGAACCAGCGTGTTTCCTAGTGCTGTGCGATCGATAATCTCGGTTAGAGGGTGAAAGCCTTGGGGGTAGCGTATAAGCAGCACTAGAAAATCAGTAGGGCAAACCCTCCAAGTTTGCATAGCCTCATGTGAGATCTTCAGTTTTGATATCCGACAAGCCACTGTTAAGATTACTGCCCCTTCGCAATCGCCTAGATGGCTAACTTGATAACCAGCATCCCAGGCCTTGCGCATATCGGACCGAATGTGCTCCTCCAGGGACTGGTTATGAATTGTAGTGGGCCAATTAGACATCCCACTGTCTAACTCCCAATCCATCTCGCCGTCCGTTGGGGGAACACTATCATCCTCATACTCATTCACATTCTCATCATTGTCCCAGTCGCTGTCCTGTTGTGGGGGATCCCACTCGGACCCAAAGCCTAGAGTAGCTTGGTCTAAGCAATCACTGACCGCAGCGAGAAAGTCGTCAACGGAAAGCCCCGAAAACGAGGGCTGTGCGGCTTCTAGAATGGAGGGAATACCCTCGGGGACCTTGTCCGTTATAGTGAAGGCAAAGTATTCATGACTGCTCGGGTATTCTGAAGTGTCTATTCCCAAAGTTAGTGTCTATAATCGTAAAAATAAAGTAAACGGCTACACAGCTAGCATGAGCCTAGTTCACCTGGTACCGTCACTTGAATCTCGATTCCCTTCGTTGTAGAAGGGGCAGTATAGGTAAATGATATCGAGCCATCCTCCGTTCCACCTTTGAGATCGGTTAGCCGGGGGAATGCTCCAGGAATACAGGCCCGGGCAATGTCTCTCTGGAAATCCCTCCGTGGCATATCGCACTGAGGCGCTTAGGGGGGTATGTAATCGCTAAGCTGTTTGCATAGGCGGGCTGGTTTGTGGAAATGAGTGGTTGATTCGCGGAGGAGAAAGAGGGGTGAAATATGAGTTGCCTAGAGCGCAGAATAGGAGAGAGAAAGAGAAATAGAAAGAGAAAGACTATTATTCAGTGAATGATAGATGAGGGGAACAAAAGACATCATGTTGACTCAAGCTGTGAAAGGCAGCCTAAGACTCCTCCTAGAGCTGCCTGGCCAGCGCCAAACCAGTCCGTGAGGTAAATTTGGGTATGGTACAGCTAGAGTACATTGTATAAATACTGACACACTGCCATTTGTATGCCAATATGAGACGTATGGAGCGGTATTACTAATACGAGCTCACTCCCGCCCTTTCCTTCCCAACAACTAACAGCCACTCTGTCCAGGAACTCAAAGCTTCCATGTTCCTTGATTATTCCTCTCGCCTTCTTTGTCTTTGTACCAGAGATAGAGAACCCATGGATAGGTAGTCAAATGGTGCCTAATAATTCAACAAATACTTGTTCTGCTGAGAGGATAATGACTGTACAACTTCCTCCCCTTATGTTTCCCCACCTTACGTTCCTCTCATGAAACACCATCAGCAAGGATTACACCTTGAAGGAAATCTGACAAGAAGAAGATCAAGAGCTCTCAGATTTTTAACCATCACTCACTACCCAAGTGCGCGTTTCTCGAATGATGCAAGTCTGGCTTGACTGACTTCTAGTGTCCCAAGGCGGGGATGCGGAGATAGTCGTTGTGTTGCCCTGCCCACTTGGTATGGGAACAAGAGGATGAGGGTCTCTCCCACTGCCTGTGACGTCTGTCGCATACCGGGACTCAAAGAGTTTGCTTGAGGTATGATACTCAACTCCTTGGATCCTTAAGCCGTTGGATTTAAACTGATTGAGAAATGGCTTCAGTTGACCCCAGCACGCAGTCACGATACTTGCACACTGGACGGCTTGCACAGCCACGGTGACCGTAAAAGAGTCAAATGTGGGATCAGAAGAGTGGGCAACCCGATGTGTTAGAGCAATTTCGACAGTGATGGCGACGGCGACGCTATAATCAATTGTGAAAGAGTGATTAGTTATACTAGGTAACGGACACGGGGGCAGATTACGTACCAAATCCTGGTCATGAAGATGCTAGCAAAGACTATTTTCCTCTTGAATGGCGCTTGAATTCGGAATATCAAAAGCAGAGCTTGAATAATAATCGAGATATCGGTGGCAATATTTGCTGCAGACACGAAATAATGCCAATACGTCTATCCGGTCCTCGTTATTAATGTTGACCACACGGCTTATATGGATACGTCAAAAGAGATATACCAGTTCAATGCATCTACCTTCGAGATAGTCCCATGTTCTAGGGATTTTGCATTGGAAGGCACTTCCGAATACACCCACAACCATCCACATAGTGATCCCGATTTGCAAGACAATGGCCAGACGGTGATCGTTCGCCACGGGTGTGAGGTTCCGGATGAAGGCTGACATGGATATCTTTGAAAAATACAAGCTCATGATGTATAGGATAGTGGCCGAATACTGAGCCTGCACGGAGGATGGATTTTAAGCGTCGTGTTCTCAAAATATTGTGATATTGTGATACGCACCTTCATTACCCCTTGGAGATTTTCCGTCTCGATGGTGGCTATATGCTGACCATAGCCACTGGAAACTGCCATGGACACTGCAACCGATTGACCGATACACAAAGCCTATCCAGAATCCCGTGCTCAACATGAATTGAGTCAATTGACTGGGTGGTTATCAAAACCTGCCACTTACCAGCGACACAATAATGAGCCAGTCATCACTAGTGAGTTTTTGGAATGTGTGATATTTTGTCCCAAGGCGAAGCAACACACTTAGAATTGCTGTCACCAAGAGAAACCAGGTGGTGACATTGATCACTGGCTCCCTGGTTCCGCCTGCAAACCGACTCATGAAGGATATTTGCGGCTAACTATTGCGAAGGGGGTATTGAGAGAAGCAGATGAACATCAACCACAGGGACACCTTTCGGTCCATGTTGGATCCATTCTGAGTAGGGAGGATTTAATGAAGCTCTCTAGGAGAGCCTTCTCAACTGTATGAAGTGACAACCCTGCACAAGAAGACAAAGAGATTCCCCTGCTGATCTGGGCAGGGTTGCTTTTTCATGCTGCGGGCATGCTACGCTCTGCACCAATACAGAGGTAAATTCTGGTAACTTAAGGTTCGTGGCCGGGGGACTGCGTGCAGGTGCAGTTTCCTGTTGTAGATAGGAGCTGGTAGCGGACCATTCTGTTGTCAAATCTCGTGGAAGACACGTCGATCGATGGATTAAATAAACCCATCACAAATACCCCCAATTATGTTCGATGAGACATGGAAATTGTTTGGAATGGCATATGTTCCCGATCGGGAGATAGGGGTGTCTTGTAGCGTGCTACGCGCCCACTGATCGACATTTTGCATATCCCTCAACACGAGATTTCCCCTCTAATTACTCCGGGAGATAGTGCCTGAATCTGACTTACAGTCTTACACCAATTGAGGATATGCAAGTGCAGTGCAGATCATTGTGTGTGAGTGCCACGAGGCGGCTCTTAATGGTTCTTAGAGGCGAGAGGGATCTGAACGAGCCCAGGTGTTAACAGCGACTTGCTACCCCTTGCCGATGGAGATATGGAGTATTTAAAGTAAAAAGCTAACAATGTCAAGGTACGCGAAGCTCCCACTTCCAATTGCTATGCAGGTAGTTCAAAATATAGGCAGATACACGGGAGAGTGCCATGAGCCACAACCCCCGCCCCCCGAAAGTGCAAAGACTCCGTGCATATTAGACTATTGAACCACTTGCGCCTGATCGAGGACCCTGAGATAAAGCGTGATTTGGAATCCAAGAAAGGCTGTGCAAAACTCGATGTCAGGTTTTGTGTGTAGTCATAGCTCCACACTCTAGTTCTCGAAGCCGGAGAATTTTCTTGGTTTCTTTCTTCTTACTCTCTCGATATAATTTTTGAAAAAAAGGCATCTGTTTGTTTTGCTATGGAAGCATATGAGATGAAGGACACCACTCTTCCGGGTAACCAACAGGTTCGAAGTCTTGGCCCCAGGGGGGATAACGACCAGATAAATCTTGCACGACTGGGGAAGAGGACAGTGCTACAGGTAGAGACTAGAGCCCACTCTCACAGGATTCATTAACAGGTGCACAAAGCTGATGTCAGTTTTCTCTCGTTGCTTGCTAGCGTAGCTTCGGGATATTGTCTATTTTGGGATTTAGCTGTACTATTCTAGCGACGTGGGAGGGATTGTTTGCGTGAGATGCACCCTATATAAACAGCTTGTCAGAATTTGAAGCTGATGGCCTGATAGTCTATTCATCATACCTTTACAAAAGTAAGTATCCAAATCTCTTGCCAGTTTATACATGCAGCACTAATGTGTGGTAGTGGAGGGTCAGCAGGTGCTATCTACTCCTATATCTTTGCTTGGACGGGCACGTTATGCTCTTTTATTATCATATCAGAGTTGGCTTCAATGTGAGCCACCATTGATGAAGCTCACCATAGAAGCTAGGCTCACTATAAAATTACAAGGGCTCCAACGTCGGGCGGACAATACCACTGGTGCGCAATGCTGGCTCCGCCACAGATGATGAAATTTTTGAGCTATATCACAGGTAGGAAGCCTGGCCTTATTGGATTTACTACCTCACAAAATCTTGACCGAATGTAGGATGGGTGACTGTTATTGGATGGCAGGCTGCTTTTGCTTCAGCTGCCTACCTCGCTGGAACGGAGATTCAGGGTGCCGCGATTCTGGCCTACTCCGAGTACACGCCACAGGCCTGGCATGGGACACTTATACTTTGGGCAGCTGTAATTTTTGGTCTTGGAATTAATCTCGCGGGTGGCCACTTTCTGTCTCGCCTGGAAGCCCTGATATTCATCGTTCATATCCTGGGGTTTTTCGGGGTTCTGATTCCGTTAATCTACACAGCACACCACAGATCAAGTGCTGAGGTGTTCGAGGAGTTTCTAAATGGAGGAAACCTACCAAACCAGGGACTTTCGTGGTTTGTAGGCATGATGGGCTCCGTCTTTGCTTTCGCTGGTGGAGATGCTGCGGTCCATGTAGGCGCAACATCTGTCAGAAGTCTCTGACAGCAGAAGCTAATATCGCTTTCTAGATGGCCGAGGAAGTCCAGAATGCAGCAGTCACAGTCCCACGTGCGCTTATGTTCAGCATCCTCATCAACGGCGTATTGGGCTTCGGTATGCTGGTCGCAATCCTGTTTTGCATGGGAGACATCCAAGAAGCGTTAGCCACTCCTACAGGGTATCCATATATGGAGATCTTTCACCAAGCTACTAATTCTGTGTCGGGGACCTTGGGGATGTCGTCAGTGTTGTTGATTATAGGTGTATGTTCAGTCATTGGGACGTTGGCCGCAAGCTCACGCCAACTCTGGGCATTTTCAAGAGATCGGGGGCTCCCTGGTTGGCGTCTCTGGAGCCAGGTATGTTTTAATCTTCGCTCAGCAAAAGGAGTTCTATGCAGCTAATCGACGATACAGGTCTCTTCGACGAAATCATTGCCCACGTATTCAATTATTCTTACCATGAGCATCTGCTGTCTACTTGGGTTAATCAACATTGGCTCAAGTGTGGCACTCAACGACGTGGTATCAATGGCGGTGTCGGGCCTGTACCTGTCTTACCTGATAGTTGGCGCATTGTTGCTCTACCGGCGGAGTACAGGACAAATCTCCCGCTTCCATCAGGGCGAGTCGATAGCGGTCAATATGCCTGGTGCAGAGCTCGTCTGGGGGCCATTCCACGTCCCCGGGATCTGGGGGGGTCTGATAAATTCGTACGCTGTCATCTACATGGCCATTGTCGTTTTCTTCAGCTTCTGGCCCAGCCAGCTTCCCGTAACCGTGAATAACATGAATTACAGTGTGGTTGGGACCCTGGGGACAGTCTTGTTGGCTGTGGTGTATTACGTGGTTCGTGCTCGAAAAGTTTATGCTGGGCCAGTTAAGGAAATCGCCATTCCTTTGCTGTAAGAGGGATTTCTATGCAAGTCTGATGAGAGGGACGGCTGACAGAGAAACATGAGAATGTACTGTCCTGATTGACGGTTTGGCTAATATGCGTGTTCATTTATGCAGTTGTTGTCGGTCCTGGAAATTGCCGAGTTAGTGGCACATTTCTCTATCATGATGGTTAAATGCGGATATGTATCTAGACTATGATTATTGCCTGCATGTATAATCCGCAGAAGTTCTCTGATATTCTCGAAGGAAAGGAAAGGATTCCCGGGAAAATATCGGTGTGGACTGGCGCCAGCCCTTTCCCTATGTGCACTGGTTCCATGCACGAACTCCGTGATACTGAGGAAAATTGAGTGGTGTGTTCACCATTCGCTCAAGAGATAGAGCGAAGCTATCTTTGTTTGTCCGGGATCTGCGATGCAGGGGCAAGCGCTTCCGACTACCAGTACTATGCCCGTACTCCGAAGCTCACCGCATGTTCCGACCAATCAATGTTCATATTGTCACAGTTGTCGACCTATTCCATTCGTTACAGCCTTTTCGAGGTCAATCGATCTAAGAATAGATGATATTTTTGTGAAACCCGAAGGTTATGTGAGGAGGGAGATACGGAAGGGACCACCGAGTCAGTCCGTCAGCCCTACCACGGTGCGCGAGCTGCAAGACACTCCCCGGTGCTAATTGTGAGACGAGGCAAGGAATTAACGAGAATAAATCCCGATTACCTCCCGCTGTAGCTGGGTAGTATGACGGCGCGTGTATGTGGAAGCCACCTTCGGAAGATTTGTCTAGACAGAGTGGAGAGCACCGCGAAACACTGAAACCCAAGCTACCTTGAGGATACTAGGCGAGACAAGACTTTATTTGTGGTGTGTTTCGCCGGAGAGATAAGGATTGGCTGGGTTCGTTGGTGAGGATTCGATTCCATGACGCTGTCAAGTGCTGACTGCTTCAATTATGAATTCAGGCTTCAACCCGGGCTGGATCATTATTGGGGGAGATCGTGGTCTACAGAGAGAATGGATGGTTAGTGCGTGGACTGCCACTGTCTCTCCCCATACATTTCCATCATACCCACGATTATATTGAGTCCCTAGCCTTCTTTTCCTTCCTTGGATGTTGATGCTACGATCCTGGTGTTGAGGTTTAGGGGTGGGCTGGTCACTTTCGACTCAAACCGCCTGAGTAGAACGAACTCCAGCGACTCAGCTTCCGATTTGCGCATCGGCCAGCCAATCGCCCTTGGGATCCGAGGTTCGTCGAGCCTGCACGCGGGTTGAATGAGGGTTTCATACGCTTCGGTGCTGGCATTATTATTGCTCTCGCACGCGAGGGGCTCAGGGGTTCAGTTTGAAATGAACCAACGTCTTCGCATAGACAACCAAGTTCAATTGCGCATTTTCATCCCCTTTTCTTTCTCTTCTTGTAGCAATTTTTTTCTTTGGTTTTTCCTTCTTTTCATTTCCCTTTCTCAATCCCTCATTTATCCCCATTTAACTTACCAAGGACCATGGGTTACACAGACAACATCACCTCCGGCTGGTCGGGTAACCTTCGGATGAACAAGAGCAGAGGTTGCTTCAATTATGGAATATTATCCTAGTAATTTTAGGCGCCGTCTCGTTGGAAGCTGTTGAGCAACCATCTGAGCATCAGGCCGAACTCGACCGCACCGACACCATGGTCTTTGCGTCGGACTAGAGCTAAAATTTGTCGCAGACCCTGAAGCACAGGGGTCTTGATGTCGCAGAAATCAAAGCAGTCAAAGGACATTTTGCATAGCACGACGGCAGACGAGTTGTGAGTGGGAATCCTGAGCATGGGCGGGAGCGACTCAGAATGGTCTGCTGCCGCGCTTCCTGCGTGCGCGCAAGTGGGATCCCACACAGTCCTTTACGATGATGCTAAAGGCTATACTGTAGCGCATCAAGGGAGTCAAGGGGGACGAAAGGGTGGTGGGGATTAGCGAACTTCAGGCTCTTCAGGAGTCCAGGGAGAAGTCTGAGCCTCATGAGGCCAAGGAGGCCGAAGTCTTCCTGGCCCAGATGCGAATGGGCAAGTGCTACCAGCACGGCCGCGATAGGCAATACGATATGCAAGGACGTGCCGTTGGGGTGGTGCACAATCCTTCCGCGCGGAGCACGGAAGTCATCAATCCCTACATCTTGCATATTATCGAGTCGACCCGACTCCTTTTGGTGCCACCCGTGGACGCGGTGCTATGTAATTTGGTGTGTAGAATAAATTTATAATCCTATTGATGCAGGCCCAGAGTATTCTTTTCGATATGGCCGGGTTCTCTCTGTCCAACACGGTGTGTTTCTTACTCGCATAGACATCAGTTGGGATAAGAATTAGCCATAATAGGAATATGACCCCGTGAAATTCATTATCGAATGCTTCTAGGACAACTACCCCGAGTTTCTTGGATTTATACTCATTCATAACGCCGTATAGATATTCTTTGGTACGGTTAGACTCTCTCTGTGGAACGATATCCTAGCTGAAGCCGCGCTATAATAGGAATCTGGAAGGTCGCCAAGGGGTGGATGGACCCTGCAATTGTGTCTGAGTTGTACTTCACATACACCGTCAAGGATCTCAGTAAATTCGTGAAGATGGATCAAATCCCTAAGCAGGCACTTGGGCGGTGGTGAAAACTACATTCATGAGTTTACCGAGCCGGTCGAGGGTGAGAAAGCCCTGGTGGCCGACACGGCGGCAAGGGACGCTCTGCAGGCCGAGAGCTTGAAGGCCGGAGAGGAATTACTCTGTGATACATCCCAGTGGATCAATGCCAAGAATGAGAAGAACCAGGAGCCGATTACTGCCGTCGAGGCAAAGCGTGCAGAAGTTATCAAGGAGCTGCGCGTCAGCTACTGGAAGAAGGATCCATAAATCCATGGCAGGAATGCTCTCGGCCGCACCAACTTTACCCAAGAGGGTGGCAGGATCGAATTTTACCCTAATGCAGTGTCACCGGCTGTTCCATCGGGGTCTGAGATCAAGGCGATTGGCGTGGTGGAGCATGTCGAAAATTCTCCGGTGAAGGCTGTCAGTGTTTAGATGCCAACTAGATTCAGCTAGCCGACACTATGGTTCCCAATGAGATATGATTTTGGTTGTTTACCCACATGGGAAACCGCACATGATGAATTGGCTGGGTTGCAAATTTCACTACTGATGGGCATATAGTGAGGATCAATGCCAGCCTCTGTTGTGCCTGATTAAACATACCAATGTTAGACTAAGTTCACCTTTTCCCCCTCCAAGCTGAAAATCTACAAAGTCGCAGCTGTTCTACCCCGTTCGAAAACCTCCTACCATGCGGTTGCTCGCAAGTCGACCCCTATACTTGGGGCTTACCATAGGCTTGTTCGGCAGTGCAACAGCCAAAATCCAAAACTGTCTTTTGTCTGCCGTGGGGTATGATGACAGTCTCATTGCTTTTGAGGGTGAGCCCTTGTACCAGAAGGTCAATGTGCACCCGTACAACCTCAATTGGCCGACTACGCCTGTGGCGGTGGCATACCCTACCGATTCAGAGCAGATTGCAGCCATTGTACGGTGCGCGGCTAAAGCCAGGTACAAGGTGCAAGCCAGAAGCGGAGGACATAGCTATGGAAACTACTGTAAGCCGCTCATCTTGAAGGTGTGAACTCACTTACGAGACTATCTAACCTCTCCAGGCTTGGGTGGAAGAAAAAGAAATACTATCACCGTCGATCTGCGGAACTTCAAGGGCTTCTCGGCGGACCTCACTACCAACGAAGTGGTCATCGGTGCGGGGATGCTTTTGGGGGAGCTTGACCCGTATCTCCACAACGTTGGTCGAACCATTGCCCATGGGACCTGTCTTGATGTTGGAATCGGTGGCCAGGCCACCATCGGCGGACTGAGTCCATCCACGCGGACATGGGGATCAACCTTAGATCACATTGTAGGTGCTGAGATCGTGCTTGCGAATGGAAGCATCATATACACCTCAGAAACCCAACATCCAGAAGTTCTGTTTGCAGTCAAGGGCGCCGCAGCTGGCTTTGGGATCGTCACAAAGTTCACGATGCGCACGGAGCCGGAGCCCCCCGTGGCCATCCAGTACTCGTACACCTATATTTCCGAGGACGTCACTCCTCGTTCTCAGTTGATTAGGGAGTGGGGGGAGCTCGTTGAGGATCCCACCCTCCCGTACGAGCTCGCCTGTTCGGGCCTTGTCACGAACAACACTGTCCACTTCTCAATATCATTTTTCGGCTCGTTCGAGGAGTTCACCGCCTCCGGACTCCTGGAGCGATTCCCAGGCTCTTCGGACCCAAGCGCCACGATCGAGGTAATAACCAACTGGCCAGCTCTGCTCGCGATATGGTCAGAACGTGAATTCAGGGATATCTCTCAGACTGGCCTTCCATTCTATGAACGCACCTTTGGGTTCACCGCAGAGGACCGCATCCCACCGCGTGAAATCGACACCTTCCTGTCATCCATAGACAATCCGCCTGAGGGTGTTATAACATATTCCATGTTGAACCTCCAAGCGGGCAAGGTGAACGACATCCCGCAGGGAGCGACAGCCTTTGCACACCGCGACGTCCTGGTCTGGCTCGATGTGTACGTAGCGGAGCTGAGTGGCAGCCTCGTGTCAGATTCAACCTACCGGTATATCGATGGGATTGGCGATTTTCTCCACCGAGTCGTGCCGACCTTGGGCTATGGCGTTTATCCGGGCCATGTCGATCCGAGACTGCGCTATGCACAAGAGGCATATTGGAGGGAGAATCTGCGACGATTGAAAGGGATCAAGAGGGAGATTGATCCAGATGATGTGTTTCAGAATCCGCAGAGTGTGAGGCCCTGGCCTTGATAATCACAGGATGATGTTTCCAGGAGGACCGAATATGGAGGCTATGATTTCTTACCAAAGTTTGTTCTAATAAGCGACTTGTGACATTTAACCTCAGCCTAGTTGACGAAATGAAGTTCATCTGTTGCGTTCAGCCATTTAGCTTTTATAGCCGTGGAGTATCTCGTAGCGATTCCCATGACAAGTGCTGTTACCGGCCGGAAAGAGAGTACTGATTTGGGGATAGGTACTACCAGTATGTACTAACTAGGGCGAAGTCCAAGATACCATACCTAATAATTCCATATAAAACACGAAAAAAATTATGTCAGTCAGTGAATTAATTAATTATCCACCCCTAATCGAATCAAATAAAGTACAGTACAGCACAGCACAGGATAATCAAATGACAATTTATTCCTCCAGCCACTATCCCACAATCCCACAATCCTACAACCCCACCCCCAAATCAACAAATCTCGGAGCACCTTTTTTTTTTTTTTTTCCACATATCATAACTCATCTATCTTCGGCTCCAAATCCGCCTCGGGCTGGAAGGTATCATCCAATCGACCGCCCGGTTTGGCTTCGCCGCGGTCGGCCTTGACCTACTCGTTATTAGCATCTATTTATCTAATTCAATCTAATCCCTAGGATTCCGACTCTGGCCAAGAAAAAGTGTCCAAGTAGGGTTCAAGAACTAGGTAAAAACGCACCGAAGCCTCGCTCAACGTAGCATGAACCTCATCCCACCCCGGCGTGCCATGGACCACCGAACTCCGCTTTGTGATGAGTGTCGGTTCCTCAAAGTCATCTGGGAACGAGGCCGTGATGAAGAAGTCTTCGCCTTTGGGGGTGCGGACTTCGGGGTGGTAGGTTCGGGTCAGGGGGGGGGTGCGGAGGTAGGTGAGGGCTGGGATGGATCGTTTGAGAGATCGAGAGATGAGGGACATTTTGATGTTTTGATTATTTGGAATAGACTAGGTTACTCGATGGGTTGGTGTTTTTGTTTGTTTGTTGTTAGATAGATGATAGAGGGTGAGGTTGGGGGGGAGGTATAAATTGGGAGTCGTGATGTCATGTCCGTGGCGAATATTGATTTGCTCATAAAGTATATAAGCTCCACTAAGCTACGCTATGAGCTTGCAGGTGAGCTCTGAAAGTATATATATATATATGGGTATATACAAAAGTTTATGGTACAGCTTACTCAAACCCCATACAGGCGGCATAGTAAGTCACCGTCGCGGGCCAGTCAGAGAAGATACCGATGACGCCGACCTTGCGCGCCAACGCGTCCACAATCCGATACATATCGCCGTCACCGGTGATGGCCTTGGCGATGGACGAGACATAGTACTCGCCGGCCGCGGCAGCCTGCTTGAGCGGGCCGGAGCGCTCCAGGGACCAGGTGATGATGTCCAGACCGGCCTTCTTGGCGGCGATGGCATAGCTGGAGGGGACGATGTTGTTGCGCCCGTCGGAGGAGACATTCAGCAGGGCGAAGATGGGCGGGGCGAGGATGCGCACGCCGTCCTTCTTGACCTGGTGCATGGCGGCGACGGCCTCCTCGTAGCCCTCGGGCGTGTCGACGCGGGGATCGAGGAAGACGGCCTGCTTGGCGAAGCGCGGCTCCTTCTTGATCCAGTACAGGATGTCGTCGTAGAGGAAGGACTGGGCCCAGACGCGCGAGGGGCTGATGCCGGCCGCCTTGTACTCGTCCATGAGCTGCTGGGCGTACATCTCCTGGGTATAGTTGCCCTGGAAGGGCATCTCGACCTCGGGGGTCTTGAGCTCCGGGGTGAACTGCAGGCCCAGGCTGTCGGTGAGCTCGATGTAGGACTTGTGGTCCATGGGGGTGGCGCAGTTGTCGTAGAGGGCGGTGCGCCAGTAGGGCCCGCCGTACTGGTATTCCTCGGGGGTGGTGGCGTTGGGGTTGGACGAGTCCATCTTGGCGCAGAGCGAGAGGAACTCGTCGCGCGTGATGTCCGACGTGCAGCACTTGGCCGTGGCCGGGGTGCTGTCGGTGGCGGGCTCGAAGGGCGTGGTGCACTTGGCGGCGAGCTCGGGGATGGTCAGGATGTTGGTGGTCGTGTGCAGATCGCACTGGGAGTGACGGCAGACGAGCTCGCGGTCCTTGGTGAAGGCGACGTCGCATTCCAGGATCCCGGCGCCCATGCGTGCGCCGGCCAGCATGCCCTCGCGACTGTGCTCGGGGAACTGCAGGGGCCCACCACGGTGCGAGATGGAGAACGTCGGCGGGTGCGTGATGGGGTTCTCGCTGCAGGACTGCAGCTTGGACTTCAGGGGACCGTCCTCCATCTGGTCGATCAGCCAGAATGGCCGCGGGCCGACCTGGATGTTGGTCACGGCGGGCTTATGCTCATGGCCATGGCTGGGTTTGACTGCGGGAGAAGCAGCGGCAAGGCCTGCCGTGAGGAGGAGGGTAGAGAGATGCATGGCTTCCCGGGTTGATTGATTCCTGGCAATTGCGCTGATCTGCGAGGTGAGTCCCCAGATAAGGGGGAGATTAGGCAGTATTTATCTTGCCCGAGTTGGAGGACTGCAGGCTTAGGGCATGCGAGATAACACTCATGCCCGTCAGCCTTGGCATCAAAACCACATGCAGTCAGCAGAAACTGTGATTGGGATGCATTAGCGGGATTAATATCTGGTGATATCTGCGTTCCAGGGCCAATTTCCAGGGGTTGCTTGGCGTTTAGTCTTAGCTGCGAAGGAGGCCAATCCAGCCCACACATTCCTACACGTTGGACCCAAGCCAAGAACAAGAAATCCCCGATGCAGCCACTGGCTGAGGTCAGATCCAACGTCCCGCGTGGATTGGGGGCGGCGCCGAAAATAAACCTGGCCTTGGCTTGCTTGGAGATGTCACCTTGGAATACTCCGTACTTTGAATCAATCAATTCGGTCCAGTTTGTGTGGATGGTGATGTATTGGTATTCCCATTAATTACGAGAGGTTCGCAGCAGCGAGCCGGTATTTTGGTATTACCGAGAAGTACACATTGACCAATCAGGGGTTAAACTTTCTCCACTGAATGGCTAATGCAGCCAGTGCACAACCTGTTATGCACTTCCCCTTTTGTCGGCCCTGATTATTCCCAACAACACATCATCCATCAACAACGTCTTCAAGGCTGCTGGTCTTTGAATGTCTCGAGGTTTACATACAAGAAGCTTAACTCAGCAGGACCTTGAGAAGTACCATCCACAAAGTTTGGATCGGCGCCTCTGCGCAGAAGCAGCTTAGCCAATGCAGTTGATTTTCGGTCAATTTCATAATGCAACACATTCCTCCCATGCTCATCCAGCGCCTTCATATTTGCACCGAGGCGGATCAACGTTTCGTGAGCTTCTTATCTCCAGACTCCACTGCCTGGCATAGTTCCTCGTGAAGCTCATCGCCTAGGCCGGGGTTCAATTCGAAGCCGGGAGATTCCCTCTTCCTGCTGAAAAGCCTCATCGTGCTCTCCGGAAAGGACCTTCGGGTGAATGATGACCTGTACCTCTGAAGACACTGTTCCTCGTATATCTTGGGGTTCAAGAGCAAGAGAGCGAGTGAGATCGAGGAAGAACGGGGAGGTGCCTAGAGAGAAAAAGTTCGCGTGTCGGATCGCCATCCCGTTGGCCCCGCTTCCTAATCAAGCTGCCTGTTATTCCTGCCATGGTACCTGCCTACCTAGTAGGTGGGCAGTATTGCGGAAGATTCAAAAGATGCATTGCCCGAGTCTGACAATATAATGATATCATAAGGCTCCATGGTGTTACCCAGGGCGTTTAGAGAGAAACTGAAGTATCTACTCGTAGGTTCAAGGGGTGCCCATCAAAGTCACATTAGATAGGATATCCCAACCCCCCCAACACCTCCCTAATCACCCCAAAACACGCCCCCTCCCTCACCACTCTCACCCCCCGGAAATCAATCATCGTCGACGACGCCTTCCCCCCGCTTTCCTCTCCCCCAAACATCCTAACCCCATAATCCACAACCACATCCGCCACCCTCCTGACCTCCTCCTCTACATCCCCAACACGCACCTTACTCCCCTTCCCCGATAAATTCGCCGACGACCCAAACACCACGATCCCGTTCTCCGCCGCCCTTCTCACCAATACCTCCTGGAACGGGCCCCCGTTAACTAACATCGCCAGGGTATTCTCCTTCGTACTCCGCTCTAGCAGCCCCTGGTCTATACCGCTCAGGAGAGGGTGCGAGGGGTCATACGGCGCGACCACGCCCAGCGGTAGATCCTGGATCATGACGAGGCTGTGTATGAGAGAGGATTGGGCGGGCGGGAGGACGTGGATTTGTTCGTGCAGGGTATAGGAACCGAGCATGGCGTGGCGTTTCTCCCGGGGGCGGCGCTTTGCGGTGAAGATGCGGTGGAGGGAGGAGGGCGAGGCGCCGATTATGGCGTAGCCGACGCTCGTGGGGATTATCGCGGTGCCGTTGTTTTGGAGGGTGGTGAGGACGGCTTGGGCGTCCTTTTCGAGATCCATTTTTACTTATTGCTTTTCTTGTTTTGGGGGGGTTATATGGATGGAGGGGGTTCTAGCTGGGCATTTATATCGGATCATTTGGTTTGTACAACGGGAGAGTTTCACAAGATTCTAGAAGATATTATATAGTAGATAGCAGTCAGATTAAATCGCCGCCATAGAATCGCCTGGTACGAATTCCCATTGAAGAATTCACTCTATACCAACGTCCCGACATGATAATCCCCCGTCTGTGTCGAACCAACCCCAAATGTCCAACTAGGACATGGAAACGATTTCAACCCCTGATCTCCGTGTTTCGAGGCTTCTCAAATTCTTATGCAACCCACTTGAGATCTATGATATTTGTGGGGTCCAAGTAGAGCGGGTAGGAATGCCTTGTTCGGCCGTCGAGACTAAAATTGCAGTGTAACGCACAGGCAAGTTTGGTGTTTACCAGGTAGGGAGAGTGATAGACTATTATTATTTGTTGGAATTATGTGTCTAGGTGGTCTTGCTACTTTATTGGAATTTTTTTCGATTTCTGCAACAATATGTCGTCTATATTGGGGATTCAGATATTGTCGAGTTGTATACTTATAATATGTGGCTTGTGGCTGTGGCTGTGGCTGGCTGTGGATGTTGATGTTGATAAGAGCTTATCAGCGATAACGAGTTTGTTATCAGAATTATTTATCCCCCACTTTCACTGGAAATGGGGATGCTTGTCACTCTCCTCGCTCTCTATTCCCAGTATAGGAAAGACTTGGGGGTGAGCAGTGCTCAATAACGTATTAATCAATCAATAACTTAATATCAGCAGATAGTACGGAGTAGCTACTACTGGGTAGGTAAAGGACCCGCCCGTGGGTCGTGATCGCGATAAGGCTCATCGGCGGTTTCCGTTAGTTTTCTTTCACGGACGTGTCCGTCTCCGAGCGCAATCCCAGACTATAAAAGCTGGACAGAACACCACATGCTAGATTGAATCGATTGACCGAAGTTTGGCAGATCGGAAGTAAGAAAGCCACCCGCAACAATGGTCGGTATCTCCGTGCAGCCCCTCAGCCCTCCCGAAGGCTTCGACTATAACTTTGGAGCAGTCGTGGACAACGTCGACCTGGAGAATTTGACCGGTACGTTGCTTACCCGGATAAGTTAGTGAGAAATTGATAATTAATTGATTGGAATAGATGAAACATTCCAACCCATCCACGATGCCCTCCTCAAACATCTCGTCGTGGTCATCAAAAACCAGCACCGCCTTACCCCCAAGGCCCAGTACGAGATTACACGCCGGTTCGACCCCTCCGCCACGCAATACGGCCACGGCAAGACCCTCGACGCCAAGCGTAGCATCCTCCACCCCGATCTCAAGACCATCCCCCACCAGCCCCAAGTCCAGGTCATCGGCCACGGCTTCGTCGACTCCTACGAGGGTCTCTCCAACATCCAGTTGAAACACCCCCACCACCGCACCTTCCACCGCGATCCCATCCCCGAAGTGGACGACCACGACTTCACCCGTTTCTACCGCTGGCACATCGACGCCGCCCTGTACGACTTGTACCCACCGCACGTCACCACCCTGCTCGCCGTGCGTGTGCCCCAAGGCCGTCGCCAGACTCTGCGCTACGATGATGGCTCCGACGAGACTCTCGACGTGCCGCTGGGCACGACCGCCTTTGTCAGCGGCGAGCGCATGTTCGAGCTTCTCTCGGAAGAAGACAAGGAGTTTGTCCTGAGCAGTCGCATCGAATACGCTCCTCACCCGTACGTGCCTCGCTTCCCCTCTCCCTCCACCAAAACCACCAAGGCTAATAACATCTAGATACATCTGGATATCCCCCGCCCACTCCCTCCCCACCGGCCTGGGATTGTACAGCGAAAACCTCGAGCTCCAACCCTCCGACCTGCCCCCCATCGACCCCTCCAAAATCATGATCCTCCCCATGGTCTGGAAGAACCCCCACACCGGCAACCCAGCCCTCCAAATCCACCCGTCCGCCGTGCGCAAGATCCACCTGAAAGACGGCACCGTGATCGACGATCTCACCCGCGTGCGCGAGATCGTGTATAACCTGCAGCGGCCAGCCATCAGCCCGAAGTTCGTCTACGCGCATGATTGGGAAGAGGGCGATCTGGTCCTGTTTCATAACCGGGGCGTGCTGCATTCGGTGGTCGGGGCATTTGGGGAGGGGGAGGTGAGGTTGTTCAGGCAGTGTAATTTGGCGGCGGGGGAGGGGCCGTTGGAGTATACTACTGCCTAACTCGGAATTTTATGTATTATACCCAGGTGGCTTTTGGATAGGTATTAGATACGATATAGTTATGTTATGATATAGTTACGAATAGCAATTCTTTTCTTTTTTTTTTCACTTTTCGTTTTTAAGAAATGGTAGGGCTGAAAAATCTAGTTTAGGTAACGTAGCGTAGCTTAGCTTCGATTCGGTATAGCCGATCCTTCCCATTAATCTAATCTATTATGTCCTATTCTATTATCAAGTGTACTATTCTATACCCCAAATAATCCTATCTATATCACCCCCTCAAGTCGTAATCACATTAACTCTGACGAGCCAGTTCCTACAAAAGTCAGCATCCAGCACACCCAAAAATACCTGCATATGGACGAGAACAATAAACTTACACTCGCCATCTTACTCCTCGCTCGAATCCCCGGTCCATAAATGGCCAGCACCCACGGAACAAGACAGAGCACGATCCCAATGGCCCCTAGGAGACTCGACGCCTCGGGGAACCCCAGATTATTAAATAGCGCGTGCGTGACGAGAGGGAAGACACCTCCGAGGAGATTCCGGCCTAAAAATTATTTATTAACATCACCACCAACTTACAAAACCCCAGCCTCAACCCATATAAAACGGAGTAGTAGGCAGTGAGAGAGAGGGAGAAATAAAGAAAGAAAGAGGGAAACCGGGAAGATGGAAAGGAACATACAACAACTCTGCGCCGCAATCGCCGAACTCGCAAAGCGATGATACGTATCCGCCAAATAATTAAACGTCGCCAAATACACGGAGAAAATGCCCATCGTGGCGCACCCGATGGCCAGGGTGGGGACGATCCAGTGCACGGAGGAAAACGACGACCAGCCGAACCAGAAGAGCCCGATGGGCATGAGGATGGATTCGACGCAGACGAAGTAGAGTCGGCGCTCGGGGGATTTGGGGAGGGGGAGGAAGCGGGCGACGAGGGATTCTTGGTAGATACTTATTATGGTTATGAGGAGGGCGCCGATGCACATTGCTTTTTGAAGAAAAAGATAGTAGGTTAGTAGAGGCCTTGGAGAACGGGGAGGAGAGAAAGGGAAAAGTAAAAAAAAAAGGGGGGGTACAGGTGAAGACGGCGCCGTTTTGCTCGAGGTTGAAATGGTGGTTCGTGGTGAAGACTAGCGGGATGGAGCCGAATTGGAGGTACAGAACGGCCCAGGAGAAGGAGACCCAGAGGGCGAAGAAGAAGACGACGGGTTCGGTGATTAGCATGTCTATATCAATCGCATTAGTCTTGTCACGGCGACGGGTTATAACGATGTGAGTAGGAAGGGAGGGGCTTACGGAAAGGACGGTACAGAGAGATACTAATCATCTGCACCAGAGACTCTCGCTGCTCGTCGGTCTTGACCTTCCAGCGGATCCGGCGCGGATGAGGGTTTTCTCCCAGGAAGACACCCATATGGCCCGCCGTCTCGAGCTGCTCGTAATATCGGTTCAGCGCGTGGGCTTTCCGGCTGAGAATCACGCTTCCGCGGGTTTCCTTGAAAAAAAGGAAGATGATGACGACGAAGACGGCGGCGACGATCGCGTGCGAGTAGTAGATCCATCGCCAGGTCGTGTGGTAGACGATAGGGCTCGAGAGAAGAGGAGCGAGGCCGGTTCCGACGAGAGCAGAGCCAGAGAAGAGCGCCATGGGTGTGTTTCGGTCGTCGGCGTGGTAGATGTCGCTGATAATACCACCAACCATGGTAGAAAAGGTTGCTACAGTATATCAGCCGGGGATACAATTAAGAATGCCAGGGAGAGGACATACATCCACTCGCGCCTTGGAAAAATCGGGCAACAAGAAATCCACCGAATGATTTTGTGCCTCCACATCCGATAATGGATGCTATTATGTATTAGCCACGGTCTACCATACTTCGGGGGGGGAGAACCATACCAACAAACACAATTCCACTGACCACGAAAATAGGTCGTCGTCCGTTAATCTCAGAGAAAGGCGCCAGAACCATGGGTGCTAGACAAGTTAATGACCTAGAACCTGTATACCTAGGTAGAATAGCTTTGATACTCACCCAATGCGAACCCTAAGCCAATTAGCTATCGCTATTCTAATACTGAGGGGGGGAAGCCCACCTATGCAGAAAATGGTAATCCCCAAATTATACACCACCGCACTGATATCCCACTCCTCCGTCAAAGTGGCCGACGCTGGACTGATCTCCCCAGCTGAATAACCCGCCAGCGCAGTAACGGCACAGGCAATCCAGGTCACCATCGACTTGCGCCATTTCGGCCACAGAAACGGCGACACAAACTGTTCCATCCGGGGGGGTTCAGGGGGCGGCGACTGGCCCGGGCCGGGGGGCGCAGAGATACATGGTGTGGGTAGTGTCGTCTCCAACTCCAGGTAGAGATATTCGATCTCCTTCGTCGCGATGTCCACCTTTTCGCTCTGCATCTGATCGTATTGAGGGCTTGGGTCGTGGGAGCTAGGCGGGGAGACGCTGTGTGTGCGGGAGGAACTAGTCACCTCGCTCGAGCTGGAGCTCACATCGGTGTGCATGGTGAGGTCGGTCTCTATCTTTTCGGCTTTCGGGGAAATAAACGTCGAGGGCTGGGAAGGAATGGATCTCCGGACATGGTGGACTGAGTCGGAGCAGGACCGTGCCGATTTATACTGGGCGAGCTACTTGGGATCCAGAGTCTGGAGTCCCGAAAAAAAATAGTGCCGATGGAGCCCAGAATTGGGGAAATGAGATCGCTTATTCTCGCTCTCCGTCTACTAAGGTACTAAGTGCTTGCGGAGATCCCAGAATATGACTGGATCCGGCTATGATCTAGCGGTGGTTCTAGTAATTTCATTATAAATCAAATTCGGAGATATTGCCGAGTATCATGGATGTAGTGACTGCGTCGTCCTATGTGGAAAGTGACTGGTCGAAAGAGTTGCGGTGTTTGTTTAGGGCCTACTACAGGTGTCGTGGTCGAGTGTCCCAATTTGGGGATGTGTTTCTGGAAGGCTGAAAAAAAGATCGGACCAAGGAACCAGGTCCACATGGAAAATTTCTACTTAAGATAGTGGGTTTCGGAGAAGTTCCCCACCAGGCACACAACTTCTCCAATTTGGGGATCTTGATGACTCACGCCGCGCATGTGTTCTCATGTAGCTAACCATGACGTTGATGCGACACACTCGCAACGAGATCAGCTTTCTGCTCTAGTTGGTCTAATTATATACTGCTCGAACTTTTAGTCATAAACTGGGTCGTAGTCAAATGAGCGGAGATAGCGAGGTATAGAAAACTCAAGCTTACCCCAGTACATCTTAGAGGGGGCAAACCAGCTATAGGATTCAGAATATAAGCTTCAATAATAAAATTTTACTAGATACATCACTCACTAATAGAGTATTAACAAGGTAGTAATTTACCTAGGTAGTTACCATCATGTTGGGATGCAGAATGAAGCTGGACCTGCCGGGTGGGGCCAGCTTTGGACACAACAATCAACAAACGCGACTTCTCCGAACTCTCCCCCTCCACCGGCACTGGTGGCCACCAATTTCATCATGGTTCTTCCAGTTCATATACAGCCGTGTGTCTTCTTCTATGCTGTCGGAAACACGCCTGCTGTGTGTCTCACTCAGTCCATCCCCCCGGACCAAGACGCTGCCATCCTGTTGCTCGGCTGTGGTGATGCCCGAAGTATCCTCTTCACCGCATACGCGGGCCTGGGACACAGTGCCATCACCATTGGCTCCAGATACTGGGGAATATCATCACTAATACCGCATAGAAAAGCGAAAGATTGACCTTACTTGCTGCGATAACGAGCTGGAAGTCTTAGGTACACTCCCCCCCCCCATAGCAAGATTCCACCAAACTCACGGAAATGCAGCGCGGAACATTACCCTCTTCACCCTTATTGTTGACGATACCCGCGGCGACAACCTGGAAAAAATCTGGAATATCTATTATCATGTCCTGGTTGATGATCAATCTCTTGATCTGCTTCGGAAACAGTCCTCGAAACTCAAAAACATAGCTCGCGATGCCGACGGATGTAACAAAAGCGAGTATGGTAAGTTCCTGCGTTTTGTAGACAACTACACATTCTTGCAGGTAAAGCGGCTGTGGGATTTCTACTCCCTGGAGCTATCCAATGGATCAGCTTTCAAACAGAAACAGGAAAAGCTCCATCAAGGATTCGCAAAGGCGAGGGAACTACAAAACTATGTGATTGGGGGAAATATGGTTCTCACTGGCCTGCGGTCAGTGGCTCCTTGTTGGATCAACGCCGCCGCAGATATTCCTCAACTCTTACGCCAATTATTGGAAAAATGGAACGACACTCCCCGGGCAAAGGGGAGGCTCACTTATGAATCTCAATCCCATGTTTGGTACCCTCGATTCTGCCATGGTCCTCCATTATGGGACAGACCCACTCAATGGCTTCCACCTCGCGCCTGCATATGCTCCAATGTCCTCCGAATCGCCTCTCAGACCCAACTTGTCCGGCCCTGGCAAACTGGACAGCCCTTTCAAAACCGCTTTGACGCAGTTCCGAGCGTACGCCAAAGCCTTTCGAGAAGCCGTACCCAGGCTGACCATCCGGTTCGTAAACTCTGATGCTCTAGCATTTTGTCATACGCTACAACACCTTGGCAAATATGGTGAGAGTAAATCAGCTGGGTGGTATCGTAGGCCCGAAACTCAGATGCGATACATCTGTCTGTGGAAAAACCTAGGGTTTGGGTCACAAAGTAAGGACATACTCCGTGGAGAGAGACTGTCTCCCAATATCTCTTTCAACGGGGCTGAGCTCGCTTCTTTCATCTATCAGCTGTATTTTAAAATGTTCGAAGAGGAAAATTTGATGAATACCTTAACATTGGCAGCGAAGAAGTCTTTGAAACTGTCCGAAGGACACTACACCAGGGCAATCCTCGTTGCTATTCTGACCTTGATTCAGAACTCCGGAGTAGACGACTGGGATACCTTTATCTGACAGGTCTACGAGCATATTCTGAATGATTCTTCCTTATTTCTCGGGGCTCACCATCTGCAAGAGCTCTTTGTTCACTCGCATCTCCAGGGTCTCCTTGAAGCACCGGATTACGATTCCCATCTTGCAAGGCGCCATGGACATGAAAGGTTGTTTCCTGCGAGACTGGAAGGATGTGCCCCCTGCACTATCAATTACAATGGTAGTCTCGCGTGAAAAGCTGTCGGTTTTTCAGAACAGAATGAAAAAGCCCACTGGGACTCCAGTGGTCCACATGTTTCTAAGAAGCCCTGGAGCATCAAATGACGCCTCGCAAAGTGTTTTCGGAGACATTCAGATTGGATTTGGGACCCTGAAATCCACGGGGATCAAGCATACAGAAGACTACACCGTGGAGGTTGAGGATGACGATCGGCAGTGGGATGGTACTTCCCCATTAATAGTTTCGGTAGTAGTTCCATCTTACAAGGTATTTCAGGACGACAACCTAGCAACAGAGGTCTATCTTGCACTGAGACCCACCCCGTCGGGCTTACCGTTTGCAGATCGACTGGGAGTGGAGCTGGTACTTGCTCGGTCTACGCTCAGCTCAAGGGATGCCTTCATAACTAAATATCGCCCGAACATGCGGGGACATGCCTCCATTGCTGGCAAGGCTGCATGCACTTCTCAGGAAGCTGACAAGGTGCCAGCCGCGGGGCCAGTCAAGCTAGACTCGACCCAGGTTCGGGTTCGTTTTAATGCTTCTCTCAGCTCTGACCATTCCCGAATTGCCAGCCTGACCACTCGGCTTGATATTCCTGAAGGCTCCTATCAAGATCTTCTACGCGCAGGGACCGCGGTGAGCGTCTCTTCCGACTCCCCATTTGAGATCACTGTTTATTTCGGCTCTGTGTCTCCAATCCAAAAGCTGCGCCTCCCAGCGCCCATCCTCATGGCTGGAAGTAAGACAAGAGTTGCCCGGAAGTCATCATACGTCGAATTTATCGCCCCCGTGGCTCCGCCAGAATCTTTATTCAAGCAACCCCAAACCCTTTTTATGATTGGCTCTGAAAATGGGTATCCAAAAGTGACAAATCTGCATTATCTCTCCCTCGACCAGCTTCCCATTTTCGACTTTAAGAACCTGTCCAAACAAGACTGGCTTACCACACACATGGCTGATATGTTGTCAGTTAAAGAACGGCAGGAGTGCGAAAAGCATATGTTTCTTTCCTCCACGTCGAGCGACGCGCGAGTGAACTACAAGGATTCGCTCTTTAATCTCTTCATGCATTTTACTGGCATCCGGGGAGATCGAAGTTACCCCCTTTTCGGACTAAACAACGAGGCACAGGGCGGGATCAATGTTCTAATTCTTCCGGCCCACTTGAGGCTGGACACGTCGAGTCAAAGTGTCGTTCTTGATGCCGCTGTGATTCCTCTAACAAGAAAGATATGCCTGACTTGATGACAGACTTGAAGGCGATCACGCACAAAGGAGTCCAGGCCATCAAGGTAGATGACGCAGAGCTTCTCCAATGGAAACACGCTCTTCCAAGTCTGGTGGAAAGGTGTCGAGACTGGGAGCATACCAGTTCCTGCGAGTACTAAATCAAAGGTAAGATTCCCGTCTCCGTGGCATACGGCGGGCAGATTTTATGTTCTTGTGGAAAGGGAAAGTTTCCAAAGGGATTCACGATCGAGGAGGCGACCATTTGGAAGCGGATTTATCGTCATGCGGTTCGAGCAGCGATTTCCCCTTGTTTTTCGGTTGCCTTTGTGGACCGGCCAGTGGAATGGGATGACGTACTGGAGTCCAGTGCGGGGAAGGATTCCTCTTGCCATGTGTGTGGTAAGAAGGCGGTTGATACTGGGACGGCCCTTCTCAAATGTGGGGGGTCCAAGCAGGTGCAGTACTGCTCCAAGGAGTGTCAGAGAATTGACTGGAAACGGGGCCATAAGAATCGATGCAAACTATTAAGCCAGGACTGACCGGTCTATTTGGGGTCGGGGCTACATAAATTTGTCAGTGTAAAGGCAAGCTACAATGAGAAACAAGTAAAGTATTTCCCACGAGTATTCAGATAGGTAGATTGACGCAATGCATGATATTTCCATACCTTAAAACATCTGTTGGCCTGAGATCTAGCATATATTAACTATTACTCTGCACCAAGTGTCTTGACACCTTTTTGTGGCGTGGTGGTAATACCCTATGTTGATAACATCCTTAGTCCTCTACGTCGACCCTCCTCCCGTGCCAAGCCTTGGGAACCTCGGAATTCCCCCGCACACTTCACTTGGCGTCGTCGAATCCTTCCCCTTATCATCACGCATTATCACTGCCAAAGACACGGACTACCATTGTTGTATTGTTATATACCTCGTTGATAAATGCATCAATTCAACCCCTCCAGTGATGTCTGAAGATGGTCAAAGCCAGTCGCTCCTACGAGTGCCCGCGATGCTCCCACGCCTTCGCCCGCCTCGAGCATCTCCAGCGCCACGAACGATCGCGTACGTTCATCCATACTATCCTGATCTTACTGGAATCCAGCTGTTAATATTCTCCAGATACCAAGGAGAAGCCTTTCGCTTGCAATAGATGCCCCAAATCGTTCACGCGCAAGTAGGTGTGCAGAATTCTCGCTTCCTCACTCCACTCGCTCACACTCGCCACAGAGACCTTTTAGTGCGTCACGAGCGACTGGCTCATAGCTCGCCTCTCTCGGTGCAACCCCGTCAATCAAGTACCGCTCGCCCGGGATTTGATGGCCTCAACGTCCTGGCGTCTGCTGTAGCCGGTCACCCTTTTTCTCATACGGCCCAGGGAGACCAGAACCTCTTAACAGCCGCCCACGACCCATTCCCAGCGCCACCATCTGCTGAACCCTTCGCGGGCTTCGGGGCGTCGGCTCCGTATGATGGAGATGATTTCACGTCTTTTCTCGACAGCATCCCTCTCCCTAGTCATCCGTACTCACCTACCTACCAACCACTCCCACTCTTTCCCCCACTCCAGTTTGAATCGGGGTCGGAGTTCCACCACACCCTGAGCAATGAAAGAGCTGCCGAGGGGATCGCGACGCCTTCCAACTCGGTGCTTCCACGAGATGGGACGCAATTACCGTCACTGCAACCTGAGGGATCACGGCCCCCCGACAGGACACGGCAGGCTCCGGTCCCCATTTCAGTGACGACGCAGTTTTGGGACCGAATCGTACATGGATTGTTGGAATACGTCAATGTAGTCCCCGATCAGTCTATTCCGTCACGCCATGCCTTGTCGCGATGTTTAACCGGGTACATCGCCGGGTACCATGACCATTACCCGTATCTGCACATCCCGACCCTAAATATCGAGTGCATCCCACTCCATTTGATTCTATCCATGGCAGCACTAGGAGCGCAGTATTGCCGCGAACACGACACCAGCATGTGTTTGTACCGTGTAGCCAAGGCTGTAACCCTGGAACATATCCGGAGAGATCTCCAATGGGGTGGAAACGGCAGTCGACATCGCCCGACAGCGTCTCCGGCAGCGCAAGCGCAGGCGGACCAGAGCCAAGACATTCTCGAAACCGTTCAGTCACTATTGATGCTCATATCCGTCTCCTCGTGGTTCGAGCACGACCCCCCACACTTCGAGGCTCTCTACTTCCGCAGCTACCTGGAGACCCTAATGAGGAGAGGCGGCTTGAACGAGCTCCCCGCGCAGGATGGGACATGGGAAAGCTGGATTCGCAACGAGAGTGCCAAGCGCACCAAACTCATGGTGTTCTGCTTCTTTGGCATCCACACCATCGTCTTCGACGTCCCATCCATGATCCTAACCGAAGAACTCACCCTCGACCTCCCTTGCTCCGAAAAGGAATGGACGGCCCCAACCACCACACAATGGATGGAAGAGCACCGGCGCAGCCGCGGAACCCCCAAACTCCAAGACGCCCTCAACTCCCTCTTCCGCGCCCCCTCCTCCGCCAGAGGCCACCACCTCGAAACCTTCACCTCCCTCGGCGGCTACGTGCTCATCCACGCCATCATCCAAAACATCTGGCTCATCCAAAAGGCCTCCCGGGTTCCCGGCTCCTCCGGCAGCTCCTCCCCCCTTTCCCCCGCCCAAACCACCTCCCTCGAACAAGCCCTCGAAAACTGGTGCCAGTGCTGGGAACGCAACCAGGAATCCTCCATCGACCCCTTCAACCCGAACGGGCCCGTCTCCTTCACCTCCACCGCGCTCCTCCGCCTCGCCTACATCCGCCTAAACGCCGACTTCACCTCCGCCCGGCGCCTCCAGACCTGGGACCCGGACCAGATCGCCGCTTCCCTCCGTGAGAACCTCGCCGTGTCCCGCAGCGACCGCCTCACCCGCGCCGCCCTCCACTGCGCCCACGCCCTCAGCACCCCCATTAAACTCGGCATCAATTACGTCGCCCGCACCCTCGTCGTCTCCTGGTCCAACCAGTACGCCCTCTGCTCGCTCGAATGCGCCGTCCTGCTCGCCAAGTGGCTCGAGGCCGCCACCGTCCCAGCCCCAACCCCGCGGCTCACCGAACAGGAGAGCAAACTGCTCGAATTCGTCATCGAGATGGTCACGGAGACGCAGCATGGGGTCTCCCGCTCGTGGCTCCTCGCCAATAATACCCGGCTGAGCGCCTGCGTCACGCGACTCTGGGCCCGCCTCTTCACGGCCGATTATATTTATGAGTTGGTCAATTTGATTGGACGGTCGTTGAATCGCTATGCGGATCTTCTGGAGGGTCTATAATCCTTTTTCACTTCACTTAATTTAACTTGCTCGCTCGCTGCACTACCATCTAGGATATATAGACATACCACGCACGACTTTACATTAATCGTCTCTAGACAAGTTCCCCCTATTGAGAAATTTAAACTACAAGTAAAGAAAGATACGCGATTAAGGGTCATGGTACTCTACAGTCGATCATACATAATGGCCGAACCAACAAAAAAAAAGAAATCCCATTATATCTATCTATTCTATTCCATTTCTATCCCAAACCAGATCTATAAGCAGCCCACCAACCAGAACCATCTATAAAGACAACCGTCTATAGCAATACCGAAGAAGCCAAAAAAAGGAAACCCAAGAGCGAAACTTACTCACCAGAGTCGGAGAAAGACTCGGAGAAAGAGGAAGAGGAGGAGGAGGAGACTAACCTTCGCCAAGCCATCCATCAATCAATCAAGCAAGGTAGTACCTAACCTACCTAACCTACCACCTACCTGTATAAAACCGAAACGGTGGTTGATGAGAATAGGCCTTTTCCAACAGGCCCCGGAACCCAAAGACCTCCATGTCCTTGGGAACCACCACGGAAACACGATAAATCTGGCGAAAGGCACGGATGTCGACGGTCCGGCCCTGGTATGTCGTGGCGCCGAAGGGGGTGTTCATGCCGCCATGGAAGAGAAAGGGGAGGACCTCGTACCAGCTGATCATGCCGCGTTGTCGGGCCTCGTACATGATCTCTTGGACGGGGGGCCGACGGCCGTTCCAGAGCTCTGCGTCGTCGATGTCGAAGATGAAGGAGCTGAGGGGGACGTCGGGGGCGGCGCGACAGATGTTGATCAGTTCCTTTTTTAATTGGGCGACGGACTCGTTGAGGGCGTAGGCGTCGTCGACGTAGAGGCCTAGGGACTGGAGGTTGGGCGGGAGATGGTTTTGGAAGCGATAGCGGACGCGGTGGGGGCAGCGGAAGCCGAGGAGGAGCGGGGCGGAGATGCTGAGGCAGCGGAGTCGGGTGAATTCCTTGAGGGGGGGGCAGAAGCGCCCTTGTGTGCGGGTCTGCGGGTCGAAGCAGTGGTGGTCGATGATACTGAGGTCGAGGTACTCGAGGCTGTTGCGGAGGTGGTAGATGGCGGACCAGAGCTCGTGGTGGCGCTGGGCGGAGTTGGAGCCGTCGGAGGAGGGGAAGGAGAGGGAGAGCTGGGTGAGGTTGGCGGTGTAGCTGAGGAAACGCTGGACGTTGGCGATTGCGAATTCGTTGCCCGCCTGGTCGCGGGCGTACCGGATCGCGAGCCGGCGGAGGTTGCTGGGTACGGTGACTTCCTCGGGCACCCAGATCTCCTCCCGCGTGTCGGCGATCAGAATCATGAGCTCTTGCAGCGTGGGCAGGAGATGCAGGGGCAGGTTCCTACCTATGGAGGCGCCATGAGTGTGGAGGACCCCGGTGGTCGCCAGATTGGGATCGCCCTTGGGGCCGAGGTGGAGGATTTCGAGGTTCTGGAATGCCTGGGCCCTGGGCACCCCGGGGCAATCCACCCCGGTAGCGCAGTCGAGAATACCTCTGAGGAAAGGGGTTTCGCGGCCCATATGGAGCTGGAGTTGCGTGATGTTGGGGCAGTGGGCGATGACTATCGCTTCAAGGGCTTCCAGTCTACCTTGCCTAAGGTCGGCCTCGGCCTGCCGCCGCAGCTCTGCACATCGGTGGGGGTCCAGCGCCGAGAACGCTTGTTGGAATCCTTGATCGAAGGTCCGAAAGTTCTGGTGCAACACTTGAGAGAACATCATGTGAATATGGTGGGAAGGGTGGTGAGGTATGGCTGTGGTGGCGGTCACCAAGGTGAGCTGTCTGACAAGGGCCCTCAACTCCGGTCGATTGACGATCGTCCGCAGAAACTGCCACGTTCTCAGGACATCAGCAAAGGTCCCGTCGTATTGGTAGTGGCAGTAGAGGGCAGGGGTGATGTCCTGGTTCCACTGGCGATTGACAAGAGCGAGCGCGGCGGGGACACTAGTGAATCGAAGGGCGTCATGTCGCGGATTCCCTTGCATGACTTCCTCGAAGATCATCATGCGAATCTCCGCGGGGAGATCGGCAATTGTGGCTCTTTGCTGGCCTGTATTCATGGTTGCCATGTTAGCGAAGGATGAACGTTGAATGTTGATGGGATTGGAACTTAGGAGAATTGCGATATTGAGATAGATAGAACGGGGTTGACATTGAGGATGGAGAGATGCAGGGCCGATGGGATCACCTTATATCTTGCGATCAACAAAGATCGTGAGCTTTCTTTTCGAGTTTCATCGTTTTCGAGTCCTTCGTTTGAGGCCCTCAAGGACTCCAGATATCCTTTGTTGCGCGGGGACATTGAAACCACGAGGACCCTTTGTGGCTCGTTGTGCAAAACATAATAATAAAGCTGTTCTTTTTTTCATTATTCATTGCTATATTCCTTGTGTGGTTTCGACAAAGCGGTGGTCTATAAAGAAAAATCTACATACTACCGGCATTACCCTTTTCCTCCCAATTACAGCGAGTTCACCTTGGGCCGGACCTCCAAGTGGCTGAGATCGTGCGCTCCCTGGAACAGTTCGGTGATCTCCTCAAGGCAACCCGCAGCCGCAGCAAAGAAGCCGAGGAAGCTCTTGCTCGGCGTGATGACACGGCTCAGGTACTCGGGGTGGAACTGCACTCCAACGTACCACCGGTGGTCTTTGAGCTCGATGATCTCCATTCGCTTACCAGTGTCGTCCTTGCCAATGAAGGACATGCCAGCCTTCTCCAACGTATCCACCAGCTCGGGATTCACTTCGTACCGATGGCGGTGTCGCTCCCAGATCTCCTGCTTGTCGCCGTAGAGTTTCCGAAACTTCGACCATTCCGTCTCGGGCTGGAAGAAGGTCGGGCGCTTGCCGAGTCGCATGGTGCCGCCCATCTTGGTCTTGTCGATCTCAGGCATATAGATGATAGCAGGGTTCTCGCAGGCCTCGTTGAATTCGGCACTGTCCGCGTTGGCGATGCCGCAAACGTTCCGAGCATATTCCATGACGGCAACCTGCAAGCCAAGGCAGATACCCAGGAACGGAACGTTCTTCGTACGCGCCCACTCGGCGCACTTGACCATACCCTCGGTACCACGCTGTCCGAAACCGCCCTAATAAAGAGAGTTAGACATATATACAAAGAAGCTTGGGTGAGATCAAACGTACAGGAACAAGGATTCCATCGGCAGTCGAAACCGAGTGCCACGCCTTGTAGTACTCGGCGGGGTTTTCTTTTTGGTGATCGTCTTCCAGGTGCGACGCTTCCACCCAGATCAGATGCAGCTTCTTCTGGCAGTGCATGGCGGCATGTTCCAGCGCCTTGGTCACACTCATGTACGAATCATGAAGGCTAGTATATTTGCCGACAAGGACGATCGACACGGTGTCAAAGACATGGTCTTGGCTGATGGCCAGACCCTGCCACTTTTGCCAGATCATCTTTCCCTGCTCCACGTACTTCGAGTCGATGGTCGAAACATCGATCTCAAGGAGGTTCTTTATGGTGTTGAGGAAACCCTGTCCCTCAAGCAGGATGGGTACCTGGTATGTCGTCGAAACATTGTGGACTCCGACCACCTGATCCCGCTCGACCTGGCAAGTGTTGGCGATCTTCTGGATGGTCATCTCTTCCAGGGGGGTCTCGCAGCGACAGGCGATCAGATCGGGCCTGAGGCCACCACTGCGCACGTCGCTGATGGCCCTTTGAGTAGGCTTGGTCTTTTGCTCTGAGCCAATCAAAGGAACATAGCTGACGTGGATCTGCAGGAAGTTGGCCTTGCCCACCCGTCGTTGAAGCTGGCTCATAGCCTCGACAAAGGGAGCACTTTCAATGTCCCCGACTAGAACGTAGAACAAACGATATTAGTTGATGTGTGGACAAGGAATGCTTCAGGTAGCTTACCAGTTCCTCCCAGCTGGAAAATGTCAAAGGATGGTTAGATCGCGGCCACTATGAATGGTTTTAGATGCAAGCTCACCTCAACTAAGAAACCATTGTTAGTACAATCCCAAAGAAAGCCACCGGACAAGGAAACATACTGATGCAGACGTCGGGTTCCCGGCCTGACTCATCGACGGGAACTTTGGCGACTCTTTCAACCCACTACCAGCAATCAAGTCAATGAAGGGGCAAATCAAAGCCACAGGAGTGGTAACTAACGTTCTGGATTTCGTTGGTCAGATGGGGGACAATTTGGACTAAGCCATGTCAGTATCATAAACGGTAAAAATAATAATTAAAAAAAAAAACTTCATGAAAGACTCACCTGTTTTGCCAAGGTAGTCACCCCGACGCTCCTTCTCAATCACATGCTGGTAGATTTTACCAGTGGTGATATTGTTATCTCGCCCCAGAGTCACCCCGAGATAACGTTCGTAGTTTCCCAGATCCAAATCAGCCTCGCCGCCGTCATCCAAGACAAAGCATTCTCCGTGCCTTTGTTCGCGTCAGTTTCAGATCCCTGGACCAAGACAATGGGGGTAGAACTAACTCCAAGGGCTACAATGAAGTTAGCCAAGGAAAGCCCGAGAGAGAAAGAAACCAACAACAAAAGAAGAAAGAATGAAAATACGGGACACTCACGTTCATCAGACCAGCATCGGGGTTCAGGTAGGGGTCGATCTTGATGCTAGAGACGGACAAACCAGCAGTTTTCAGGAGTAAACCGCAACTGCTTGCGATAATACCCTTTCCAACGCCGGAGATAACACCACCGGAAACCAAAACATACTTCATGTTGACGGTAGAATATCCTCAATGGTGGCCTTCCTGGCGAATACCAGGTAAGGTAGTAGAAGCGAAAAAAAAAAATTGATATGCGGAAGAGATAACAAATTTGTTCACCGCCTGGTGATGGTGGGGCAGAAAGACGGAAGGCGGTGGGGTAGTCGAGGATTCCGTTTCGGGTATTTGGTGCCTGAGGCTGTATGTGTGATTTCGGAGTCGGTATAGAGTCAGTGTCCAACATGGTGGTAGTCCGTATCTGAGACATCATAGGCAATTCCAAGACTACTGCCGAAATAAGTGGCTTGCTCACTTTGAGTCTGCGAGGTAGGATCAACTACTATTTTTAAGACATTCATCACCCGCATATATATTTGGAGCCGGTGCATCCAGTGTTACCCGTGGGCGACTATGTTCCAGCTTACTTTCACTGATTAATCTCTATAGAGACCACAAAATGTATAAATACATCCTAATAATACCTCGGTCAAACCATCAATGTGCTTGGTCTGGGAGGGGTCTAGAAAGTCCGCACTTCCCGTCTTCCGGATAATTGAACCCAACCCCCACTGGATGCCCTAGTTGATTTATAGAGAGTCGGCAGGAGTAGCCGAGAGGAGAAACAAGACGAGGCTTCATCTATGTGAATCTCAAATTAAATGAAAGTGTGAAGGGGGTGGGTCCGTTGGGTGCCGCATTGGGATAGCAGCCGAAGCGATTGAACGGTGGCCATGGCACCTGTTGGCGCGGGTGCCTTTAGCCCTAGGACGGTGGTCCCTACTATGTACACCCTGACTCCACCAGTAAACATAATTGAAACAGGGGACTGTCCATAGATAGCCATTGTGCCATAGAACAGGGCTAGAAAGTCCACGGGAGAAACCCGGGCGGACCGAACTTGTTGAGGAACGGTGGTGGTGGATCACCCCCCTGGTTGCCTGCGAAGTACTCGAGAGTAGAGGTCTGAATTCCGAAGTCTGTCGTTAGAGATTGAGTTCTAGTGGAGAATTTCCAATCGACCTCTGTTCCACCGATGACCCGGGCTGGACGGTATAAAAGCCCTGCAGCATGTACCTGACCAGGTGATTTTTAGACCATCCATCCATCCATCCATTCGTTCTTTCTTTCGCTTTGTCCGTGCCTTTATTCTGTTGACCAGAGTAATTCATTCCTTCGTTTCATTCCATCATCGCTGTTCGTGTTCTGTAGACCAGAACGTCCCAATCATTATGCGCTCTTTGCAATACCTTGCCCTGCTGGGCTCCCTTTCTCTTGTGTCTGCGGCCCCTACTCTGACCGAGCGGGCATCGACGACCTGTACCTTCACCTCCGCCTCCCAGGCCACCGCGAGCGCCGCCAGCTGCTCCAACATTGTCCTTAAGGACATTGCTGTCCCTGCTGGTAAGACCCTCGACCTGTCCAAGGCCAAGGATGGAACCACCGTACGTACTCCTCAACCTTCATCCCCTTCATCCCCCTCTAAGATTAATTTTGAATCCCGTTAGATCACCTTCGCCGGAACCACCACCTTCGGCTACAAGGAATGGAAGGGCCCCCTGATCCGCTTCGGTGGAAAGAAGATCACCGTCAACCAGCAGTCCGGCGCGGTCATCGACGCGGACGGATCTCGCTGGTGGGATGGCAAGGGCACCAACGGCGGCAAGACCAAGCCCAAGTTCATGTACGTGCATAGCATGACGGACTCGACCATCAAGGGGCTCTCCATCAAGAACACCCCCGTGCAGGCCATCAGCGTGCAGGCGACCAACCTGCACCTGCTGGACATCACCATCGACAACTCGGCCGGCGATGCCAACGGCGGCCACAACACCGACGGCTTCGACATTAGCGAGAGCACCGGCGTGTACATCCGTGGCGCGATCGTCAAGAACCAGGATGATTGTATCGCCATCAACTCCGGCAAGGTATTTTCCCCCTTTCCCTTTCCCTTTCCCTTTCCCCCTTTCCTTCCTACACTCTACATTCCTTCGTGTGTGGTCCGTGATTATTGACCGTAGAGATAGAACATCGAGTTTAGCGGCGGATACTGCTCCGGCGGCCACGGGCTCTCGATCGGCTCGATCGGCGGCCGCGACGACAACACCGTCAAGAACGTCACCATCATGGACTCCACCGTGACGGCCTCGGACAACGGCATCCGCATCAAGACCATCGTCGACGCTACCGGCGCCGTCTCCGACGTCACCTACTCCAACATCAACCTCTCGGACATCAACAAGTACGGCGTCGTCATCCAGCAGGACTACAAGAACGGCGGGCCCACGGGTTCCCCCACCACCGGCGTCCCCATCACCGACCTCACCGTCAAGGGCATCACCGGCTCCGTGAACAGCAAGGCGGCCCCCGTGTACATCCTGTGCGGGAAGGGAAGCTGTTCGGACTGGACCTGGTCTGGCGTGAAGCTGTCCGGTGGGACCAAGAGCACCAAGTGTAAGAATATCCCCAGCGGAGCATCTTGCTAGGTTAGAAGGGAGGGGAGGGAGTGTTTTCTTGATTCCTGTCTTTGGGTGTTTTTTTGTGTGACCCTTTTGGTTTCAATCTGTCTTCAATTCAGAAACCTATGCTGTATAGACAACTTGGAAGGTGACCAGCAGACCTCTACAGAGGTAGCCCAGCACTAGGACTTGTATACTACTAATTATCATTATCTATTATCTTTGACAAATTATTATGGTTAATTTGCTTCATCATTTGAACCACCTAAAAGTGTAGTGCATATAATCTAGGACGTCTGATCCGGATGAAATATTGATCAGGGTACCCTATACTAAAACTGCAGTGCAGTCCTTTCAGCTCTGCTTTTCTCTTGGCCAAGTAGGTAGAGTACCTTAATCTCTGCTCTCTGCGAGTGGTGGGTATACGATGCACTGCACTTTTAGCGTGGAGGAGCACCTACTCTCCCTAACCTAGTGCTTACCTAGGTAGTACACATGTACACATGGTTTAGGCCTTTCTTCATTAGGATAACCACCTGCACTGCACTTTTAGTCCTCAGGATCGTAGTTCGTGACTCTATTCAAGTTGAAATGCCTTTTTAAAATGTATTGAGCATATTTATGCCTTCCACGGCGGAACGAGAAAGTATATCACCCCATGGCCGATTGCTGCGGCTAGTGGGCCGACCTATAAATAAATAAATAAATATATATATATATATATATGTTAACCCTGGTTTAACCAGTGAGGTACTACTACTACTACTACTACTTCCCAGAATATTAAGGGAAGGTAAGGTAAGGTAAGGTAGAAAACTCACCCAGTGAATCCAATGATACCCCGGGAACTGCGAGCCGACATACACCCCAAAACACCGAGCCGGGTTCAACGCTACTTACCATCAGTTCTAACATGTCACCACAGTGATGACAAGAAAAAGAAAAACCACAGTGAGGATAGGAAAAAGAAAGAAAGAAAAAAGAGACGTACAAGCCCCCTCATACCCAACCCTCGTAAACGCCGACGCAAAACTCACCACCCCCAGCGCCAACCCCACCAACCACGGCGACAGCGCCGCTCCGGAAACCTGCGCCTGTCGCGGATCCAACCCCACGCCGAACGACAGAAAGATCAGGGTGAGACAGCAGATGAACTCGAGGACGAAGGCCTGTCGGACGGGCACGAGCCCGGGGTCGATGTAGCAGCCGCCGACGCGGAAGTCGCGGGACCCGAAGGCCGCCTGGAGGATCCAGCCGGCGAGGGCGCCGCCGAGGGTCTGGGCGGCGAGGTAGAGGGTTGTTCGCGGGAGGGAGATCAGGCGGGCGAAGAAGGTGGCGAGGGTGATGGTGGGGTTGAGGTGGGAGCCGGAGACGGAGGAGAAGGAGAAGATGAAGAGGGTGAGGAAGAGGAAGTTGGCGATGCCGCCGACGAGGGGGCCGAGGAAGGCCGGGGTGCCGAAGATGCCGGCCGGGTCGTTGGCGGGGAGAGTCGTTGGGATGGGAGTGAGGCTGGTGGTGGTGGAGACCCAGGAGGTGATGAAGGAGAGCATCATTGTGCCTGGACAGTTTTTTTTTCTTTTGGTTAGGGTATGCTGTGATTCTGGTGGAGAGAAGGAGGAGTACCAACGCATTCCACCACGGCAAACCGCCACAGGTTCCAGTCGAGAAACCCGTGCAGATTCCAGGCATCGCGAAAGCTCATCAACGGGGCCGCATCGGGAGTCGTCCGCAGGATCTCGGCGTTGCTGGGATCGGCCCGGTCCAGGACGAGGCCCTGGTTTCCGCCGATGCGGCCGGCGAAGGGCTGGATTTGCGGCTTGCAGGAGAGCTGCTTGATGTTGGAGCTGAGGTCCCGGTCATCGCGGAACTGGAAGGGGGCCGCCATTTCTGTCTGCGCATGTTGGTTTTCCTAGTGGTGGTGGTGGTTGGGTTAAGCTGAGGTTGGTGGTGGTGTATAGAGTTGGGAGAAGTCGATTGCATCATCACTTGTAGTTTAGGGATGATAAATAAACATTCGCGATCAATCATTCATCGGCATACAATTTAACCTTGGATGATGTTTATCTACGCTGGTTCCAGTGAACGTAAACCGATAAAAAATGGATTAATGTAAAATCGCAAAGAAATAGAATCACCCTCGAATTGCCGCCTGCCATTGGGTCTGCGCCTGCTCAAACAACGAATCATCCGTCACCATGTCCCACCCGATCAGCGCCAGCGACTTGCCCACGATAACGGCCTCGTTGTGAGCCTCGTCGGTGCCGGCCGCGGCAGTAAACGAGGGGTGATGTGGGAACGACCCTTCATCGGTCGGGATGCCGAACATGGTATGCAGCGTCGGAAGAAGGTAGCTGACATTGCCAATGTCCGAGGACCCGGTCATCACCTGCTCGTGACGCTTGAGCACCTCATGGCCGTAGGTGCCCATGTGCGTCTGGTATCGGTCGCACAGGGTATCGTTGAGCTTGATGTCGGTGTAGAGTTCGTTCCTGGCACGTGTGGTTAGGCTTGCCTGGAGCTTGGTGGGGAAGGGGGAGGCCACTGGGGGATAGGGACAGGACAGGACATACTCGACAATATCCACCTCGCAGCCCGTGGCCAGGGCGCCGGCCTCGATGCATTTCCGGACGCGCACCATCAACTTGTTCAGGCCCGGCAAGCTGGGACTGCGGACCTGCCAGTACGCCTTTGTGGAGGCCGCAATGACATTGGCGACCTTGGGGGTGTCCAGGAAGGCGCAGTGCACGCGCTCCTCCGGCTGAAGCTGCTGGCGAAGGACCGCGACATTGTTGTACGAGGCGACCAGCGCATCGAGCGCATTGACTCCATCCCAGGGATTGCCCCCGGCGTGGGCGCTCTTACCCGTGAACTGGCAGTGGATTTCCTTGCGGGCATTCATGAGAACACCACCAACCCCGCAGGCACCAAACAGGGTAGTGGGACCGGGGTGACTAGAGATAAATCGTGTCAGTGTCTGTCCACTCTTTACTTCCTATAGTAATAGTAGAGGTAGAGCAACGTACGCCATGAGGGAAATGTCTACCCCTTTGTAAGCTTCCGCGTCGATCAGCTTTTGCTTGCCACCGCCATTCTCCTCGGCCGGGGTCCCGAGAAGCTGGGTACGACCCGGGATATGGTAGTGCTTGAGGATAGCAGACAGGGCCAGAAAGCCCGCCAGACTACTGGTGGCGATGAGGTTGTGACCGCAGGCATGTCCAATATCCGGGAGGGCGTCATATTCGGCATTGAAGTTGATCAGACGACCCCCAGAGCCGCTGGTAGCCTCAAACGAGGTCGCGAGTCCGTATGCATGGCGGGTGACCGTGAAGCCTTGCTTCTCGAGGAAGTCGCAAATGGTGTCGTGGGCTCGGTGCTCCTGATAGGCGGTTTCTGGGTGCGACCAGACCTGGAATGGGGGGTCAATCCCAACGGGTAGAGCAGAGATGAAGAGAGTCGACTTACCTCATGGTTGAGCTCTCGAAGGGACTTTTGAAGGGCCGCAAGGGCTGTATCAACCGAGGCTTTCACGTCGTCCAGACTGGGAGTGCTGGGAGTAGTGGGGATGGCCATGATGATGATTGTAGATATATTTTTGAGAAAGGGATGAGATCAAGACAACCGACGAAAATCAGCCCATCATCGCCATTTTATGCATGGCTCCCCCCCTCTTCCCGTGTTTTCCGCGGGCATCGCCTTGGTTGGAATGGTTGACAGGAGCCAGTAGTTGGACGAAGGTGGCTATCAATTTCCCGACCGCAAGATGAAACCGCTGGGGCCTGAATAATGCATTATGATTGCAGTATTGCAGTTTTGCATAAGAGCGGAAGTAATGGAAGTCATGACCGCTGCGGGGATATAATATGACCTCAGATAGGTGGGTCGCCTATCTCGAGTCTGTCCATCGTCTCGACTGGTAGTGGTGGTCGGCAGATAACACCGGAGCAGGTGGAGCTGGGCGTCATTTCTCCGCACTGAATCCGTGGGGGAATCTTCAAGATAGGGAAGCAATTAGGGTATAACGATTACACTCTGTCGCCGGATCTTTGAAGGATCTACCTAATCTACTCCGTAGCCAGCGATTCCGAATGTATACAAACCATAGGTGGATTTCCCGATGATAAGCCACTGCATTGCCGAGCAGCTTCCCCGGAGCGTGCGATTGGTGCGGCTGCCGACGCTTTTCCTCCACCCCTGCTTCTGGTGGCTCCTGGGCCCTTTTGCCACTGATAATCTATCTCCTGGGTAGCCGACCAAACCTTGCGAAACCCAATTATCCCTTATTCCGATTCCTCCATGATGGTCAGGTTGGGCCTCGCTTCCTCTCCGTGACCGACGTCGTCTATGCGGCCACCCCTCTTGTCTCCCCTGTCCATGCATATCCGCCTATCGATTGGCAGACAGAGATAACCGCCTAGGTAATACAGAGGACGCGGCTTGGCCGGTTGTATCGCTGCGAACCTTTGCCGGAATGAGGGAAAAGAGAGAGAAAGAGCACCACTACCAAGAACACTAGGGCACGGGCTACCGGGCTTGCGGGTATCTATATAAACACACCCCGACCTGACTACTTGGTTGCTCTGAATATCGTCATGGTCCTGTGGCCTTGCACTATCCTGTCTCGTCTCTCGATTAAATCTTTCCCCATGGAGAAACAACCATCACTCCCCCCTCTGGGGGACGACAAGGCCGAGGCCATGGTGGCTGTCTCTCGTGATGTTGACCTCGGCCAAGTGTTGGAGTTTGAGATCACCCCAGAGCAGGAGAAGAAGGTGCTGAGGAAGCTGGATATGGTGTATGTCATCTATCCTTCCTTTGCCTGTCTTATCTTGGTATCCGTTGACTTACTTACATGACTAGCCTCATCCCCCTGATGGGTATTTGCTATATGATGCAGTATATGGACAAATTGGCTCTGAGCCAAGGGACATTGTTTGGTCTTCGTAAAGACCTGGGCCTTGTCGGCTCACAATACTCCTGGGCGTCGGCCATCTTCTACTTTGGATACTTCGCCTGGAGTTGGCCGAGCTCCTACCTGATGGTTCGCCTGCCTCTGGCCAAATACATCAGTGTTTCGGTGTATGTACCCTTCTTGCAGTCAGTCGTATGAATCAACTCATGGTTTCTAGTCTCATCTGGGGAGGTGTCCTGATGTGCCATGCTGCGACCAAAAACTTCGGAGGCATCATGGCTGCGCGGTTCTTTCTAGGTGTAGGAGAAGCCAGTATTGCCCCTGGCTTCTCCCTCATCGTTAGTATGTTTTATAAGCGAGAAGAACAACCTGCTCGGTACGTTAGAGCTCACCGGACGGGAGGAAGAAAGCTAGGCTAACGATATCGTAGACAGGCTGCATGGTTCTTCGGGAACTGCGTCGCAAACCTCATCGGAGGTGTGGTCGCCTACGGGATTGGCAACATTGACATCCACACGATCACTAGCTGGCAACTCCTCTTCCTCTTCCTGGGCGCCATCACGTCTGCCATCGGCATCTTGGTCTTTGTGTTTCTCCCCGATACCCCACTGAAAACCATCTTCCTCACCAAGAGCGAACGGACGATTGCCCACCAGCGCATCCTCCGGAGCAAGGCTGGAGTGAATGAAACCGGTGTCTTCAGATGGGATCAGGCATGGCTGGCCCTCCGTGACCCCCAGACCTGGTTCTTGTTCCTGTACACATTCACCGTGAACCTCTGCAATGGCGGACTCACCAGCGTGCGTCGCACCCTTGATCTCCATCACTGGGTTCCCGTGGACTAACACATGAGCGATAGTTCTCTGCCATCATCATCCAAGGCTTCGGCTTCTCCCCTCTCCGATCCCTCCTCATGCAAATGCCTCTCGGTGCCGCTCAGATCGTTTTCCTCCTCATCACCTCCTCCGTCGCCTCCTTTGTCCCCAAAACCCGCATCATCATGATGATCGTGAATACCACCGCTTCCATGATCGGTATGATCCTGGTGTGGCAATTGGACGAGAACAACCAGAAGGGCCGTCTGACGGGCCTTGCTCTGGGGGCTGTCTTTGCTGCCAACATCCCCCTCTCGCTGAGTCTGATCAGCTCCAACGTGGCCGGCTTTACGAAACGCAGCACCACAAGCGCCCTGCTGTTTGTCGCCTACTGTGTGGGAAATATTGTCGGGCCCCAGTGTTTCCTGGCGAGCGAGGAGCCTCACTACAACGTAAGTTCTCCTTACGGCCTCTTGGAAATAAAAAGCACAGGAAAGAAAAAAAAAAAAAAACTAACGGAGGGTTAATTATAGACTGGAATGACTGCTTCGGTTGCTGGTCTGGCCATGGGAGTCTTCTTCCTGATTTGTCTGCTCGTGTACTACATCTGGGAGAACAAACGTCGGGATGCCAAGTATGGACGTCCCGAGGATCTGAGTGAGGTTCAGGCGATGGCCGAGGGATTGTCGAACAAGACGGACCTGGAGATTACCAGCTTCCGCTACTTGTTGTAGGCCTCATACGATTTACAGTCTCATTGCATGACTCTTTTTTATTTGATCTCAGAATATCCACTCCCGTCCCCCTCCTGTGCTTGTTCCCGCTGTCAAACGACCATCTCTCCACCCCGGAAAAGGGGAATAAATGCAGTAAACACCAGGAATGGCCCGGGCCACTTGTAGTTTTAAAAAGAAAAAGTCCATAAACGAGGGTAAGATGCTCGTCAGGAAATTCCCGCTAACTGACTCTAGCCGCAAACGAACTGGAATATTCAATCATTTCCCTGAATACTTGATCCTAGCTATAGTCCTCCTAACCAAGTATCCGAGAGTGCTGGCAGGCCTCGACCCGGATCAACCCCTCCGAACTTGCATCTCACCGAGCCCTGGGGAAGGAGGACAGAGATGTGGGGACCAGATACTAGGTATTGTGGTCTTGCATCTGGTACTGGAGCTGGTATTTGTACTTGTACCTATACCTATACCTATACCTATATCTGTACCTATATCTGTACCTATATCTGTACCTATATCTGTACCTATATCTGTACCTATATCTGTACCTATACTTGTACACACCTGTACTTTTACTTACTTTTACTTACTTGTTACCTGGACTTGCTTTGGATCGCGGAAATGGGCCGGATGACTAAGCTTTTCTTTGGCTTCAACTTTTAGAGTTCGCAACTTTTCCTCCCTCAACCTTCATCTGTGATCTCTTGATTTCTACCCTGTTTTTGCGTAACTCTCTTCATACCCCCTACCGACTCATGCTTCAGGACCGCCCGGTGAATCCGCAGAGCGGACCTCGCAATCCATGTCGGGCCGGAACGCCCCTCGCTCGAAAAATGGTATCGTGAGCTCACTTCCCCGCGGGAAATCTCCAAAACGCGCCCAAGTCTGCTAACATCGCCACCTTGGTTCGTCCAGGCTGTAGTACCTGTCGTCGCCGGAAAGTCAAGTGTGGGGAGGAGCGCCCCTCCTGCAAAAGATGCCTCTCCTTGCGCCTCGAGTGCGAATGGGGAGTCCCCGTGAGACGCGGTAAATTCGACGCGGCCGTCCGTTACCTGCAACCAGCGCGACCCCGCGAGCCGACGACGAACGATCTAACCACGGCAACGAGCAGCAGCAATGGAACCCCTCTTCCCTCAGCGGCCCTTCATTCGCCGTACTCCAGCTCCCTTATCACCGTTGCGCAAGCCCAATCGGTTCAGAGCCTCTCTCCGATCCCACCAGAGGCGCTGTCTCCCATGGCTTGGCCCTCGGTGCCGTTCCCATTCGCAATTCCATCTCCGCTCTATCCATCGCTTAGCGTGAGTGAGGTCGCCTGTTCGAACTCACTGGTACTTTCGGAACATGATCGGAGGTACTTTCAGTATTTTCCTTCGTCATCCTTGGTTTTTTTCTACATGAAACAATGGCAATGGAGCAGCTTTGGGTATCTCTATCAGGGCCCGGCGTCCTCCAGTAAGGTGATCATGCGGATGATCCTGGCGCTGTCGGCGAGCGACATGCATCGAAATGGCCTGGTAGTGCGATCGCCCGGCCGCCCCACGGCCGAGGATCACGCCCGATATCATTATGGACTCGCCGTGAAGGAATTCCGCCAGCTACTCGAGTCGCCGCAGGGGCCGATGTCGCCCGCAGATCTCGAGATGATCTTCGCGATGATGTTTCTTATGATCACCTACGAGTGGCAGTTCGGCCATTGCTTGCGCCATTTGGAGCTTCATCTCCACGGGGTGCGATCCCTGCTCGAGACGCATCCTGAGCTGTTCCAAATCAAAGACGTCAATAGCGCCCTCATGTCAATCATGGATTCCGAGGAGTCGGATGAAACTCCACCCAGGGTTTCGTTTATCCCGGAACAGTTCCTCCTTTGGATCCTGTATGCTGACTATCCCGCGAGATGAAATGAACGAGCTAACCATGGCAGGTACGTTGATGTGAATTGTCGTCCCATGGGAATGAAAGAGTCGCTCTACGACTATGTCCTTCAAACGGGCAACCCTGCTCTGCACCCCGATCGGCTTTACCGATGTGCTCGTCTTTGGGGCCGGTGCTTCTGGGGCCGAGAGTACCCGGATCAGGAAGTATCGGATGACATGGAGAACTACCGTGCGCTGGAGCTATTACATGTGGGCTATACCCTCCGCCACAAAACGTGGCGAGCGTTGACCGACGACCCGGTGCAGGTAAGGCACCAGGCAGAGTCCATCCTTGCCGAGATTATGACGATCCACGAGGTACACCGCGCATCCCTTCCTTGGAAGACGAGACACAGGATCTAACGTGAGTAGAGATTCTCCGATTTGTTTATAACGGCCAAGCTTTCTGGTCCAAGCTCCGCACGGCGCACTCTGAACACAATCAACATGGCCGTGAGCACCTTCTACGCGGGAATTATCTTCCACCGTCGACTGTTGCATCCTCCTGGCCCCCCCGCAGCTCTACATCGACAGGCGGTTGTTAACATTATCCAGATCATTCATAAGCAGTATACTTCAGATCCACGGCTACTGCGCCGGCTGCATTGGCCCATCCTAATGGCGATCATCGACACAGAGGATGTTACACAACGGGAATGGTTGCGGCAGCGGTTGTCGGAGCTCCGGGACCACCATTCGGAGTATCTTTGGGCCAACGAGATTGCCGACGAGGTTCTGGCTCGGCAGGATACAAGTCACGGACAGTATGCAGATCTAGCGGAATTACTGCGCCGGCGTGGGCTAACGTGATTGGCGATCATTAATTCCCCGCTCTCACCCGCGTGGTTTGAAGGGGTTTTACTACTACCTAGGAACCTACCTAGGTATTGATGCCAATCCTGACTAAGAGCTAGTCGGGAAGCTAGTCGTCACTGTAGTGGCAGCTCTTGGATCACCCCTTGCTGATAGCCTTGGTGTTTCTCACTGGTCGATATGGGCTCTGACCAGCATATGCGCGATAAGACATGTCCAATGGGTCTTGATTTATTGATTAACGATTCCCCTCCCAGAGGTTAACCCCAGTTTCTGGCAATTACCCCCGTTGTGTCGACTTGCTTTATCTTGCCAGCGCCAAAAGTCGAAATGTCGATTCAAGACGCCTGGGACGCTTGCGACAAGACTGACACTCTCTTTATCCTCGTTTGTTCCGTCTTCTGTTGGCTTATCATCCCCGCGGTCGGTCTCGCGTACTCGGGGTATTCCACTCGATTCAACAGTCTTGCCTCCTTCTACCCGGGCCTACTCGCCGTTGCGGTCTGCTCGGTGCAATGGTGGATGATCGGCTATTCGCTTGCCTATAGCGAAGGCAATGCCTTTATCGGCGGTCTGTCCAAGGCATTCCACATCGGGGTACTCGCCGAACCCGTGGGCACTATTCCCGAGATCCTCTTCTCCGAATTCCAGCTTATCTTTTGCGCTACCGTTTGCGCCATCGCCATTGGTGGTGCCTGTGAACGTGGCCGTCTTCTGCCGCTGATTCCCTTCATTTTTGTACATTCCCCTCATCCCCCCAACCTAGTCGTCTTGCAGTGGCGAGCTAACTCGACGGACACCAGCTCTGGAGCACCTTCATCTACGCCCCACTCGCTCATATGGTGTGGTCGGATAATGGCTTCCTTGCACAGCTCGGAGCTCTCGACTTCGCTGGCGGCACCCCCGTTCACATCTGCAGCGGCGCCACTGCGACCGCGATGAGCATCTACCTCTCCTACCCCCTCTTCCGATCGCGACGATCGACCAAGCGTACCCCTCAACACCTCCGTCTCCACAAACCCCACAACACCCTCTGCCAACTGCTGGCCCTGATCATCATCTGGAACGCGTGGTTAGCCTTCGACGCAGGCACCACTCTCGCTCTCAACTTCAAGAGCATCATGGCGGCCTGCGTGACTAACCTGTGTGCAGCGTCCGGAGCCCTTACCTGGGCGGGTATCACATACTGGGAGACCGGCAAGTTCAGCCTCGATAGTACCTTCCTGGGCGCCATCGCCGGGCTGGTCCTGATCACACCCAGCGCGGGCTTTATCGACCTCAACACGTCGGTCGCGTTCGGTGTGGTTGGCGCCCTCGCTGGACGGCAGGCGCTGCGGATCAAGTTCACCAAGATGGCGGCCTTGTGGCGATGGGTCGATAACGGCGATACATTTGCGACGCACTGTCTTGGTGGGCTGCTCGGCACGCTGGCGACCGGACTGTTCGCGCAGCGTGAGGTCGCTGCCTACGACGGCGAGACGGATATCCCCGGTGGTTGCGTGTTTGATGGCAATTGGCGCCAATTAGGGGTTCAATTGGTCGAAGCGTTGATCGGATTCACCTGGAGCTTTTTCGGAAGTTACCTGTTATATGCGCTTATCGATTGTGTGCCTGGATTCGAGGTTCTGGCGACTGACGAGTAAGTCAAGACTTTTTTTTTTTTTTTCTTCCTTCTTCTCCTTACGGGTGAGTGCTGACTAAAACGCAGGGATATTATTGTTGGCATGGATGTGTCGCAAATGGACGAGTCCCTCCACGAGGCGCAATGGGCCGGCGAAGAGGACTACCACCCATTCCACTCGGAGATTCAATTGTAAAGGAAACGACTCGACCTATCCAACCTCTTTTGCTTGTTTTTTTTTTGACCTATTCTCGCACATGTACATACACACACACACTTACATACATCAACTCGTGAACTCAAGATTCAGCCAAGTACATATATAGCCCATGATATGGAATCCATAACCCAATCCTTTTTGCCTACTTCATCTAATTGAACACGACCGTCTTATGTCCATTCAGCAACACCCTCCGCTCGGTGACATACTTGACCGCCGTAGCCAACACATTACTCTCCACATTACTCCCCGCATGGGTCAACTCCTTGGGACTCAACGCATGGCCCACCCGGACGACATTCTGCTCAATGATAGGACCCTCATCCAAATCACTCGTGACGAAATGGGCCGTGGCCCCAATAATCTTGACGCCCCGGTCATGAGCCTGGTGGTAGGGTTTCGCGCCCTTGAACGACGGCAGGAAGCTATGGTGGATGTTGATGATGCGCCCGGACATGGCCTCGCACAGCATCGGCGACAGAACCTGCATGTAGCGGGCCAGCACGACCAGATCGACCGCGTGCTCCCGGACCAGCTCCAGGATGCGGGCTTCCTGCTGGGGCTTGGTGGCGGCCGTCACGGGCAGGTGCACGAAGGGCACCTTGTAGGTGGCCGCGAGGGCCTCGAAGTCCGGGTGGTTGGAGACGATCAGGGGGATGTCGATGGCGAGTTGGCCGGTCGACTGCCGGAAGAGGAGGTCGTTGAGGCAGTGGCCGATCTTGGAGACCATGATGAGCACGCGGGGCTTGGTGGTGGCGCTGACGAGCTGGAAGTCCATGGTGTGCTGCGCGGCGGTGGGCTCGAAGGCCGTGCGCAGGGCGGATGCCTCGGGGGCTGCCGGGGCATCGTCGGTGGCTGTGGCGGCGGCGAAGTGCACGCGCATGAAGAAGCGGCGGGAGGTGGGGTCACCGAACTGCGACGAGTCGATGATGTTGAGGTTGTGGGCGACTAGGAAGCCGGTCACGGCGTGGACGATGCCCGGGCAGTCCGGGCAGGAGAGGGTGAGGATGTAGCTCATGTTGAAGGGGAGGGGAGGCCGGGGGTGTTGAATTGGAGGGAGATATCTTATTATCTCAACGGTGAGTCAAGTATTCCGCGGGTCTGGATGCGGCGGAGAATTTGGGGATCACGTGATTATCGCATCGGCCGGGAGATCGGATTGATAAGGGCTCGGGACTCTGGATTCGGACCGGAAACAGGGTATAGGGCTTGGCAGTAGGGTTTGAGGTGTCATCCCGGTCCTCCAGTGGGGAATGAAATGGTGGCGCGTCGGAAGGATCACCCATGAAACCATCGCCAAACGGATCCTTTATTTTCCAATTTCCAATTCCAAATTCCAAATTCCAAATTCCAAATCCTGCTGCAGATATTACCTGCCGCCCCTGGAGTACCGCCTCTCCGGTACATGTGCCACCCGGGACCTGTTCCCATTGGTATACCGCACTAGGCTATTCTTCCCTTTTCAACTAGTCAGTTAGCTTGTATGCCGGTTGATTCATCCTATATTGCTTCTTCATCTAACCTGCATTAGCTCTATCCATCCCCGCATTTCACGCTACTGATTGCTTGTCTTGTACTATTGGGAGTTAGACCTGGCCTGAGGATTCATTTACCGGGACTACCTATTCCGTCAAGGCAGCTGTTGTGCGTTCCAATCTCCCTTGCTGACAGTCTCTCTATCTCGTGCGAATGGCTTCACTTCCTGTCCCTATCGGCGGCAAACGGTCCGGAGCCCCGCCATGGGACCAGGCCACCAGAGAATCTGAGACTCCATGAAACCGGTTTATAGAGATGACAGGGGGCAAAAAGAGGCACTTTGCGCCAGTATAAAACGCGACTTGGTGTCTCTGGGCCAGGAGCTTCTTTTTCAACCCATCCCCGTCAATCCTTTCGTTGTTTACTTTTCCTTTTGCAAAAAGCCCAAGGACTTTTTGATAAAGTCCATCTTCATTCTTTTTGTCTTTTTTCCCCTTCAGTGTTTATTTCACGATGGCTTGTTCATTCACCATCTACAAGGCCGCTCTTTTCTTCACCTCTCTGCTGTCTGCTGTGCAGGCACAGAAGGTTGGAACTTCGCAAACTGAAACTCATCCCAAGCTGACCTGGCAAACCTGCACTGCGGGTGGCAGCTGCACCACCAAGAATGGTGAGGTCACTATTGATGCCAACTGGCGCTGGCTCCACAACGTTGGCGGTTACACCAACTGCTACACCGGCAACACCTGGGATGCTACGCTCTGCCCGGACAATGAGTCCTGCGCGGCGAACTGCGCCCTTGAAGGTGCCAGCTACTCCTCTACCTACGGTGTGACCAGCTCCGGCAGCGAACTGCGCCTGAACTTCGTCACCCAGGCCTCCCAGAAGAACATTGGTTCTCGTCTATACCTCATGGCTGACGACAGCAACTACGAGATGTTCAAGCTCCTCAACCAGGAGTTCACCTTCGACGTTGACGTCTCCAACCTGCCGTGCGGTCTCAACGGTGCCGTCTACTTCGTCTCCATGGACCAGGACGGTGGTATGGCCAGGCACCCGACCAACGAGGCCGGTGCCAAGTATGGAACGGGTTACTGTGACTCGCAGTGCCCTCGCGATATGAAGTTCATCAACGGCCAGGCCAATGTTGAGGACTGGGTGCCTTCTGAGAACGACTCGAACTCGGGCACCGGGGGCCACGGCTCCTGCTGTGCCGAGATGGATATCTGGGAGGCCAATCAGATCTCCACTGCTTTCACCCCTCACCCCTGCGACACCCCCGGGCAGGTTATGTGCGCGGGCGACGCCTGCGGGGGCACCTACAGCTCCGACCGCTACGGCGGCACGTGCGATCCTGATGGCTGTGATTTCAACTCCTACCGCCAGGGCAACAAGAGCTTCTACGGCCCCGGCTTGACCGTTGACACCAAGCAGCCCGTCACCGTCGTCACCCAGTTCATCACCGATGATAACACCGCCTCCGGGACTCTCAAGGAGATCAAGCGGTTCTACGTCCAGAATGGGGTTGTCATCCCCAACTCCGAGTCCACCATCGCTGGTGTCTCTGGCAACTCGATCACCCACGATTACTGCAGCGCCCAGAAGTCTGTCTTTGGCGACACTGATGTCTTCTCTCAGCACGGCGGCCTCGAGGGGATGAGCGCCGCTCTGGCCCAGGGGATGGTTCTGGTCCTCTCGCTCTGGGATGACCACAACTCCAACATGCTCTGGCTCGACTCCACCTACCCCACCGATGCTACCAGCACCACCCTTGGAGCTGCCCGTGGTACCTGCGACATTTCCTCCGGCGCTCCTTCGGAAGTTGAGTCCAACTCGGCCAACGCGTACGTTCTCTACTCTAATATCAAGGTTGGGCCCATCGGCTCTACCTTCAATTCCGGAAGCACCGGCACGACCACGACCACTACCACTAAGACCACTACTGTTGCTGCTACTACCACTTCTAAGACTACCACCAAGGCTACTACCACTAAGGCTGCTACTACCACTAAGTCTACTACTACCAAAGCCACTACCACCAAGGCTAATACCACCACTAAGGCTACTACTACTACTACTAAAGCTACTACCACCACTAAGGCTACCACCACTAAGGCTACTACTACCACCAAAGCCACTACTACTGCTGCTACTACTACTAAGACCACTACTGCTGCCACCTCCACTGGCACAGTTCAGCACTGGGCTCAGTGTGGCGGCGCTGGCTGGACCGGCGCTACCGAGTGCGTCAGCCCCTACACCTGCCAGAAGCAGAATGACTGGTACTCTCAGTGTCTGTAAACAGGCGGCAGAACAAGATCCACGTGCGAGTTTACTGGTGAATTTAGTACAGGATAGAAGTTTCTTGTCTGTATTTTTAACTGGAGGAAAAGTCCTTTATTTTCTCTTCACTTGTCTATAATAGTTATAGTCTTTACCCTTCTTCTTCTAGAGCAATATATTCAATTCAATTCTTGTCACTTTTTAATAAGTCTCGTGGTGTATGATTTGCCGGTCATCTTGTGGTTCCATCCCTTGATCTCCACTCGAGTTATCAAATGTCATCACCCCATCAAGTCTTAGCTTTCTTTAGGCGGTTTCAACTTAACCCTAGTTAGTTCCACCATGGAACTCCATCCGACCCGTTGAAGCCCACTTTCTCTTTCTCTATCGACGTCCAGAACCCGGCGGAATTTCTCCCACTCCCCTTAATATCACGTCCTGACTAGACAAATCTTCACAGCCCACTTCATACACTTCATCCGCTTTAGCGCTGACAATATCGGCATAATCTCCACCAGGCAGTCAACTCCGCATCCACGAACGCCACCATATAGATCCGACACCCTAACCTAACCCAGAATATCCCTCATCCCTCATTAATAATGATTAGATAGCCCCTGTCCAGACAACATGAGATCATCCTTCACAGTACTAGTTAGACTCGTTTCAGCACCGCACCCTGATCCAATCGGTCCAGGACTCCAGGTCTCCGTGGTGGCGATCCGGTGAGTACCGGATCATCGCTCTCGCAACGCCTCGTTGCCGTTCTGGACTCTGCCCCTAAAGGCTTGTTTTCTGACTGAAGCAGGTCAAGGACCGAAATGAGCTCCGTCAGAGACTACTCGCTAGATTAATTGACTCCATATTGGTGGTTGATAGTGAGTGAGTGGTACGGTTGGGTTTCCTTTCCGTCACCGGGAACAGTCCGTTCGGCCAGGCTACGCTGTGGTGGTTTATTATTTTATTATTTTCTGGGTCTCCTTTATTTATTTATTTATTTATTTATTTATTTTTAATTATTTATTTAATTATTCTAGTTGGTAAGTCGGAGGAAATTCCCGATGGATCGAATTCTAGACATGGATTACTACCTAGGCAGACTAAGGGAGCTCCTTTTCTTCCCCTGTTACAGGACATATTATTATTACATATAAGAGCGATTCCCGCGGATTATACGAGTAATCAAGCACCACACACTCTTTTGATTCCAATCGCTCTCTTTTTTTTTTTTTATTCGTTTTTGTCTCGTGGAGATGAAGTCCGTTCTTTACACTCTCTCGTTGGTGGCGGCGGTGCTGGCATCCCCCGCCAAACGAACCTCTTCGTTCCTCTGTACTTCTCCCTTCTCTTTTTCTTTATATAATTAATCAAATACCTAGGTAGCTAACAGGTCTAGGGTTCGGGGCCAATGAATCCGGGGCCGAGTTCGGCGGGGGTAACTACCCCGGGACGCTGGGCACCACCTACACCTGGCCGGACCTGGCTGCCATCGGCACCCTGAAGAATGCGGGCATGAATGTCTTCCGGGTGGCCTTTTCCATGGAGCGTCTGGTGCCGAATGCCATGACGGGGTCGACGGACGCGACGTACCTGGCCGATCTGAAGAAGACGGTCACCGGCATCACTGATCTGGGCGCGTATGCGATCCTGGATCCGCATAACTTTGGCCGATAGTGCGTTCTAAAATAAATAAATAAATAAATAAGGATATGCTAACGAGGACAGCTACGGCAATGTCATCTCCTCGACCAGCGACTTTGCCGCCTTCTGGACGACCGTCGCGAAGGAATTCGCCTCGAACAACAAGGTGATCTTCGATACCAGTGCGTCTCCCCCCTCAAGCCTAGGTATAATATAATAAAAGATACTGATCAGAATAGACAATGAATACCACGACATGGACCAGACCCTCGTGCTCAACCTCAACCAAGCCGCCATCACCGCCATCCGCGCCACCGGGGCCACCTCGCAATACATCTTCGCCGAGGGCAACTCGTACACGGGCGCCTGGACCTGGACCTCCGTCAACGACAACCTCAAGGCCCTCACGGACCCCTCCAACAAGCTCGTCTACGAGATGCACCAGTACCTCGACGGCGACGGCTCGGGCACCAGCACCACCTGCGTGAGCAGCACCATCGGCCGCGAGCGCCTGACGGCCGCCACCGAGTGGCTGCGCGCGAACGGCAAGAAGGGCGTGCTGGGGGAGTTCGCCGGCGCCAACAATGATGTCTGCAAGGCGGCCGTGGCCGATATGCTCTCGTATCTCGGGGCCAACAGTGATGTCTGGGATGGGGCGCTCTGGTGGGGGGCTGGGCCCTGGTGGGGGGATTATCTGTTTAGTCTGGAGCCGACGAGTGGCGTGGCGTATCAGAATTATATGAGTATTCTGAGCCCGTACTTTGTCGGTAGTTCGGGGTCACCTACTACTACTACTACTACCACCACTACTAAGGCGACTACGACTACGAAGGCTACTACGACGACGAAGGCGGCCACTACCACGACTACCACCAAAGCTACCACGACTACAACTACCAAGGCTACTACCACCACCAAGGCGGCTGCTACTACTACTACTACTACTACTACTACTACTACTACTACTACTACTACTACTACTACTGCCCAGGCGACGACTACTACCAAAGCTACCACCACTACTAAGGCTACCACTACTAAGGCTACTACCACTACCAAGGCGACTACTACCAAGGCGACTACTACCAAGGCGACTACTACGACTACTACCACCAAACCTGCTACTACGGCCCCCGCCACAGCCACGCACTGGGCCCAGTGCGGTGGAATCGGATGGACCGGAGCCACAGTCTGTGAGAGCGGGTATACCTGTCAGAAGCAGAATGATTGGTACTCCCAGTGCCTGTAGATGTGTATCCCAGCGAGTGACGGTTGACTTGGATGTAGTTGTTGCTGTCAAAGCAAGTGTTAATAGCAGCTAGGTATAGCTACAGGGTACTCTACCATAGTCAATCATATATATATATTTGTGTATAATGTATAGAACCAATCCAAGCCTCAGATTAAGGTATCCGGTGATATCAGGGTTCCGAAATTGATCCCCTCTGAGCGTGGCTCTCCGAGAAGTTCCCCAATCCCATTCAAAACCGCACTCACATCAGTGTCACTCCCCAGCCACTCGCGCCGGATGATCTCCCGCCGCCTCGCACTCCGACACGAATACCGGATCCCGGCGGTATCGAACGTGAGCACCAGACTCGAGGCAGCCCCCGGCAGATCCCCCACCGCGCCGGAAAGGTCAAACCCCCACGCCAGAGACGCCAGGAGGATGAACAGGCTATGGGTCGCGCTGGTCCGCCCCGGGCACGCGCGCGTGCCATACCCGAACAACGCCGGGCCGGGCAGATCGGGGTTCTCGATCCACCGCTGCGGCCGGAATGCCGCCGCGTCGGCCCCGTAGCAGTCGCCACGGTTGATGGCCCATTGGTTCGCGAGGAGGATGCAGTCGGCGGGGATGCGGTAGCCGAGGGAGGTGGTGTCGTGGGTGGGCGCGTGCGGGAACCCCAGCGGCATCATGGGGGCGACGCGGATGCACTCCTTCACGAACGCCTGGGTGCGGGGCAGATGGTCGGCGTCGGCGAAGGTCGGGGGTCTCTCGTCGAGCTCGGCCTGCACGGCGCGGAATTCGTCCCGGTGCCGCACCGCCAGGGCGGCGATGTTGCGCATCATCACGGGGACCGTGGCCGTCGAGCCCAGATTCAGCTCGGCGGAGAGCAGGCCCGTGGCGGCGTCCGTCATGCCGGCCGGGCGATGGCGGTGGATCGTCTGGGTGATGTTCCAGGCCGGCGCCGCCAGGGCCGTAGCGATCTTGGGGGCGAAGTGGCGCCGGACGGCCTCGATCCAGCGAGGCCCGGGACGTGCTCGAGGGCCGGGAACAGTTCGGCCAGCGCGTTGCCCATGCAGGCGGCGTGGAAGGTCTGCTGGATCAGGGCTTGCTCGGTGTCGCTCTCGGTCTCGGGGACGGCGCCGATGGCCGTGCCGAACATGGTGGTCGAGGAGACGTTGATCGCGAAGCGGTAGAAGTGCTGGGTGATTTCCCGGCTCGGACTACGGCGGCTGTCGTCTTCGGATAGGTGGAAGAGAAAGTGTCGTGCGGTGAGGAGCTGGATGTCGAGCAGGCCCTTGGCGGTCTGGGGGTTGAAGACGCGGGCCTGCACCCGGTGCACGGCGCCGTGGAGGGGTCCGTCGGGCTGGGTGGCGAAGAGCCGGGACTGGGTGAGCCGTTCGATGGTGATCAGCCGGGGCCGGCTGCTGTGGATGCTGGCCTTCTTCTCGAGGATCTCGCGGATCGCCCGCGGCGTGTGGAGAATGATCACGGTGCGCGATCCGGCCTTGAAGGTCGTGATGGGCCCGTATTGCTCGCCCCATTCCCGGAACCGGTCCCAGGGGGCTTTGCCCTGGAGCTGGAGGAGGTTTCCGATCAGGGGGAGCGGCGTTGGGCCGGGGGGGAGGGGGGGTTGGCGGCGGGGTCGGTGGTTCTGGACGATCACCGCACCGGCCGCGAGGAGGACGACGAGGATGAGACCGAGGGAGAGATCCATCCTCAACATCCACGATATCACTCGGCTACCAAACGGGGTCAAGGCACTGGGGACTGGGTCAGTGGCTACCGGCGAGATCTCCGGTCCCCCCCCTTTTTAAGGGCAGGTCAGATGCTTTCCAGCTGGGGACTCTCTTTCCCAACTTGATTGATCCCTACTGGATTCCTGGTCGGTGCAACCGGGGGGCTACCAGGGGAACCATCGATCCTTGATGGTGGTCAGCGGGGATCCACCAGGATTGACGTTGCTTGTCCATGCGTTGCCGGGCTGCAATCGGATCCAGGATGAGGGGAAGCATTGCTTCTTTCGGCTTCGAATAACTCCCTCGATCCATCGAGTTGTCAACCGGCATGGGTCAATGCATGACAAGGAAAAGCAAAGACTGTCGCCTCGTATCAGCATAAAGGCCGCCAAAGTCTATCCAGGACTGAATCTGTTATCCCCTGTTATCCCCTGTCGATTAAATCAGGCGTACACGGTCGATTGAATGCCTCGATATTACTCTCTTGAATAGCGTCATGATCCCCCCCTATACCCCCTCCGCCCGCCGACGCGATCGACTCCTGATCCTCTGCGGACCAACCACCTTCCTCTTCGTCTTCATCTTCTTCCTCCTCGCCGATCTGATCCCCCCCGTCCCCCCCCTCCACCCCCCACCGGACACCGCCGCCCACTACCAGCGCCACCGCACCGGCCTGCAGATCGGCACCTACCTCCTCCGCCTCGCCTCCTGCCTGTGGCCCCTCGCCGGGGTGGGCATCAGCCACCAACTCGCCCGCATCCCGGGGGTCAGCCCGACCCTGCTCACCCTCCAGCTGACCAGCGCCTGCCTGCTCGGGTTCGCCTTTGCCCTGATCGCCACCTTCTTCAGCGCCGCCGCGTATCGCGCCGACCGCGACCCCGCCATCACCCAGCTGGCCAGCGACCTGGCCTGGATCTTCTACATGAGCATTGGCTCGCCGATGATCCTGCAGGCGGCGGCCATCTCGGCGGCGATTCGATCGGATCGGCGGACGGAGCGGCCGCTGATCGCGCGTCCGGTGGCCTGGGTGAGTTGCCTGGCGTCGGCGTGGATCTTCCCCACCGAGTATGTCTGCCATGCGGTGTATCGGGGGCCAGTGGCGTGGGATGGCGTGCTGACGTACTGGGTGCCGTGGGGGTTGTTTGCCGTGTCGTATGGGACGTTGTGGCGGGCGATGTGGACGGCGTCGGGTCTCGTTACGGAGGGGAGAGGTGAGAAACTGGCTTAGGAGGACAGATTACTCCGTGTTGCTGAGTGGCAGAAACTAGTGAACTTACTGCTGTGCTTGCTTATGTTGGGGGGGGAAGTATCAATAATGATGACTTGGAAGTTTCCTGCCGGAGTATCTTCTCGCCTCTTCGAGTTCAGCGGGGACATCTGACTTGCTCGCCTCTATTTTCCCGTAAGATGAGGCCCTCCATAGTTTGGTGAGACTGAGCATGGATACTCAAGCAAGTCCATCTACCATGAGATGCGATCCAGAGGAGACGGATATAAATCCATCTTGCAAGAATGAATGACTATCAAGAGCAGATCTTAGCTTAGACCAGACCCCCCCCCTATTGACTTCTACCACATAGTATTGACTCTACCACCATAGGATTGACCTACCATGGACCTTTCATTCTACCGAACCAACATCGAGGAATTCCTCCAAGATATCCAATTCGTCCGGAGACCATTCATCCTCGACGAAGCCCTCCACCGCGCCATCCAAACCCACCTCTCCACCCTCCCCGACCTCCCCAAGGGCATCGAACGATACACCGAACTCAGCACCGTCGCCGCCCAATGTTTCTGGGGCCCCCAGGATCCCCAAACCCGCCTGGCCTTCGGCCTCGTCAACGTCTTCGGCCGTGGACAGCTTCGCGGCGTTCACGTACCTGGAGACGTTCGCGCCGGAGAGCTTCGTGCACGGCGACAATCGCGTCACGGGCTCGTTCTACCGGCAGGGAACGAGCGCGTACGAGTTCTACGTCATCGGGTCGCTCCCCTGGGACGCCCACTGGAAGGAGTACCTCTTTCTGCTGCCGCATCTGGGCATCCTGGTCACGGAGGTGAATGAGTTTCTGTCGTATTACAAGGAGGCCGTCGTGGGGCGGGAGGGGGGGACCCAGCTGGGATTTCGCCGGGGCGGGGGCGGCGGCCGCGTCGGTCGAGGAGGTCTTGCTGGATAGTCGGGATCGGTGTCTGGCCGTGGTGACGTTCCTGCGGGAGGCGGAGGGGCCGCCGTCGGTGAGGGAGGCGCTGGATGCGTTTCTGGAGAGGTTTCTGAATTTTCATTTCGATGTGGATGATCGGTATCTGTTGTCCGAGGTGGGGATTCGGTTTCCTCCTCCCTCTGTTGAAACCACTACGCCACAAAGGTGTCAACAAGACGCTTAGTGCAGCGTCATGGTTAATCCATGCTAGATCTCGGTCGACTGACACCTAGGGGGTTGATGTTGATACCCTTTACACGGCGGCATTATTCTAGCGGAATAGACCAAATAATAGGTTGTACAACCGAATGCATCAGCATCTGGCAAACCCCCGAGGTTCTACAAGGTATGACACGATGAGGTGACAGACTCGGGCATTCTTATTCCGAGTATCTTCGTTGATCTTCTCTTAATTCAAGTTCTTTTTATTGATTTAAGAGTGACTTGAAGAACTACCCGGCATGAGAAGAGTACTAACTTAGGTCATGAGTCATCAAGCCCTAACTCTCCTACCCTACCTTTACTTTTGCTTTCACTGAAAGAAATCTAACTCGATCAAACAAGGAAGGCCGCAGATTGACACGGCTGTCAATACAATTCTCAAGTCGCACGATCTTGCCGGAGTTGTGGTACCTTGATCCAAGCGGATAACCCTAGGTATAACTGAAGTATAAACCGTAATTAAGACAGCTCGAGTAGCATTCTCCGAGAGCAAATAAAGTAACCTGGGTCGCTTGTGAGAGGGAAGCTGAATGAAGTACGAGGATAGCCAGGTGTGTCCGAGCGACATACCTAGTATACCTAGTATACCTAGTATACCTAGTATAATACTGGGTATGCCCTCCGTCTCTCGAGATGATTTGACTCGTGTTTATCTGATATCATTACCATGGACAGAGAGACCCTCCTCCGCGCCCTCCGACAATCCCCCAAGATCACAGCATGGTGTCTCGCTCTCACCTCCGCCATCCTCCTCTACGGCTACGACCTCGTCATCGTGGGGAATGTCTCCTCGATGCCTGAATTCCAGTACCCCCCTTACCCCTTTTCTCCTACCCTACTCTGCCTCCCATACTAAAGTTACTTAATAGACGTGACTTCGGCCGTCCCCTCCATAATAATAATAATAATAATGATAATGATAACACCCTCATCATCCCCTCCCTCTGGCTCAGTCTCTGGAACACCGCCAACCCCCTCGGCGGCATCCTCGGCTCCCTAACCGCCGGCCACCTCCAAGACCGCCACAGCCGCCGCCCCACCCTCCTCCTCTCCGCCGTGATCTCCGCCCTCGGCGTCGCCGTCGCCTTCATCTCGAACTCGCCCCGCCACCCCCCCGCGCGCCGGGCCATCTTCCTCCTCGCCAAACTCACCCAGGGGTTCGCCGTGAACATGGCCATGTGCAGTGCGCAAACCTACATGTCCGAGATCCTGCCCGTGGCTCTGCGGGCGCCGGTCTTGGCGGTGTTCCCCGTGTTTACGCTGCTGGGGCAGTTGCTGGGGAGTGTGGTGGTTTATACCCAGCTCGGCAGGCCTGGGGGTGCAGGGTATAAGCGGTGTTTGGGGAGTCAGTGGGTATTTTCGGGGGTGGTGGGGGTGGTGGCCGGGTGGATGCCGGAGAGTCCGGTGTTTCTGGTTCGGAGGGGGAGGGAGGATATTCATAAAATGGAGGAGGAGGTAAGGGGGTGTCTTGCGCGGTTCGTTTCGAAAGGGCAGGAGAGGGAGATTGATAAAATGGTGGAGGACATGAGGGGGTCGATCGAACTGGAAACCCAAGCGATGGGGAGGGGGAGGGGGAGGAAGACGGGGGGGTATTGGGATTGTTTCCGCGGGGTGGATCGTCGTCGCACGGGCATCGTGCTCTTGGCGAATCTCATCCCGCAGTTTTTCGGGCTCACGCTGCTGGCGAAGGCGAGTTATTTCCTGCAGACGGTGGGCATGGGCGCGGAGAAGAGTCTGCTGTTTCTGCAGGTGGCGATTGGCCTGGGGCTCGTTGCGAATGGGGTGAGTATGTGGGCGTTGGCCAGGTTTGGCCGGGTCCGGCTTCTGGACTTTGGACTGGGCGTTTCGACCGTACTCTGGACGGCGGTTGGAATAGCGGGGGTTTGGGATGGCGTGGTGACGGTCTGGTGAGTCTCTCTCTCTCTCTCTCTCTCTCTCTCTCTCTCTCTCTCTCTCTCTCTCTCTTTCTTTGTATGTCAGGTATGAGTCTAAAGGATGCAAGGTGGACCGCCGTCTCCCTCATGCTCATCATCACCGTCTGTGGCGCCAGTACTTGGCCCGCCTCGTACGTCGTCGGCTCCGAAGCCTCGTCGCTGCGTCTGCGAGGCAAATCACAGGGTCTGGGCTGGCTGGCCAACAGTCTCTCGAATGGGGTATTCGGGCTGGTGTTGCCTTACATCTTTAACCCGGACGGGGGGGCCCTCGCGGCGAAGACCGGGTTCGTGTATACCGGGTTCTGTCTCGTGGCGCTGGTGCTGACCTGGCATCTCATCCCGGAGATGAAGGATCGAACACCGATGGAAATTGATCGGATGTTTGACCTGGGGCTGCCGTCGCGGGGATTCAAGTCGTGGGTTCCAGAGGAAGATATCAGGAGGGTAAGTCAGTAAGGAAGTGAGCATTGAATAACATTAGAATAGAATCAGTTGCCAAATAAAAGTAGTATCCGTGGTTTTCAATCGTATCATCCCCTCACCAACACGAACAAGTCAAGTCCGTCGTCCACCAGAACAATGAACAAATCAATCAACAGTCGCAGACCATCTCCCAACCCAGGGGTATATCCCTCAATGCCTCGAAAACAACCTCCCCAGCAGATTCACCGTCGCCTTCCCCACCGCCTCGATCTTCGGGTCCAAATCCTGCAACACAGTCTGCAACTGCTTCGTCCCATCGCTAAACCCCGCCCCGATATCGTCAATGCCATGGCGGAGCACCTCCACATCACCACTCAGCGCCGTCTGCACCGTCTGCACCACCTGCACCGTCTCCGGCGCATGCACAGTCACATCGCCGCCATCGCCCGCCGGCACAGTGGCAGCATGCACGACATCATCGGCATTCGTCGTCGCCGTCGTCGAAGGTTGTTGGGCGCACAACCCCGACACGCTCCGGGTGAAATCCTCGTCGGGCATCTGGGACAGCTGGTCGAAGGAGGGGAGGGACGTCGTGGCGGTGTTGACGTAGTTGTCGATGTCGGGTTGGAGGCCTTGCGAGGTGAGAGCCGTGTAGTGGGTGTGGATGCTGTCCAGGGAGCCGTGGACGGAGGGGGAGAGCGTTTTAAGGTCGGAGCGGAATTTGGAGAGGAGGGCTTCGCAGGTTGGATCATTATTGGTGGTGGTGGAGATGGTGGTGTCGGTGATGGTATTGGCGTTGGTGTCTTTGTTGGCGAGGGTATCCGTATTACTATTGGTGACAGTGTCAGTGGCGGTGTCGGTGTTCGTGTTGGTGTCCACCGGGAGAGCAGAGGAAGAGAGGAAGAGTAAGGAAACAGGGAGGAGGAATGTGGTGAGCTTCATGATGTGCGAAGAAACGGGGGAAACTGGAATAATGGAAGGTGAGCAGGGAAAATCCCTTTGAGGGGACTCGACATTTTATATTATTCTTGTAGGCACCACGAAGGCTTGATAATCAAGGCAGTCGATTGAGATGAAGTTTTTTCGAAGGCTGGTGATAAGTACATATCAATGTCATTCAAGTCCATGCATGGCCTAGACTGATCCCATCCTCCCTCCGTCCGAGGCCAAAAGTCGGTAGATACAGGTAATGCGCCACATCCGCCACCACCGAGCATGAAGCACATTCCATTCCTCAAAGGCTATTCACGATCAGACGCGTTTGTAGAGGTGAGCATTAAGCACTGGCAATGGGTCGATTTGTGTCGAGACCATCGTCTGAGACGGTCTGTGGCAGACTGGCAGTTCTTCAGGACTAAAGTGCAGATCCCACGCTGTCGATCAGTGATCGTCTGCCTGACAGATGCGGAGTGCAGACTGGTCACGGACCATCTCCTGGTTGCCAGGCATGTAACCATCTGGCGAGTGTCCGGCCACATTCCTACGCTGGCCGCCGAGAGCTGGCCTGGGCCAGCCCAGGAATGACAGGGTGGCTGGTTCTTCAGGACTCGTCAGGACCGGCCGCAGGAACCATCTGCATCCCCTTCTTTTTACCCTTACTGTGAACCCGCTTGTCGTTCGGATCAAACCCGCCATTCCCCCACAGAGCCCAGTCTTCCGTCTCCCTCATGTAGTCCTCCGGCGTAAAAGAGGTGCCATCGGCCTTCTCCTGTTCCAGCAGCTCAAAGAACCGGGGATAATCAATACGCGAGTGCCACTTGCCATTCACGTAGAACCGCTTGGACGCGATCAACACACAGCAACTGTGGGCGTGTTCCGCGGCGAGACCGTAATCCAGTCCACGGCGCTCCAGCTCTTCATTAAGCGCGACAACAAACTCAGTAATCTCTTCGTAGAAAGGCACGTTTTGCATCGTGAGCCCGGCACCCGCGCTCGTACTCGTCCCGCAATATGTCACGCCCTTGATCTCAATGAAACAAGGCAGCGCTTTCTCAACCAGGTCGGCATAACCAACCACCTCATCATCAACATTGAATCCTTTCACCAAGGTCAGCCGGAACACCGTTCGTTGGATATGACGCTTTTCCCGTAAAATATCGAGGCATCGCTGGAACCGTTCCCAGAAGTCACGGTGGAGAGGACGGTCGATCTTGCGCAGACTTTCCCGGTTACTGGCGTCAATCGACACATACAGTTGAGTCACGCGGTGCAGGGTTTCCAGCTGGTCGGGGTGCTGTGCGTTACAGACGAGGAAGCTGGAGATGTGTTCGCCGTGAAGGAGATCCAAAAACCGGTTGATGTGCGGGTAGAAAATCGGCTCGCCGACCAGACTCAGCGCGCAGTGTCTGATGCGCATAGCCTCTGCGAAGCGCTCTGCGCGGACACCGGGAACACCACGCATCATTTTGATCTTCTTGTAGTGGCCCTCCTTGACCCCGTCAAAGATTAACTCGGGCGAATCCACCTTCCACCGCCACGTGGTTCCAACCGGGTTCGTTCCGTGTCGCCAGCAGAAGACGCACTTGTTACTACAGGAGAGGGACGGGGTCGCCTCCATGCACAGATGGGAGCGGATTCCATAGAAGGAGAATTTATAGCATGATCCTCGGCCGCGGAGCGCAGATTTTGTCCAGCGGCAAATCTTCACCCCGGAGTGAGAGCCAACAATGGTGTAGCCTTGCTTCGTCAGGGCAGCGTAGGTGGGCGAGGTCTTCGGCACCATTTCCTTCTCAGTCGGCTGAACGGCTTGGATGGACTTTCCGGTGGTGGTGGTGAAGTCGACAGGGATAGGTCCGCTGTCGGATCCCATCTTGATATCTTCCAAGTCCACCACAGACTGAGCTTTAGTACGCTTTCGAGACTTCTGCTGACCAGTGCCCTCGCCTTCGTCCTCGAGATCCTCCTCGTCACTCTCCAGTGGGTCCCCGCTCCCAGGCACCCCCTCTCCAAGGCCGCCTTTCTCGACAATATCGCCCAGGATCTCCTGGAGGCCACGAGACCATTCTTTCAAAGCAGATTCGGCGTCACTCTTCACATCGCCAAATCCAAGAGGATATGCGCGCTTCCTATTGGTAAGCTTAGCCATCCATCGGTCCAGCTCCTTTGCCTGCGAGCAAAATCCTTCCTCCTCGGTCGGCCAGCCTTCCTTGTCTCCGAAGCCAAATACACTATACCCCGCAAGATTCGACAAGGAACTCGTGTCGATGCGGAAGTCATGATGCGTCTCGTCAAGATGTCCGAGGAAAGTATTGAGGATGGTGTCGATGTTGTAGGTAGGAATCAAAAAGCAATACAGGTAGCGTGTTCCCGGTGCGGTGGGTGGGGGTTTTGGTGCGGTGGTAAAGTAGTCGTCGAAATCGACATACGACAGATCGTAGATCTGGGGAGGCAACAATCCCCGTTTGCGATTGTCGGGATCGGCTCGTTTTTGGGCTGCCGCCCGAAGATCCTCCACGAGGATCTGGGCATATCTCTCGGTATTCCCGGTCAACGAGGCAAAGAATACAATAGGTTGAATGAAATCCACGAGCTGCTGGTCCTGTCCTATCTCTCCACGTCGTCCGGCGATCTTTTGAGGTTTTCTACCCGACACCACCTTTGGTCCAGAGGTGGGCTTCACGACAGGGGAGGCGTTCCGTTCGATGGAAACAGGCGCATCATCATAGCCACCCGAAGCTTTGCTAGACTTTTCGGGAGATAAGCTTCGCGGCGACGGTGGGATTGAGGAGGCACTAGGAGTCTTGGACTTCGCCTGTGGCGAGTAATTCCGGACGAAGATGAAGACTGCTGCAAGCGCCACGAGGAACGGCAGACGGTAGGAGTGCCATAAGGCCAGCAGGCCTAGATGGGGTTAGTTAGTGAGGCTGCGCTGCAAGTATACAATTACGCAAGACAGACAAACCTTCAGATGTGTATGACTCTGCCATGGTGGCTGCGAGGAAGAATGCAAGTCACCCTCGTGAGTGTTTCGGGGAATGTGCGAAAGCCACGGGCGGTCAGAAAACTACGGTTTCCAAATTCCAAATGAGGGGAAGAGGGGCGGAGACACACTATTCTGGCAGCCAGTAGACGAGGAATAAAATAAGCAATGATTATTATAGGATAACGAAAGCCACCCCAGTCCGTCAATATTTGCCTGAGTTAACCTACACATAAAAGCCCGAGGCTCACAAATTCTCCCAAACTGGCCTTGGATTCGCCGCTTCAACCAAATCGACACCTCAGGCATCACTCCACCAGATCTATACTCGTAACCTCTCTAAAGTCCCTCTATAAAATTATTAAAAAGAAACACTCTTATCCTGCCCGACAGCATTCTTCATATATAACCAGTCATGCCTCCCCCTTCACCAACTGAAACGCCGCCAACATCGTCTTGCCCTGCGTCCCCAAAAACTGATACTCGCCCGCCTTCCGCTCCTCACCCTGTCGGATTTCCCCCTCTGTAGCCCACACAAAAGCCTGATGCTCCTTAGGATCAACCTTGACATTGCCCTCCCAGCCCAAGGTCGCACTCTCGTGTACCTCAACGACAAAGGTAAACTTCGCCACATGGTAGACCGTATGCGGCTTAACCGTCTCCCACCTATCCATCGCCACGAAATCAACGAACCTCGAAACATGCAGTCCGCTCTCCTCGAAGACTTCCCGGGCGACACCGACTAGGAGGCTCTCGTCGTCGGGCTCGCAGCTGCCGCCGGGGCCTTCCCAGTGTCCGCCCCAGGAGTCTTCCAAGGAGCGTTGGAGGAGGAGGAGGCGAAGGGGGTCCGCATCGACATCTTGTGGATTGCCATCTTCGGGATTCTGGGGTTTGAGGGCAGCCGTGCGAGAGAAGATGAATGCGCCCCCGATGAAATGGGTGAGGTCGGGTTTGGTGGCTTGGAAGGAGGAGAAGGGGACGTTGTATTCTTCGAGGTGCGGGGCAATGGTGAAGTTGAAGGTTGGTTCCATGTTTTCCTTGAGTTTAGGAATGAGTTTTCTAGGGTTTTCTGGAATATAATATTGATATTGATATTGATTTTTCTAGGGATGTTTTCTTTCTTTTTCAACTTGAAATACTTCGGGTTATAAGAAGGGGTCCGCTTGGAGTGAGGCTCAACTTAGGCAGCCTGAAACTCCACAGTGACTCAACTATACGAGACTCCAATCAGCCACGGCGAGAATAACCGTATCAAAACTGATTATTATTGGACAAATGACACTCGAAAATAAATAAGATTTATCCTATGGTTGAAGAAAAGAAGGCTCTGCATTGTGTCTACATTTCGTTAGGTGTGATATTCGAATATCACCAATACTCCGCCTGAGGAGAGACTAATCCATCACTCCGCATCTCTAGGAGTTATATAGAAAGAACTTGTGTGCTTGAGAAGAATTGTGAATCGCTAATCTTACATAACTCAAAATAAAAATTGGTATATAAAAAAAAGGTATCTACAAAATCCATATTGGCCCTATATACTCGAATTTTATGCCCTATACAAAATATGCTATCCAATGCTCGAAAGAAAACAGTCGTCTGAATCATTTCACATAACCAAAAATAAACAGAAAGAATAAAAGAAGAAAAATAACAAGAAATAGTAGATTACAACTTGCTTCCGGGCAAAGAACCTGGCTTCTCCGGTGGAATCAAGAAGCCCTCAAAGAACTCTCCGATCCGCTTGTATTCATCAATGCTGAACACAGTAGAGACATCTGCAGGTACACTATTAGCTTCCTTCCCTCTTTTTAAATCTCCGTTGGTCGAAACTTACATTGATCAGGGCGGACAATCACTATCACCCCGTTCTCGGGGCTGATGCCGAGGTATTCGTAGAGCTGTCCGTGGCCCTTGTTGTAGCTGACATCGTCGAAGAAGATCTTGTGGAGGTCTAGATCCAGCATTAGTTGATCAAATTGGGAGTAAGAGGAAGTTGTCGGGCGAAAGGTACTCACCCTTGATCTGGTTCTTGCCGGTAACGGGGTAGAAAGCAGGCGGGATCTGCTCGAGTTCGACGTCGTGGCGAGGTCCGTACCCGACGAGGATAGGCTCAATCAGGCTGTCGGAATCGCTTCCCTTGGGACGGAAGGTCTGCATGGGGCTCTCAGGGGAGTCGAGGTAGGCGCCGAGCTAGAGGATATAAGCTGAGTTCTCTTTCATCAAGGACAAACCGGCTAGTAACTTACAGTGTCCAGTCTGGCCTTGTTCTGGGCGAGGCTGAGATCACCCACGAACGCCATGACACGCCACCGTCCATCGGACTTGAGCGAGGTCATCAGCTGGAGTGGCTTCGAATCACAGTACCGCACGACCTGAGAACTAGGCATTCTCATTCCCACCACGACATTATTGGCCAGTTTCTCACTCACGTTCAGCTCGGAGGTAAGCGGTGACTCGTCGTACTTGGCCGTGAACCCAGCCGTGTACTTCCCGGACTTAATGAAGCCCTCCTGGAACTCAGTGGGGGAGGCCTTCCCACCAGAGGAGAACAGCTTAGAGAAGTATCGGTCAAAGTTGATCAGGTCGATGGCGACCTTCTGGCGCTCCAGAACGTAAGTCTCCAGGATAGATGGGGGCGCCAATCCCTTGAGAACGTGGGCGAGCTTCCAGCCCACGTTGTAGCCGTCCTGCAGGCTGACGTTCATGCCCTGGCCGGCCTTGGGCGAGTGCGTGTGGCATGCATCTCCCCCCAGGAAGACGCGGAAGTCCTTATGGAAGAAGTCGGCGTGGCGCTGGCCGATCGAGTAGGCCGACCACCACACCGTCTCGGTGAACTCAACCCTGTACTGGCTGAGGATCGCCCGAGCGGCGTTCTGCAGGTCCTCCAGCTTGACATCCTTGGGCTTAGTCCCGGCCGGCATCTCAATGTAGAATCGGACCAGGTTGTAGTTGTCGCCCTCACGGGGAATGATCAGCAGGTTACCAGCCGTAGAGCGAATGGTGGCCTTCTTGCGGATATCAGGGAAGTCAGTGCGAGGGACCATATCCATAACACCCCAGACGGCATCCGTGCTATCACCGATCATGTTGTATCCCAATGCCTTGCGGACCGTGCTGTGAGCCCCATCACATGCCTAGATCAACATTAGAACGTGGAAATCGCCCCCCAAGGAGATATAAAAGATAACCCTACCAGAGCATACTTCGCCTCAAAAGTCTCCGTCTTCCCATCCTTCTCCGCCGTCACCTTAACCGGGTACGCCTCAGGGTCCTTGACCAGACTACTATCCACCTCCAGAGTCTTAATGTCATACCCGTAATCGATCTCCTGGTTATTGAACCGCTTCATCGCCTCGATCATCAGCATATTGATCCGCGCCTGGTTCAGAATAACGTGAGGCTGGTGCGAGAGCCCCGGCTGCGTATCAGCCGTGCGGCCAGTGCGGCGAACATTCCCAGTGCCATCGTCAGCCCAGAAAGCAACCTCCAGAACATGGTACGACTCGCGCAGCAGCTCCTCGCCGATTCCGAAGCTCTCGAAGATTTCCACCGTGCGGCATTGCACGCCGTCTGCCTGGCCCATGGCCATGGGGCCTTCACGGCGCTCCAGCACCTTGCAGCGAAGCCCATAGCGAGCGAGCCAGGTTGCGGCGCTGAGACCGGCGGATCCACTTCCGCAGATGAGAACGTCGACTTTCTCGGCCATGCTGGCTTATATATGTGTGTATTTAATCGATAGATTGGCCGCCAGGTAGCCAGCAGATGGGTGGAGTATCTTAAATAATAAATAATTAATCAGAATAGAGAAAGGATGTTCGGTTTTTTTTTTCTGGGCTGCAGGTCAATTCTTTATGGTCCTCGCGCCGGGTGCTATTCCGGGCATACCCCGGAATCAATCCCGGGGTCGGCACATCCACCCGGGTGCTCGGATGGGGATGTAGCCAATCAGAGCTCGGGGCTTTGCTTTTTCCTCGTGTTGCCTCCGCATTTTTCTCCATTCCGGAGTGCATACAGTGGAGGACCGTGCCGGATGGCTAGAAGCTGACAGGGTTATTGCTGTTATGGGTAAGAAATTATCACCTGGCAATGTAGTGAGGTTGTGAAGTCCCCGTGGTACGATACTTTATAGACAAAGTGCACAATGCCGGCAAATAACGCGAGCTGATAATTACCTACATACCCAGGTAGTTGTATCTTCCTGGGGGAAGCCAGAGTGCCCTCGTTAGGGAATGATGACAGAAATCAAAGATCATTAATTGGGCTCTAAATCGTTATATATGATGCTCATCAACCACCGACCCTTCGTAGACTGCCACACACATCAGGTATTCACTTTCCGAACGCCAGCGCCGGCGCAAATCATGACTCGCAGAAACAGCAATAAAGGCAGAGAGACAACCAAGGAGAAACGCTGGGCCATGCGATATTTTACAAAAAGTACTCGCTGCGGCCCGGCCGCGAGGGTGGGACATGCCGTTGGTCGTCACTCACGGCACTAAAGAGTTTGAACGTCGGTTTCAAGTCCTCCCCGATCTCACAGACAGAGGCTAGATTACCACAGCGGTAGCAGTAGTTGGGTGCACTCCAAACGGTCACCACGTTCTGGTTGGTGAAATGGTACTTATACCCCTCGTTCACGAGCTGGTGCGCTCGGGCGATCAGCGTCAAGTCATTAACATGGCAGAACTCGTCTGCCACCTTGTCTCCAAATAGCCAGCCTAGCTCGGGGTTAGTTTATGGCATCGCAGAGCCGGGGAGCGCCTTCACTTACCAGCTCCTCGAGGACTAACCGCCCATGTTTCCACATCATCCGGATCGGACCAGACCAGGTCACAGAATGCGCCTTCATGCGGGATCTCTTGGGCTCTCGCAACCACTCGAACTTGATCCAAGGTTCTGATTTCTGGGCTCAACCCTCCATGGACACACAGCACCCTGCCATCAATGATGGCTCCCAGCGTCATGAAATCGAATACCTGGCAGCAGGCTTTCCATACAGAGGCATTTCCGTATTTCTGTAAGCACTCTTCGTAGAACCCATAAACCTGAGTGATTTGACGGGACTCGTGATTCCCGCGGACTAACGTTACACGGTCGGGATATCTGTGGATATAAAAGGTTACAAACCCGATCAGAGGAAGTATTGAGGCAGGCATGCTCACTTAGCCTTCAGACAAAGTAGTAGCGTCAAGGTCTCCAGACTGAAATACCCTCTATCAACATAGTCACCGAGAAAAACGAAATTTCGATTGACCTGCACGTCATTCGAGCCTGAACTGGAAGACCGCTCTCGATGGCTGGTGCTTGACGACGCTTCATCCCCCTCCTCCAGAGACCGAGAGTTTCGCAGCTTTTTCCTCAATTTAGGATCCGTAATAGTGGTTGGAGGTTCGATATCGGCAGATGTAATCACCGTAGCGGGAGGTTCGGTTGCCGTCTGGTTGGGCATCCCGCCAGAAACCCGGAAGAGCTCAAGTAGATCGTAGAATTGGCCGTGGATATCACCGCAGATTGTGACAGGGGTCGATACAGGTTGGATATTGGATTCTAAAGCCGCACACAACGACCGTCTTAGTTTCCCGAAATGTCATCGCGGTGGCGCATCTTGTTCAAGGCACAAGCTCACCTTCCATCATAAACTCTTTCACCATCTCACAGAGCTGCTTCATGTGTGCTTCTGAGAGATACTTGCAATCCTTCGCCGCCTCTAGCCATTCATCAGGACCGGCATTCCGTTTCAGCTTCGCGGGCCCCGGCTGAGGCACCTTGGAGTCCACCATATTGATATAGCTAACACCGGGGGTCAAATAGAGTGCAGAGTTGTCGTAAAGCGATAAAAGGAGCGACTCGGCCAGAACGCAAGGCAATGATTGAATCAAGTTGGGCGCATATCACCTGCGCACAGCAAACTCGCACGCTTAACTCGGGCGGTCTTTCCCCGCAGGGCGCTGTTGGTTATCGCTAGGATGCGGTCACGTGGTTGAAGGCGCTGCAGTCCGTCAGTGGGGAAATTGTTCTGGAGCAAGAACCTCCATCTACCAGCCATCTACTCTTCCAAGGACTATTCCCCGGTTGCTAGCAAAGGGACTCTGTCAAGCCCTTGGTCTACTCTGAATTCCCCAGCACGTTCTTCGGATTATTCACCTCTTTGTTTTCCACGGGACCCTTCCGCCCAGAGCATTGGTCCCTCACTTGGGAGAAAATCTGCCATGACACAGATCCTGTCTAAATCCACAGGGGGTGTCCTCCCAATTCCTGCAGCTGCGACTCAGAAAGCCTCGTCGGCTCCTCCGAAGAAAGCTCCGAAACCTGCGACCCCGCGACTTAAATTGCTTGTTCGGCGTTTGCCTCCGGGTCTGACCCAGGAAGAATTCGAGACTGCATTGGGCCCGGAGTGGAAAGCCAGCGCTGGAAAGGTCGATTGGTTCGTGTATAAGATTGGCAAGATCTCAAAAGAGTAAGCTTTCCAGGTGAATGAGGTCCGGGAACTAGGTTTTAACATTCTATTATTGTATAGCCCGGCAAAACCTTCTCGACCGTCTCGTGCCTATATCCACGTTGTAGCCAGCGATCATGTCGTTCCACTGTCGGAAAAGGTTCGGGGAACATCTTTTATAGATGCTCGCAACTCTGCCAACGACCCTGTGCTTCTCGGACCTCCGTCTCTAGAATTTGCGCCGTATGCAAAAATTCCCGGAAGCCGTGTTCGAAAGGATGCTCGCCAGGGAACCATCGACCAAGACCCTGAATTCATCTCCTTCCTCGAAAGCCTAACACACCCTATTCCGAAACCTACGCCTGTGGAGTCCGCCGCCGATGGGGAAGATAAGAAGGAAGCTATAACTATGACTCCGCTAGTACAATATATCAAGGATAAGAAAGCAAACAAGGCAAAGGAGGCCGCAAGCAAATATTCGAAACACAAGTCCGAGAAAGATGGGAAATCCGAAAAGGTTCAATCTAAGAAGCTCCTGCAACGTCCCAACAAAGAGAGCTCTCAGCCCGCCGAGAAGGGAGAAAAAAGGTCAAGGGCAGATAAGGCAACAAAGGAAGCAGTGAAAGCTGCGAAACAGGCTGTCAGCGTTGCTTCCAAACAGGCCTCGAAATCCTCCACGGCTCAAAATTCGCCCAAGGACACGCCGCAACCGGCATCTGAGAGGAAGAGAGAGCGCGGTAATGCGGCTGCCGCTGCGAAGATCCTGCAGCGCGACCTTGGACTCGCGCCGTCAGGTGGCCGTCGAAGAGGCGGCAAGGCAGCTACGACAGATGGTGATTCCAAGAACGAACAAGGTGGTGCTACATCATCCGAACCCAGTAAGAAGGACGGCTCCACAAAACCACCAAAGGGGGCCTCTTCGCAGAATGCAAAGGGTAGACGAAGCAACACGCCGCAACCCAGCGAACCTTCATCTGCTCAACGATCCGAAACCAGCACTCCCGCGCCAGCTACATCTACGCCAGCCAAACCACCACGATCAGGGAGAGGAAAGCAAGCGACGGTGGCAGCTGCTACCCCATCCCCTCCTTCTACAGCTACTCAGGCTTTCCTCAAGCACGCAAACCCCTCGCAAGGAGTCACGGAGCCGCTACTGGAGGCTGCATTTTCACCATTTGGTAAAGTGGTGAAAGTGGAAATCGACAAGAAGAAAGGATTTGGATATGTGGATTTCGCAGAACCAGAAGGATTACAGAAGGCTATCGCCGCCAGTCCTGTTTCGGTCGCCCAGAGTCAAGTTGTTGTGCTGGAGAGGAAGGCGAACCCGGGTGCAGAGAAAGGACGCGGCAAGAGCCGCAATGAAGGACAGTCACCCAATACCGCTGGCGGCGGTGGTGGAAATAATAACACCGGTCGGGGTGGGAAATCCGGTGAAGCTGGTTCTGGGGGCAACTCGTCTTCTCGTGGACCTCGTGGTGGTCGAGGCTCTAGGAACAAGGGCAATGCAAAGGCCAATGGGGGGGGAAATGCGAGCACGAATGCGCCGGAGAGTAAGTCTGGAGAAAGCAAATGATGTATGTTATGAACTTTATGCAGCAGTAATGATAATGGAATGATACCCGAATCTCGAAGTGCAGTATTACTAGTGAATACCTTCTTATCGAGCACCAATGTAGGTAGGTCAAAGGTCCGTAACGAAGCCGACAGAACTGAACTTGGGGCCAGGGAAATTCTTCCAATTCTCTAAAAAAAAATTTAACCAAGCTTTTTGCGGACCGAGCCGAAGGATTATGTACATCTGCGCGTTATCTACATATCATCCCAAGTATTCAGTACACGTTCTTTTCCTTCTTCCAGCTCTCGCTGAACGAAGGACTCCATAGCGTTCTTATCCTCAACATTCAAGTACGCCAGTCTCTTCTCTGTACATAGTAAAGCCTCACGCTCGTTGAGAGGTATGTCACCACCGAAAAGCCTGGCGTCCATCATCGGCCAAACGTCATCAAAAGCCCAGCTTTTGCGGAGGCAATAGTGAAGCCAAAAATCCCCACTCGTCCAGCTTTCCTTCATTCGCCCGGAAAGCCGCTGCGCCTCCGTCAAATCACCGCATGCAATAGAGGCATCCTCCTTGCCTTGGAGCGCTCGAAGAAATGTCTCGAGTCGGGGTTGATAGTGTTGTGCCCAATCAAATACACCCTCGGGCCATTCCTCGGGCATCTGGAGTAACAGCCACCAGGGGGGGGAGAAAGTATATTCAAGAGGAGCAGCATACGTGAATTCCCAGTCAATGACCGCAACGATTTTCATGTTGTGGTCAAGCAAGATATTTGAGGGGCGAAGCTCATTGCAAAAGAGCTTAAATGGGCCGGGGTCGGCGGGAATTCCAGGACACCGAGACTCCGCGAGATTGCAGATAATCTTTCTGGCGGTATATTTTGAGTTGCAATCCTCTACGGAGCTGAAAGCATCATTGCGTTGGGTCTTTAAATGCAAAAAATGGGTGTTGGCGAGAGCTTTGTAGTACGATGATGCAGTTGCAAAGATGGTTTGCGGGAGCATGGATGGGGGAAAGTTGCCTAATTGTGCCAACTCGTTCATGTTCAGTGTCAGCGGTCTCACGGTTATTGCCCCATCATCATTATCATTTGTCATACAACCAATTGATTCAAACGTAGGCTGAGAGAGCTCCAAAAGTATGTCCGCCACTTGGCTGTAGAAATACTCGAGTTTGGACTCTTCAATGTCCGGGTCCAGCAAGGGGCGATCACTTCTCTCACAACCCGGGGCTCGTAGCTGCGTTGTAAGATTGGAAGCATTTGTGATGTAATCCATTAAAATGAACGGGCCTAGATCCGCAGGGCTCTGATCCCTCATACCGTAACCGATGATGCCAGGAACAGGAATCCTTGTATGTGTCTTAAGGTAGGTCATTATAGCAACTTCATTTCGAACCTTTTCTTCCGGGAACTTGACTTGGCTAGGGCAAGGGAAGCGTAACAAAAAGGAAACATTATCTTCAAAGATCAACTGGAAGCAAAGATTAAATGACCCCATGCCTACAATCCGAGCACGGTCGGTTGCTCTTCCCTCAGGTCGATAGCTTTTCATGAAATCGGTGACCTGTAGGAGAACTTCCGGTTTCATGACTTTCGCCTTGAATTCTTCGAGCAGTTTCTCGCACGCATCCCAGGCAACATCGTCGTGGAACATTTTTATTTTGGCTGGCTGTAGTTGGAGTTGGGAGTCAAAGTCGACCTTTTGTCTGAATTCAAAGGATACGTTCCCTGTCAGATGACTACTAGGTACTCTCAAGTCTTTCCTAAACCTCGTTAGTGTCTGTGATATAGGTATCCAGCTTCTTTTGAGCATTAAACCCGACAGACAGGTCCCATTGGTTTGTTGCGGGGGGTTGTTGAAGCGACTGTTGGCCCTAATAATATAACGATTGGATGTCTCCGTGCGCCTTCCTATTTCAAGGAGCCGCAGGCTTAAAGAGGAAGCCGCCCTCTTGCAAAATGGTGGTGAACTTTCGCAAAGCTCTCATGGCAAAAAAGGGGAAGGCCTACAAGGAGGCGTCAAGTTGGTTTAATTACCCCCGTACTCCCCTGACCTGAATCCAATTGAGGAGCTCTTTGCCAAGACTAAAGCATTCATCAAACACCACTGGCATGCCTATGCAGACAACCCTAAACAAGCCTTTAAAAAAAAATTTTCCTTGAATAGTGTGTTGATACCATTGGCGGCGCAAGAAAACAAAGTGCTGAAGGTCACTTTTGAAATGCTGGCTGGACAGTTAAGAGGTGATAAGGATATTTTCACATGTAAAGGAATAGCAAGCCACGCCATTATACGACTGTGGGTGTCTTTAATGAAATTCCTTTATGTGGTAGGGTGAGGAGCAATCAATGCCAAGATTTCCCTTTCATCAATCAATGCACAGCCAAAGATCCCAACCAGCCGCCGAATCGAAGTTTCATAATGTGGCCGAGAGGTGTTGAGCCGTCTTCTTTGACAGTCACTTCCTCCAATTCTCGAATAATACTTTCTATGTATGCCCCCGCCCCGCTGAGCTTTATGATGCGTGCAATCGCCCGGTGAACGCCTAGAAGTCGAGAAGATGGTGGGTCGATGGTACGGTTGGGACTCAGAGTCAAGGTGCGGGTGACAGGGAGCAGCGGGTCTCGCAGGAAAGCATGCTGCTCTGTTGAGTCAATCCGGTATTGGTAAGGCGTACCTGTTGGCTCAAAGTATATCTTAAATGCGCCAAACAGTTGATGATAGTCGTACGTTAATGTTAGGGCGTTCATGGGGCTATCGATTTTGGGATATTCAATTAAATGACTAATACCGTGATCAAACATATCCAGAATTCGAAGGGCATTTTTCTTCGCATCGCTCTATCCGACCATATGAGTATTCCACACTAAGTAGATTATTGATGCAACTTACCAAATATATATCATTAGAAGTAACCGAAGTCAGGGAGTGGGGTAAGATATGGGCAACTTCTAGGAATTGAAATTGGGAAGGGGACTCGGTCCGAAGAAGCATTCCATCATCATCCTCACAATCCTCGCCAACTTCTTCCAAGCGTTTCTCTGCTTCACGTCTATCAAATTTTCGAGATATAACACATCGGTGGTGGTCACGAATAAGACAGCTTTTCCGAAGTGTAGATATACGCTGTGCTGAATGAATTCCTGCTGGTGTTTGTGCTGAGGATAAGGATGTTGGCGTAGGCTGCGGTGTTTTGGCCGACGACGCTCTGACTGATGAAAGATAGTTAGTACTTAGAATATCAAATTGTAGCTTCAAGGTGACGTATATGGTATGCACACACGTGGAAGTAACAAATTTTCAATGATATATTCTGCAAAATCTTCAATCGCATCCTTCACATTATTCAATTTATCGGGATTCCAGGAAGGAAAGTCGCTGATGTAGTCGAGGCAAGTGGTAATATCCGGTTCGCATGTATTGTCCCTAGTAGTTGAAACTGAATTGTATAAATATGAGAAGAAAAACATCAGGAACGCATCCTGAGAGGCAACATGGTTAAACACAGCTAGCACAAGTCCAACAGGCTTGTATCTTTTCTGTGAAATGCGCTCGGGGTCGTGGTAGTCGATTAGTCTTCGGAAAATAGCTCTTGCAAGTTCACCTTGATCTTGCACTAACGTAAATGGGGCTGAAAAGTCCAAAACGTGTTCGAGCGATAATTGATGTCGTCTGTGGCCTTGAAGCATTTTTGCTGTTGTTCCCCCCGCAGGCATGATGAATGACCCCTTGGAGTTGTCAGGATTAGCTGGCTGGCTGTAATCAGTGACACGTGATGCCAGATGATCGGCAAAAGGCTGTGCCGGCGCCGAGCCCTGTACGCCATATCATTATATTTTTCGGACGCCAGATCTAAAACCTTCATCTGAGACATGATGACTGCATTTTCAAAAGCTATCTTATATAAGAAAGCGGTTACAGTGTGATATGGCTTCTCCTTCCCATCTCATGAACCCTAATGTGCTAAGCTATGTTAGTCCTAATTTGGCTTGAGGTATTTCTAGGTCTGTTTTAGGCTCGTCTACCCTTATACCAAACAAACGTTCAGAGTACATATATAATGACAATGCATCAAGAAGTAGGCGGGTTGTGCATGACTATCAGGGAGAGCTTGTGATTAGAAATCTATCTACAATTGAACTTAAAAACAGGGCAGTAAAGCTCTTCTCGGTCATTGGTATATGGATCCCTAATCAATCTCTGTCTGGACCTCTCAAGACAAGTGAATTATTCTGAAAAGCTGTAAGAAATGGATGGTTCTCGCAAAACGCTTTGAGTGAGGTCGTTGATGGTTCGCGCCTGAAGCAACGCTCCGCCTTCGCCTTTTTCACCAGTGGGCTTAATAAGTACCGAGCCAGCTGAAAATGCTCCCTTGGTATTGTCGAAAGGTTGGTCAGATTTCGGTTGAGGACGTGTAGGATGAAACTCGCCCAGTACCGCCTTTACAGCGGCTAATTCCAGCGGCAAGGCCTGACAGGCTAAATAGAATAATAAGGAGCGTCACTCGGATTAGGCGACTCGGCTTTGTTCCGTCATGGCTGCAATAAGCACTGAGATGCCACGAGGCAGAACAGGAACAGGAAGGGTGACTATTGTGGGATATCCGCAAGGCAGCTAACCACCTGTAGATTGCCGGACAGAACAATAAGGTTGATCAGAAATTTTATATTTGATACAATATTTTAAAAAGGTATAATGGAAACATCATGACTCTAGTGCCTTCGCAAATGCTAACCCTCACACAAGGTTTGAAAACAAGAGTAAAAACCAGGACGTTGTTTTTTGCAGCATAGTCTCTACATCTCGAACCCAACATTTTTCCCACACTCCAATATCACCCAACATAAGAGTGAAAATAAGAGATATTGAAAAAAGCCTTTCAGACCTCCTCGACACCCACCAAATCCGACCGACCGAAGTCAAGACGTCAGGACAAGGTCAAGATCATCACCACTCCCTGGACCATCGCAAACAAAAACGAAGCCCGAAACAAACCCGTCCGAAGACAGGATGTAAGCACAGCAACGCCAATAATCTGCAAGGTCGAGTCGGAAGTAAACACGGTTTCACTTTAGGGCATCGAGGACATAGAAGTCATCAGCAAGGGTTGGGACTGTGGCTCAATAGAAGAGCTCAGTGATGGGACGTCTACTCTAAAGTGATTCTTTGAACTGCAGGGAGGATAAAGGTTAGCAAGCTGCTGAAGTGTTTTGTGGTGGAATGCCCAATGTATGGGTGGGGGAGAACATACGTAGAGTCGCTTGATTTTCGAAATGGATGGGTTGCAGCTGGCTTTTATATTTGGGAGTAGCGGGCTAGCGCCGCGCTAGTCACAAGCGAGGTCATGTGTTGTTTGCCTGGTTTCGGTGAAAATTTTTCAGGTGTGGGCCAATCATTACGCTTCTTTTTCTCTCCTTTGCGTTCGAGAACAACCTCAAGATCCATCATGGATCTAGGCTTCAGGATCCGCTTGTGAGGTGTTTTTCTTGCTTCACTTTTACTCAATTTTTATTATCAATAGTAATAGACCACATTCCCGACCCCCGAGTCGGGGCTTGATCTCGCTGTGTTCCAACTTCCGATTGTTTCGGTTTACCGATCGCGTATTCCCGATCTCTTTTATTTTTTTTATTTTTTTTTGCCTTAACTTTTGAATCATTCTTCGGCTTGGTTTCTTTATGAAAAAGAAAGAAAAAAAAAAGAATTTCTTCATACCCATGACGTAATGAAGGAGTCAAGAACCCGTAAAATTGAATATCAGTGTGTTCTTATTGTAAGCAACTACGGGTGGCCGGCCTTGGTGCTCAGGTAGAATTCATCAACTACATTGGTGATTTCACTGAATATAAGATTCCAAAGCTGTATTCTCATTACGGTAGAGCATATGAACTTACAGTTGCTAAATGCTCGTCAGGAACAGTCTATCAGTGCCATATCCTCAGCATCATGTAGTACAGCTTAGTTCAATCGGGTGGCAAGCAAACCTAGGGCCTCTATCTTGAATGCATATTAAAAGGATTCGAATTTGATTAGCTATTTGACCTTTTTCATATAAAGCTATTCGGACTTGGAGTGAAAATTAGGTGGTGTGAACCATGAGATACAGGATGTATTTATATATATACTCGACGTCAGGTCAATTGGGCCCAAGATCCCCGCATGTTTTGGTGCGGAGTAAACCACCAAGATTTTGTCGATTTCTAGACTTGAGCGGTGTTTAGAAACTCTGGTACGCCTGCCAATAGGGGAATCCTTGGTCAAATACTGGGATTATTTAAAGAGAAAATATTGAATAATTTGCCTACTAATAAGACTTCAAAACAACGCCGGACATACTCCGTAGGTCGTCATACTAATTAGTATCCAGGTGTGCACTAACAGAATTGGCTGTGGGCTGAATATATCACGTGCCAAATAACCAATAGAAAATTAAGACACAGTCCATTATGGGCTGCTATTCGTCATAGGTCACGTGCCAACCATCCGCTTATGACCGATACACACGTGACACCTAGTATGAGAGTGGATGGTCCTTATCAATGCGGGGTTAGCCTAGTCCTACATCGGACTAGTCGGCCGTTCGGCTCATCTCCAACCTTATCATTGCTCTCTTACAACCACGACTCCTCACCACCTGCATCCGCCTGAGCTTCTCTTAACACGAAACCCAGCGATCCTGGTCGATCTCGCCCCTCATAGGATTCCAACCTGCAGAAAATATTATGACTTATTGGGCGCGCCTGGGGCCCTGACTGCTCCCATGCCGCGTCCCAAAGTGCTCCCGGCTAATCGCCTGCGGGTGTCGGAAGCCTGTCTGTCCTGCCGTGCATCAAAGAAGCGTTGCAGCGGCACCTTTCCATGCTCAAAATGCATCAGAAGTGGGCGCGCCGAGTCGTGTGTTCCATTTAAACGGGCAAGCACTTCCTCCACCCAGAAGCAGCCTGGCACTCTCCGCACAGGCCTGAACTCGACAGGTCCGCCTAGCTCTGCTAGTCAAGCTCAAGATGCTGCTCGTACGCCGTTTGCAGATATACGACCACAGTCTGTACCTTCGGACTCGTTTCTCAAGCAGGGGGCACCGCACAAGACCCATTCCCGTATGCTAAAGAATCTTCAGGGCGAACGAGGTATGAGGTGTTTTATTCTATGGAACCTAATGCGATTATTATTATACCTGGCGTTGGATGTCGTAGGCTAACGCTTATGCAGTATACATAGGTAGGGCGGCATCTTTGTCCTTTCTCCAATGGCTTCGTGATATAGTCACCCAACATATTGGACCATCCCAGTTCTCACACAATGTCAAGCTGGAGGACATGCTGGAGACGGAGAAACCTCGTGATCTACCCCAAGTTTCCGAAGATGAGATTGATCTGTATGAGGAACAGGCATTTATCCAGGCATATCATGTTGCGGTAAGATAGTCCACCTCATGCGCGCCTAGAGTGATAGCGTATTGACAATATCTTTATCCAGACCAGCGGCTATATAAACGTACTATCAAGTTCAGAAGCAACCCAAATATTGCAGAAACCAGGCCCAGAATTTGCAAACATAAATAAAACGAGGGTGGCATTAAGAGATATTATGATTGCCATCGGAGCCCAGTCATACAAAAGCGACCCCAGAACCACCCGGGTGGAACGATTTTTCTTCGACCGAGCCCAACGTAGTGCGTTCGCTGGAATGCTGGAGAACCCAAGTCTAGAGTTGGTTCGATTATTTACTTTAATGTCCTTTTACATGCTAGGCGCCTGCCGTCGAAACGCAGCATTCATGTATTTGGGGGTAGCGGCGCGAGCAGCTGCCGCGTTAGGACTTCATCTGAGCGACGCCACTTCGTTAGTACAGGACGAGCAAGAAAAGAGGTATGCAACTTTCAGCGGGGTCGACTTCATGGACTAATGTGGGAATAGGACTCGAGTATGGATGAGCCTATGCACACTAGATCTCCTCGTCAGCTCCATCCTCGGGAGACCCCCAGCCACAGCAAATTTACACTCAGAAGTGGCTATTGGTCCTATTGACGGGTTACGGTCAAACAGCAGCGAGAACGCGGATAGCAGCCTCGTCGCCTCCTACCATATGTCACGGATCCTGGACGAGATTATCGTCCAACTATATAATGAAAAAGCAGCCTCAACAGACGCCGCGGAGTCACTGTTGGAAAAGCTCAAGCAATGGAGCAATGATCTACCGGAATCATTATTGACTTCCCCAGGTTCGGATTCAGAGCGTATCGCTGCCCAGGAACACATCATTGGCAGCCTACACATCGCCTGTGCCTATCATTTCGCGGTAATAATCGTTACACGGCCATTCCTAATATCCGTCCTAGGCGTCCGACTAGCACGACTGCACCAAGGTTCCCCGGCGGCCTTCCAAGACGAAACTCTTCTGGAGGACCCTGCACAGGCGAGACTAGCGGATGCCTGTATAGAGTCAGCCTTATACATGATACAAACCTGCATGGAAGTGCATCAATCTCGCCTACTTCTCGCAAACATGTGCATCCTAAAGTTAGCCTCCCCCATCCCAAACACCTAATTCCTTCAATATAATAATGGACACCACTAACTCAACCCCACAGAGCCCTCGTTTTCGCCGCAGCCCTAATCCCCGGCTTCTCCATGTTCTGCCAAAAAGAAGTCGACACCACCCTCGAAGAAGCCTTCAACGGCGCCCTCGAAATCCTCCGCGTCCTCTCCCACCAATCCGCCCAAGCAGCCCACTACTACGAAATCCTCAGCCTGCTCCGCAGCGCCATCGACGAGCAACGCCAACGCCTCCGCGAGAACCCCCAACCAAACAAGAAATACGTCAGCAAGCTCTTCAGCCTCAGCAACCACCGGCGCCACCACATCCCCGAATTTTGCGGCAGCTCGAACATGATCCCCCCCGCTGAAACGGAGGATGCTGTCGTTGTCGACTCGGCTTCCCAGAGTACCATCCTTGATCGCGGTGGTGGAGGAGGAGGAGGCAATCCCGAGACAACAGCGATGACAGATAACCCGGCAGCACTCTTCTTCGATTCGTTGGATATCGACTCTGCGCCGTTCTTGGGGTGGGAGGGCATGGAGTTGCCGATGTGGGATAGGTTTCCGTTTATTGATGAGGCTTCTTTGTAGTATTCTCTTGCATTGCCATCGCATTAGGCGAGATTTGCGTTTTATCGTGCCGAGCTGGTTGTTAGATTGTAAATTTTTTGATATCCATTTGGTGTTTTTTTTTTTTTAAAGAATATACTCCATACTATCTCTGATCTGTTTAATGCCATGTAGATATTTATCTCATTGGTTTAATACCTCAACAGTGAAGTGACCGACCTTTTGACTCGCTATAAGAATGTACAATTATAGCCAAAGTAGGCACTCTAGTCCTATAACTATAACTTCCTAGTAACCGTAGGTAGAGCCAATACAATAACCAAGAATAAGATCCTGTATTAAACCAATACTAAACCCACCACTACTAATTTCAGCCCACACAAGTTACAGCATCAAAGTATAAAAAAAAAGAGCAACAAGAAGAAGCCCAATGAAAATCCGAAGAGCAAATAATAATTTACACTCTTCCCCCCCACTGTACGAATCTACCCCGCGGGTAAAACCGTGTCAGCAGCCTTGTCTTACCTCGGGGTATTATACCCCGAAGGTAGGAATCTCGCGGACCCCTACACCGATTCCGAGGGGTTGCCGCCACCTGCCTCGCTGGAATAGCAGGCCGGGAGTCGGACAGGCGGACAGGAGGAATTTATTATTGACTGGATTCTATTATTTACCGGTATGTTGGTAAATATTGTCCAGACTTGTATGGAACGTATTTGTGGGGGGTTGGTTTGTCTTTTGAAGTTTGACTCTACCATTATAGCTACTACATCATTGAGTGAAAATAAGGTGCAAATCGTAAATCGTATCTTCAATTTTGGTTGTCTTTTTTACATGAGAAACCAGAGTAGTTACACTAAATGAAAACAGGAATCCCATTGCCACAGTAAGCGTGGGCAACTTCATTATGATGTCATACTACGTTTAACCAAAGAGGGCATCACCCAGGCGGTAATGCACCGTCTTGATCTGGGTGTAGTTCTCAAGGGCGTAGGAGCCGAGCTCACGGCCGAGACCGGACTGCTTGTAGCCACCGAAAGGAGCCTGGTAGGAGATCATGTTGTAATTGTTGATCCACACGGTACTAGCAAGATGGTTAGTGGGAGTGCGTAAGGCGGGAGTATTAAGATGCTTACCCAGCACGGAGAGCGTTGGAGACACGGATGGCAGTGTTGACGTTCTTGGTGTGGACGGCAGCGGCAAGACCTGAAGTCATGTTAGTTTAAGCTGTTGACAAAAGAATTATCGCGGGTTATCTTACCATAAACGGAGCTGTTACCGATCTTAATGGCCTCCTCCTCGGTCTTGAACTTCTGGACGGTGACGACGGGGCCAAAGATCTCCTCCTGGGCGATCTTCATGTCGGTAGTGACATCGGTGAACACGGTGGGCTGGATGAAGAAACCTTCGGTACCGTGACGCTCACCACCCAGGGCGACGGTAGCACCGCCCTGCTTGCCGTGGTTGATGTACTCCATAATGCGGTCGAACTGGAGCTGAGAAACCTGAGGACCCTGGAAGGTGTCACCCTCGAAGGGGTTTCCGAGCTTGTTTTCGGCGGCACGCTCCTTGAAGCGGGCAACGAACTTGTCGTGGATACCCTCCTGAACGAGGATACGGGATCCGGCACAGCAGCACTGGCCGTGGTTGAAGAAGATACCGAAGTTGGACCAGGAGATGGCATTGTCAATGTCAGCATCGTCGAAGACGATGTTGGGAGACTTGCCACCCAGCTCCAGAGTAACCTTCTTGAGGTTGCTCTTGGCAGCAGCCTGGAGGATGACACGGCCGACAAGGGTGGAGCCAGTGAACGCAATTTTGTCCACGTCCATGTGGCTAGAGATAGCAGCACCAGCTACGCGGCCGAAACCAGAGATGATGTTGATGACACCAGGGGGGAAACCAGCCTCCTTGATGAGCTTTGCGGCCAAAAGACCAGAGAGAGGAGTCTGCTCGGCGGTCTTCAGGACGACAGTGTTACCGGCCGCGATGGCAGGACCGATCTTCCACGACCACATCAGGATGGGGAAGTTCCAGGGAATGATCTGACCGCAGACACCAAGGGGTTCGTGGCGGGTGTAAGTGAGGGTTTCGGGGTTGGTGTCGATGGTCTGGCCGTGGATCTTGTCGGCCCATCCGGCGTAGTAACGCAGGCAGCCGATAGCATTGGTCAAATCACCCTGGGCCATGGAGAAGGCCTTGCCGTTGTCAAGAGACTCAACGGCAGCAAGGCTATCAATGTCACGTTCTATCAGGTCAGCCAGCTTGTTGAGCAGACGGCCACGCTCGCTAGGGGTAACCTTGCGCCAGGGACCCTCGAAGGCAGCGCGGGCAGCAGCGACGGCAATATCAACATCTTCCTCGGTGGCTTCATGGACAGAAGTGATGATCTTCTCGGTAGTGGGGTTTTGAACCTCGAAGGTTTGGCCTTTAACACCCTTCACGAACTCATTGTTGATGAACCTAGTCGACACCAATGGTTAGCTACCAGTTTACCAGTGGCGGAATTCTACAGCAGGGAGGAAGAGGACATCATACAGGCCAAGAGGCTGCTCGATATTGACGATGGGCGTCTCGAGGGTAGCGAAGAGGTCAGACATTGTAAAGGAGAGAATGCGAGGCAAAAAGGGGTATCACGAATAATAATATGAAGGGAAAGAGAAGACAGGAGAGGGCTAGAAGACAAGGGAGGCGCAGTATTATTATAAGAGGAGGGGAGCCGAAAAAGAGGGGAAGAGGAGGGGACAATTATGGCCGAGAGCGGACAAAACAGGCGTAGTGGAGAGTGGAGAGCAGGGGAAAGTGGAAGGGATCCGTAATTACACGTACTTTACGGAACGGTGCCCCCCCACTTCAAGTTCCAGCTGGAGCTGGAGATGGAGAGATGGCGAGAACCGTACATGCTACATAGTCATGCCTACCTGATCCGAGATTGACATTATTAATTGGGAAGGTAAGCCCCAGGGTCTTTAGCCCGATCCAGGGAGATTCCGAGGTGTTTTGGTGTCAGCTTTCCCCCCCTCAGATACAGATGCTTGCTTGTGCGGGGTTCTTCTGCCACAGGTGGCCTCGGGGCAGAAGCCTATTCCTTGCCACCTAGGTACTTTGTAGGGGAGGTGATTACTAGTGATTCGGGGATACGAATAATCTCAGGGATCGTGCAGCACAGTCTTTGTCTCCAAAACGAGCCAGTTAAACTTTAAGTGTAAGATGACTCCAACGACTCGCTCAGGTGACATCACTTCCACTTTTTCCACGCGTACCGAGTACTTTGACGAACATTACCTAGGTAGCCAGTGCGAATCGCACTCTGAATTACTAATTAATCAATAAGTCAGTAGTATAAGCAAAGCAGGAAGGATGATCATACTCGAGACAGGCGAATAGACCGGGGATTTGCTCCTTTTTGCCCTCAGGTTTCCATCCGAACCTGCATAATTCGATGTCCACATAATCCACATACATATCCGCCCTAGTAGGTACCGACCACCAAAAATGAATACCTTACTAATAATCCACGACGCAAGGCGGGAGTTTTGCCAAGAACGGAAAAGCGCCCGCGACTCACTCGGTCGAGAATAATATGGACTTGAGCTTCGAGCCGTGCAACTTGCTCTCTCTCTCCACTCCGACCCGGTTTCACCACAGCTTCATATAACGATACAAGTCTATCTATCTACTGTCTTAAGAGACGTTTCAGGCTCGACCAGATCATAGTTTCATCCAACGAACAAGTCCGTCAGTCTGGTTCGTTTCCTCTCCTCATCAATTAGTGTTTCGTTGACCCGGGCACGGGGTTGATATGGGCACCAATCAGACGTGAGAGAATGCCTGATCACCATCTAGTACCTAGGTACTAGGTACACATCTCCCGATACTTTACTCCGTAACGTAGCCCAAGCATGGTGAACTATCGCAGACGAAAACTAAAAATCCCTACTTTCGGCGAATGCTGACGGGTGGTCTTCGATTTTCCTCTTCACTATTTTGTGATAATGTTACATCCCCGGGGAAAAGGATAGGTTTGTCATCTCCAATAATGGGCCTTCCACTATCTATGGTGTAAGCGCCTTCCTTTGGTCCGCCGAGTTGGATCGGTTCTGCAGCGGTGGAGCCATATAGTTGATTTTAAATTACACCTGGAGGTGGGATGCTCCATAAGCCTGGGGTCTGTCATGGATCCTTTAAGGTGCTGCGAATCGCTACCTTCGCTAGAATAGTTGCACTATTATCTCGCTCATATACCTCGGAGAATTTAGGAAATGCTGCCGTGTTGCCATTTATGAATCTGCTTCTCCACAAGACACAGGCCCTACGTGTCACTTGTGCATGAGGCCATTGGGTTCTATGGGCTCTTCATGGGAAAGACTGACCCGCACCAGGTGCTAAAGCTTAGCTTTTTGGTTGAAGGCCCTTTAGTTTGAGAAGAGCCTAACCTTATAACGTCCTAGTTGCGGAAGATGAGCGTTGTCTGAGCTGGGTCTGGACTCTGGACGAGGCGATGGGAACAAATTTTGGACTCCAAGATTTAGCGTATATCTCGAAAAAAGATATTGCTAGAGCCTCTGTAAATCCATCTTCTGCCGCTTCTCAGCCTTCGTAGCGGCTACACCAAGTGGGAGAAGATTACATGTTACCTGTCGCATTCACCCGTGCCACGTTGGGAAGCTGCAAGGCATACTTAAATAAGGTAAACTGGAGAGGCACCCGGGATACTACCTAGGTACCTAAGGTAGTCCTTATGTTCAGGTGGATTAGAATGAGAGGTGTTGGTAGTGAAACCACTAATGAGATTACAAGGAGTTATGCAAGTCGCATATCATATCACGCGGTGATCACGCCCCTCCTTCTCAAGACTTAGTCGCCATGAGGCTGACAATTTGTTTTCCTGGACTGGGAATGGAGCTTGATTGGAATCAATCTTGCTCAAAATTCCAGGATGCACTTTAGTGCTGAAAAAACTCACATCTCCAATACCCAATACATTCTATGCCATCTACCAGCGCAGCCAGGATGTCTGATTCTCGGTAGGCAAACAACTGCAAGTATCCCCGGCATGTTTGAAATCGTACTGATTGTCTTTAAAGATCCAGACGGGGTGCAGTATAATGCAAATGTCTGCAACAGGTACTGCGTTCTTTGCTCGCTGCCAGCACCGCATATGTGGTTTCATCAGTCATGTTATGATATTTTGATGGAGAGTTATCCATTCGACCGGAGGCCGAGTCTGGGTGAATTGGAAGACTTTGGCGACGCAACTCAAGAATTCCCCAAACCTCTTCTCAATTATACGCTTAGCTCTGCCTCTATACATGAAGGTCTTTTGAGCAGAACTTTCGATGCTCTATTAGACAGCTGTTTTCGGCAAGAGCTTATATCAAAGTTGCCTATCGAGGTACTCAGAATCATTATAGAATTTATCGGGCCGTGCAGCTATCTGATCGTACTTGGAGAGACTCGTCGCCTGCTTGAGAATCTCCGAGGAAGACGCCTCCATGATGTGTACAGGGAGCTCAGCCTTTCCGAGGACCTCTATATCACTAGGCTGGAGTATCGGGGAATGTCATACATCTCTTCGATTACCAATACTCCCTCTCACCCAGGTCATCATGAATGTCTGAGACCGCCCAAAGACGTGCAACATATGCTCTTGCTAGTGACCCATGTGGGGATACACAAGATTAATTTTGGGGACGCCAATTCGAAGCTGGTCCCGGACGACACAGTTTCTCCGGGGGATGGCATATGGTATGAGCTCATCAAAGCCCGTCAGCCTTGTGATTCTCTAGGAGTCGTTCAGCATGTCTGTTTCTCTTCCTGCGGAAACCGCCTGTACTTCTGATTGCTGCTAATTTCCCATCTCAGGCATTATTTCTTCGATCTTGCCAACTTCGATCTCATAATAGTGGGTGTTTTGAATTGAACAATGTTCAAAAATGGGATCTTCCGAAAATACCTGATATCAAACGCCACAATATTTATCGACTACAAAAGGAGGGACTCTTTTCCTATATGTCACTGGACTATTCGAAACTCGTTGGCCTTGTGGTTTGCTGCTTAGATTCCTCCAATATCGGGCTATTTCGACTACCAGACATGGGAAACAGCTATTCGAAAGTACTTTCCAAGATTAAAAGTCTTGGTGAGAAAAAAGACGCGGAATTTTGGATGTTTTTCCCGATCGGTCACGGCGAATACATCCAAAAGATGTGGGTTCGTAGGGCACGAAGCCGTTGTGCCGCCCCGAATCTTGCAGTGAGTGATGATTTTATAGGTCGACGCGTCACATACTGATTCCTCTCCCATCATCAGCTCCAAACAACACAAAATAGATGGGTATTATTTGGTCCATACTTGGGACCGGAAGTAGACGCATCTTCATACCGCATGACCTCATTGACCAATGAAACCGACGGCCCTGTCTCTGGTATATGCCATGATGGCTTGGACCCTGATCACCGCAAGATATTGGGGTATGGAGTAACCTGCAACCCCGAGCTGTCTACTATCGAGCCATCCACTGTCCTGGCTGAGCCCGTCTGGTATCCTTACTCTCCGCCCGCTGCTCCCAGAAAGGTGCCGCGTCCTTTCTGGTACATGAGTAGAGCTCCATTATCTGGCGTAGTGAAGGTTCAAACGTGCAGGAGCGTCAGGAGATCCTTTTCTCGCTGCTTGGGGCTTCTCCTTCATTACGAAGATGGAGCAGTTGAGAGTCTGGGACAGTTCCGATGGGATCAGATAGTCTCGGAACCCATTCTAGCACCAATTCGGATTCAGTCAGGAGGGCTGGGACGATGGAAGGAATGTCGTAGATATGTACTAGACGTGCGGTCTGCCTATGATGCGCAAAGCGTGGCCAGATGGGGGAGATGGGATGATATACCGGTTCACGGCTTTCTGGTCTGGTGGTTTGGACCTTTGGGCGACCGGGTTGTGACTCATAGACGATAGACTTGCTGATGTTCGGCACGAATTGCCGAATCAGATCAATGAAACAAGATTATAGGAATTGAGCCATACTACCTAGAAAGTGGTCATCTGGCGTACGTGAAATTCCAGAGATGATACCTCCCGGAGTTGGGGCTATTCTCCGCGCACACTCCAACCTACGGGAAGTATATCTAACAGCTGAGGTCATAAATAGGTGCCTAAAAGGGAAGCAATGATCTCAGTGATAAAAAGGACTTGGTGAGAATTCCTTGAAATTCTTCAATATTTTTGGAATTTGCGGAGTGGCTGCTATAGTCCGCCGTACCTACTCCAACCACTTCAACTGATAAACCGACAGCTTCGCCCTGCTCTCATGTCGCCTAGTATCAATTTACTCCTATAATCCAACCATAGAATAACTCATCCTGACAGCTAACCATGGTCAAATTCTTCCCCTCGTTATCCCCCGAACTGCAAGACTGGGCCTTAAACCAAAGCGTCTTCTTCGTAGCATCTGCACCTGTCCGCGGTCGACATATCAATCTCTCCCCGAAGGGCCTCCCGGATGCATCCTTTGCCATCCTCGGCCCCAACGAGGCGGCCTACATCGATTCCACAGGGTCAGGGAGTGAGACCATCTCCCACGTCCGTGAGAACGGTCGGATCACAATCCTGTTCTGCTCGTTCGATGCCTCACCCCGGATAATGCGTCTCTTCTGCACCGGCTCGGTTATTGAATGGGACGAGCCCGAGTTCCACCCGTACCTTGCTCGGATGGGAGGGAAGAAGCTAGTCGGCGCGCGGGCTGTTATCCGGTTGGATATCTTCAAGGTTCGTTTTTGCTTGCTATTTACCCCGAATTTGACTTTGCGATGGCCGGGGAGTATACCCATGGTTCTCGCCGAACTTTCATAACGAGATGGCAATACCGACGGAGTATTTTTTTTAGGTTCAAACATCATGTGGATACGGAGTCCCACAGCTTTCCCTGACGGTGGACGCTGAGACCAACGAGCCCAAGCCGTATCTCAAGGACCGAGAGACGATGGGCCACTGGGCGAGCAAGACCGTGGACGCTGGGAAATTGCGCACGTACCAGAAGGAGAACAATCACCACAGTCTGGACGGGTTGCCGGGGCTTCGCTCTGCGCTCAAGGATAACAGGGAGAGTATCTGGCTGGCGAAAATGGGGAACTGGACTCGGTATCACCGTGATGGAATTGAGTTTGCGAAATCGTCGATTCTGTTGCTGTTTGTTGCGATGGCGATTATGCAGTGGTCTGGGTATGTTTAGGAGAGACAAATACTTCTGGAGAATCTTTGTTCGCGTAATTATGATTTATGATGAAGGTGATAATATGATGGACTGGCTTGAAGTTGTCTGTGATTTGTGATGTCATGATATGCAGTTCTGTTCTGATTCTTTCTCTCGTCCTAGCTAAGGGGATCGTTCAATTACCATTGACGGCACTAGTCGCTATGTCTCAAACTCATAAGCTTGACTAGGTACATTGCGCTACTTTATACATGAATCTATTGCTTACTTTTGAGTGACTTCATCCAACCGAGTTCAACCCCGCACATCCATCCAGTGACCGACAGCCGAGGATCCAACGCTCCACCTAACGACATTCATGGTTACTTCCCTTTTCACATCCTTCTGACGCTTACGATATAACTATCCAGCATGGAGAGACGTCCACTTGGGCATACTTCCCTTCCTCCAATCTCACTATTCTTAAGCGTAACCCTCGTTTGACTTATTCTTATCCGAAATATCGCAGCCATGAGCTCTCGGTCGGTTCGCATCGCAGGTACGCGACCACAACGCCTACACCCCTTCTCTCACCCTTTAGTCTTTCGAAAAAGAGCACCTTTGACTAACAATGTATCAGGTACCTCGGGCTCTGCCTCCGACCGTCGCCATGCCATCGCCGAATTCGCGCGCAACTACCCCCAAGACCCCGTTGATGTCATCATCGCCGATTTCATGAGCGAGGCAAACATGGTCATCGCCGCCGGACGCAGGGCAGATCAAGATCTAGCCCGGCGTAAACTGGATGCAGATATCGCTGCAAGCCTGCCGGGGTATGAGCTTTCTTTTCTCCTAGCTCTTCAACCAGCTCTAGAGGACCTGGCGAAACACCGTATCAAGGTAGCCGTCAATGCCGGCAATACAGACACGGAGGCTCTCTACAAGGTTGTGACGCAGATGATCGGAGCAAAGGGGCTTAATTTGAAGGTCTGTTGCTTGAATCCATCCTGTTTTCTCCCAATTGCAAGTTCGAGGCTCATGCCCAAGAATGTATAAACCTAGGTGGCTTGGGTGTCTGGCGATGAGGTTCTTTCGACTGTCAAAGAGGCGTTAATCTCGGGAAAGTCGACATTCAAAAACCTTTATACCAACGAGACCTTGTCGGACTGGTCATTTGAGCCGATCTTCGCCCAATGCTACCTAGGAGGACTAGGTATCGCCGCTGCTTTTGCAGAGGGAGCCGATATCGTGCTCTGTGGACGGGTGTCTGATGCATCCCCTGTTATTGGAGCGGCGTACTGGTACCACGGCTGGAATAGGAGTGATCTCGACCAATTAGCCAACGCGTTCGTTGCGGGCCATCTTATCGAGTGTAGTAACTATGTCTGCGGAGGTAACTACACCGGCTTCAAGACCCTCGAGAACGTCGGCCAGGATGGTTGGTCCAACATCGGCTATCCTATCGCCGAAATCTCCAAGGACGGAAAAGTGGTTATCACAATGCAGTCGTACGCCACGGGGGGTGCCGTGACCGTCGATACCTGCTCCTCGCAGCTACTATACGAGATCCAGGGCCCCTGGTACTTCAACTCAGACGTAACCGCGATCCTAAACGATGTCCACTTCGAGCAAGTCGGCGCTAACCGCGTTGCCTTGCATGGCGTGCATTCTGCTCCTCCCCCGCCGACGACCAAGATGGGCATCACCGCACGGGGAGGGTTCCAGGCCGAGGCCTCGTGGTTCCTGGTAGGCCTGGACATCGATGCAAAGGCACGCATGCTGGAAGCGCAGCTCAGAAAACTTCTCGCCCCGTACATGTCCAACTACACCTCCCTAAAGTTCCACACGCTAGGTTCCGCCCCAGATGACCCAGGGGACCAGAACAGCGCCACCGTCACCTTCCGCACAATCGTCCAGGCCCGCAAGGCTGAAGACATCGCCCCAAACCAGTTCCTCCGCCACATCACCGACAACATCATGCAGGGCTACCCCGGCGCCACCTTCCACCTCGATCTGCGCCAAGGGTTCCCCAAACCTGTCTTCCAATACTACGTCACCCTCCTCCCACAAGCCGACGTGAAACACCGCACTCATCTCCCTTGGAAGAACAACCAAGTCCTCAATATCGCCCCTCCACTCACAACACACGAATACCCCACCCGACAGCCCTCGCAGGCAATCACAAACAACCCTGCAAATCCACAAGCAGATTTCGGTCCCACAGTCCGCGGCCCTCTAGGCTGGATCGTTCACGCCCGGTCCGGCGATAAGGGCCCCGATGCCAACTGCGGCTTCTGGGTCCGCCACAACGACGAGTACCTCTGGCTGCGCTCCCTGCTCTCCGTCGAAAAGGTAAAAGAGCTTCTTGGCAACGAGTACATTTCTAACTCGGACCTGGCAATTGAGCGGTTCGAGCTGCCCAATATGCGCGCCGTACACTTCTTGTTCCGCAATCTGCTGGATGGCGGGGTCACGGTGACTACGACCGTGGACTTTTTGGGGAAGAATGTGGCGGAGTTCTTGCGGGCGAGGTGGGTGAATTTGCCGGTTAGGTTTTTGAATAGGGGGAAGCTCTAGAGCCGTTACTGTGTATTTGTCAGAGTGAGAGAAAACAACGTAAACGATGTCTTCAATAGGTCAACCTTGTGTCTGTGGGAAAATGATATTGATATTGTTGGTAAAGTATCTTGCAAGCATACTCTTTTCTGAATCAGGCTTATCCTAGTCCTAACTGAGACGCCTAGTTAATATTAACAACAACCGCTCACGCTCACTCACACATGAAACGCTCTTCGAACGACGAGTCGATTTGAAACCCCAATCTACCTCCTCCTCCTTGAACTCGGCATCGGCTCAAACCCATCACTATCATCAATATCCTCACTCAGCACACTCACGCTCCGCGTATTCCGACTCGCCCGCGCCGCCGCCTGGCGCGAGCTACTAGTACTCCCTGCACCACGGGCACTACTCTGTGACCCGACGAAATCCAGCGTCAGCTGCGTCTGTTTGCCCCTGGCTGCCGGCCGACGGAGTGTGGACCCGGCTACGGTGTGGGACGAGGGGGCGGGGGATGCTGCGGTGCGTCGTGATGAGCGCTGAGTAGTTGGGGCGGATGTTTTGGCTGCTTTAGGTTTTGTGGCTGCGGGAGCGGCTGTTTTACGGGTTCGGGATGCTGGCTGTTTCACGAAGAGGGCTTGGGAGTCTTCGTCTTCGTCTTCGTCGACGTCGGAGAGGGCTTGTGGGGCGGCGGCGTCGTTATCGGAATCTTCGAGCATGATCACGTCGTTTTCTTCGTCTTCATCGTCTTCATTGTCGGAGACTGCGGTGCGACGGCCGCGGGGTTTGGCCGGCGCGGGTTTCTTTGCTGTGGTAGTGGTGGTTTTGCGGGTTGTTGTGGAGGATGCTGTAGCTCTTCCGCCGCGGCCGCGACCACGGCCGCGGGTTGAGGTGGATCGAGTAGTGGTCTGTTGATCCTCTCCCTCATCTTCTTCGTTAGCATCACCGGCTTCGTTATCGGAGTGGATGAGAGCGCCGGGTTGGTCCTCCCAGGGCCCGTCGAATTCGCTGTCCCAGCCATCAGGCTTCGGCTTGAATCGCTTCTTGCCACGCGTGCGTTTCTTGACCCCCCGAGAGAATAGATCCTCCATCTGGGTGCGGTACTTTTCCATAGCCCTCTGCAGGGAGCTTTGGGTCGCCTCTTCGTCGGCCTCGTCGTAGTCGCGGCCGAGAGACATGAGGTGTTTGATCTGGCCGTCGAGAGATTCGTTCACGAACATTTCCATGGCGTGTTTATCATCCTTGTCGATGAATTGGGAGACCGCGTCGCCGAAGGAGTTCTGTGGGAGAATGGAGAGGGATTGTGTCGAGAGAAACTCTCGAACGAGCTCTTCCACTTTCATTGTGTCTAGGGTTTCGAGGTGGGATACGGCCACTTCGTCGAGGTCGTCATCCTTCTTTCGAGTCGTGGCGGTTTTCTTTTTGCGGTAGAATTGTACTACGTCGTTGACGTTCGCAACCTTACCCACGAACCGGTTGGAGAACCGCTGCGGATTCTCGCAGTCGTAGCTACCGCCCTCTGGTGTGGATGTTTCCACCCGAAGCCGGACAAGGGGCAGAGGAACTTCTTGCTCCTCGTCTTCTGGTGAATCCTCCTGCATCTCGAGCCACTCCGCTTTGGCCTCCTCGATGAGCTCTTCTACTATGTTCATGAGAAAGCGGGTGATCTCTGTGCGATTATTCTCCTTGCGCGCTAGTTTCTGGGCTCCCTTTTCTTCGGAAAGGACAATCTCCTTCATGACGAAGGGACGGACTGACTTTAGTCGGATCGGCTCGCATTTCATTTCATTGCCCGTGATGCTCAGAATCGCGACGTGTTTCGGTACCGCTTCCCCAGGAACGAGGGATGTCGCGACAGATGAGCCGGGCTGCATGACGCGGAATTTGGTTTCGGGGTTTACTCGAGGATTGATAAGGCATTCGTGCTCGTGGCCCCAGATCACAAGATCGAGGAATTCCGGGAGGAAGTTCTCAGGGAGATAGCCCGTCTCGGTGTACGCGTGATGATTTTGATGCACACAGATCAAGTTATACCAGTCGTCCCTCTGTATCGATGGCCGGAAGAACTTGACTTTTCCATCTCGAAACGTGCGGAATAAGCGTTCGTCCCTAACATTGCTCATGCCGTAGAGCGCGAGCTTCGTTCGCCCTTTTTGTAATAAGACCGGCCTGATCTGGATGTTATCTGACTCCGGGGTCCGTCCGTAGTAGTTAATTAGCCCGGAAACCTGCAAAAGGTCCAATGCAGCTAGGTGGCCCTCTCCAGAAGGGTCGTCATGGTTCCCGTGGATAGAAAAGATGGGGATCGCCACATTGATGTCGAGGTCTTCGTAGTTCACATGGTTGAAGGCCCCTTGGAAGTTCTCACTTGCATCACTAAGAAACTCAAGCTCACAGGGCTTGTCCCCAAGGCAGTTCATGCGGATCGAGCGCATCACTTGGTACATCGACTTTCGAGAGGGTTTGTTCTCGTGGAAGAGGTCTCCGGCTAACAGGACCATATCCACGTCGTGCTTCTTAGCCAAACACATCACTTCGTGGAAGCTTTTCCAGCTATCATCGCCTCGGATGGGATCTCGCTCATTGTATCCCACATGATTATCCGTGGAGATGAGAATGCGGATCGTTTCCGCGTCTAGTTTTCATCAGTATAATGGTTGTGTGAACGTCTGGAGAGATCGGGTTCTTACCCCCAAGACCAGCCATTTTTTATACTGGGCGCGAATTAAAGAGTGGACATCAAGTCCAACCGGCCCAGGGCTTCAAATATTTAGATCGATAATAAGTACAAGAATCGAAATCAAAATTGACGGATTTTAGTGCTAGGTCCCCAACTGCGGATTGAGGGGTGTTGCTGCCTGGGAGGAGATTTGTTTGCAGGGAGACAAAGAGCCAGCAAAAGTCTCCAAAGCGGACTTACCCTCACTCTCTCACCACCTCCAGTCGCTTTCAAAGAAATAGAATGGCCTTCTGATAGCCGATGCGATAGTCTAGATGGTGTTGCTTCGGTCATTTGCCTCTCTGCGGCGCGCTCTCACGTGACAACACGCGAAACCTTCCCGTTCTGTCCCGGAATTTCTCGATCGTGACTCTCCTAATCCTTCGTCTTCCTCTTATCTCCTTTACCTTTCCCTTCTTTTCTTTTCTTTCATCTCCCCTCCTTCTCGACTTGAATCAAACATCATCCGTTTGCAAACTACCCGAATCCCTCGCATTGCTCGCTTCCACGCATCCTTTCCCCTTCCTCCTTTTCTCTCCGACTGGCCCAGAGTGAATCACTGGCTCAGTCGCCTCCGCTTTACTAGTTACCCCGCGAATACTTTTTATGCAATCAGTGCCCTCTGACGTCTTCAATCGTCCTCATACATTAGACCCTTCATCGGAAGATTTCCTCTATCCTACCCAGCATGGACATGATCTTTGTGGCGACTCCCAAGTCTCTGGCTGTCAGTATGAGGACGTCGGAGACTCAACAGCCATCTCTGACTCATCGGATGAGGAATTATCGCTCCTAAATCCATCAGGATTCAACCTGGTTTCACCACTAGTTGATCGAGTCACGGAGTACGAGAACGCAGTATTTGCATCGTCGAGAAGGCCAGCGGAATATGGCTTCATAGTGACGCCCTCGTCGGCGGAATCAAGTCTCTCTCTGGAGGCATTTCCCAATGGTGGGTCGATCCAATCATCGTTCTTAATGCAATCATGTGCCTAATGATTTGGCCACAGAGGTCCTCACTCATATTCTCTCTCACCTGCCTCCACCTTCCTTGTCGTCTATTGCGCTTGTATCGCGTCGGTTCCACAGTCTCGTCACTACCCCGCACGCCTGGAGAAGTGCCTTTTCCCGTTACTTCCCTGGGCCCTATGCCGAAGATGACGGTCGGTCATCCGATCTGTCCACGTCCAATAAGCGATACTTTGCTAGGTTGACTGCACTGGCGTCATGGAGGAGTGAGTATATTCTGAGAACGCGTTTGCTGAGGTCACTCGCCCGAGGCAAGCCGGCACAATTCGGCCCATCCAAGAAACATGGCACCGTTCGATCCGCAACTATACGTAACGGTAGCGCAATCGCTACATATACGTCCCAGCTCTTGTATCCTGTCAGTCACTTGAATGGGACATTTGGAGGCGACTCGAATAAGAAGGAGCCTCTTTTTATTCATGCAGCTGCGGAGCAGGGCATCGCTTCGGCGAGTGACCCGTCGACAGTCAAGGTTGGTACCTGGGGGTTGTCCGACCACCAATTTTTCCGCCATTTTGCAGACATGTTCCCAGGTGAAGCTGAATATGGACTGGGATTAGGTAGCCTTGTTGGGATGCCTAATCGCATGGATGTCAGCCAGCCATATGGAATGATTTATGGCGAGGCTTGCCCACAGGGACGCAGCTATTTTATATCCACTGCTGAGCAACGGGGAAGGTTTCTGGGTATTACCGAGCTGGGGTCGCATCCCGAACTCGGTATTCCCGCCGTTAACCAGATCACAACCGCCATCACTGCCGTATGGATTGCGAAATCATCCGATATACTCAAAGTGACAGGAGGTTTGATAGGTATGCTGTCTGGATCCTCTTCTGGTGTTCTTACAGCGTACGCTCTGGGTCCTCATCCAGCCTATGAACAGCGGTTTGAAAGGGGTCAGATCACTGCACGGTGGGTGCTTTGCCCCGGTGTTCCAATCGTTTCGATTGCAATCGACGATAACTACTCCCCCAAACGCCATGGCCATCGAAGAATCTGGGCAACAGTTCTCAACGCCTTAGGAGAGGTGTTCTACCTTTCTGACTTACCGCGGCAACCCGGTCCCATGCGAGCGAAGATGACCCCGGAAGAATCTGATGAGTTTGCTTGGAATACTGGGAGAAGCGTCCGTTGGGAATTAGTCGAAGTCAGCAGGCGCACAGCACGGCCCGATCCTTTCAATCGCGAGCTTGTTGACGGCAGTTACAGTCCTAGATCTTCCTCGAACTCAATGGGCCTCACCGCAGAGCAAATTACAGCCGAGACGAAGGAAATCGAACGATTTTTGTCATTCAAGCCGAAACATTTCCGCAAAGTCTGTGAAGGTTGGAATATGAGGCGCGAACTGAAAGTTGATTTTGCGGGTGACGATGGCTACGGCGCAGGCGAGTCCATTATCGTAATTTGCCGTGGCGCTGGAGAAGATGAAAATGCTCGAATTCAGAGGTTCACTCGGAAAATTTCGACTTCGAACCTGCGAGCTCCCGTCCTGGACATCGATGGGTTGGGTGCTCGAGACTCGGACTCTACTTCAACTTCCATTTTTGGTGGTCCTTCAAACCCTCCAGCTTGTTCCTCCGCGGCAAACAGTCTTCCTCCGTCTAGGTCTTCGGGCCGACTGAACGATCCTGTATGCTCTGTTTCAAACACTCAATGGCATATCTCCGATTTCCATTTCGGTGGTCGAAAGTCTTTGGAAATCACAACAAGTGCATTGGACCTTTCAACTTACGCTGTACTCACTGCTGATGAAGATCTTCTTCTTGGAAACTCCGGGGCTTCACCTTCTTCATCAGTCGTCTCATCTCCCTTGCCGCACATGAAACAACCCACCGGTAGTGCTGAGATTCCGGGACACCGCGCACGATACATGGCTGTTGGCACGGCTACCGGATCGGTTTTTGTGTGGGACATCCGTTCGCCTACGTCGAAGAACCCTGAGATCGCCAACTCGCTCGCTCCCATCCGGGTGATTTACACGGACTCGCCACAGGTATCTTGTGTTGCTTTGACATCACTATATTTGGTCCATGGTGGGAACGATGGGCTTGTCCAAGCTTGGGATCCCCTTGCTTCTACTACTCGTCCAATTCGAACGATCAATTCCCGATTCTCCTCGCGTGCCCGTCGCCGACTCGTCCAGGCTGAAGCCTCTATGCATGGAATAGGAAATAACTACTACGCGAGCGGTGCTATATGCCTTGATCCCGACCCTACTAACCTCAGGGGAATGGTCGCGTTGGGAACGCACCTTCGCTATTGGTCATATAGCTCGACTGCGGCCGACCAGTACAAGAGCAGCAAGCGCAAACTTCGCTACGGTCATCGAGGTAGCAATTCCACACCCAACAGCCAGCGGTTTACCAGCACTGGACGTGGCGCCTTGAAAGAACATATCGAGGACGAAAAGATCGAAATGGAAAGACAGTTGGTGGCGGACCAGAAGGAAAAACAACACCTCAGTAATCGTTTTGGCATCGATCTTCTAGGCCCGGATGTTACCGAAGAAGAACTTCTCGCTTATGCACAACTCCTGAGCCAGGAAACGTATAGCACAGAAGCCCTCAAAAGAACCGAAATCGTCGACGGTTCTGTCATTAGTACTTCTCCTAGTGACACAGTCGGACCCCACGATAGTTCGTTTGCGGCAGATGACTTTTCATCCGCTTCTTCTCCGTATGACGATACCGCTTTAGAAGATGATCTGGCTCCCGATATTGCTGAGGCGATCAGGTTGAGTTTACTCGATGAGCAACCTGGCTCGTTCGAAAATCCCACCTCCATCCCCATCAAATACGCCACTGGGTCGCAGTCGCGCAGGAAACATGCAACTTCTCCGCCCAATTCCATGAACGCGGAAAGCAGCCGACAGCAGGAGCTAGATGACCTTGAGTTCGCAATCCAACTCAGTCTCGTGGGGAACCAGCAGTACGACCACGAGTCAACGGACGTCCATCATGAAGAGTATCCTTCACTTCCTAGTTCGTCGCAACAGCTCCCTTCCAAAGATAAAGGAAAAGCTAGAGCGGTGTGGTGATTTTTTTTTTCCCTGTTTACTGCCATTTTTTCCGATTTGGGTTGAATTTTGCACAATGTATCGTGAATTTTGACGTCGTTTATATCTCAGTTGCCGCCTCTGCGTAATAGAATCTCATGTTTATATACCAAGCCACGATCACCTGATCAAACTCAACAAGTACAAACGGTTGATATTAAAAACTGTCTGTAAAAATGTAATTATAAACATAAGATAATTTATATTTTCAAGGTTCATTCATGGCCGCCATGAGAGAAGGAGTCTACATAGATGCGCCGGCAGAGGAGAAGAGAAAAAGCCACCACGTAATTCGAAGAATGGATAACAAAGGTACAACGTGGGTGAAATAAAAAAAAAAAAAAAACTCAGATTTCAACAAAAGTTTGAAATCGTAGATATTTACAGCAGGGCAAAGGCCAAGAGAGTAGCAACGCCCATCACCAGACTGGAGAAGGGAACAACCATGCCAGCGGCGTTGCCCTTGTCATCCTTGCTATCACTATCGCTAGAGCTATCGCCAGAGCTATCACTATCACTATCGCTATCGCTATCCTTGCTACTGGGGGTCGTGGTACCAGTGACATGCTCACCGGGGATATTAGAGTCACCGGTCTCCAGAACCGTAAGACGAATGCCGGTGACCTCGTCACCGAGATGGTTGTAGATAGTCTGGGAGATATTCTGGGACTTGACGTCGACAAGCTTCCCGACATTGGCGTTTGGAAGACCGTTGTCGATGAGGTTTTGGAGACCAGGGGGACGCTTGGGGAGGTCGAATTTGTTGGTGAAGGTGCTGTCCTTGATGAGGCTGGATTTGCAGGGGACGGGGTCAATGGAGGTCTGCGTGGCGTTGGAGGCCTGGATGTTGTCCATGTTGAGTTGGGCGTACTGGGCCATCAAGTTGTCGTAGTCGATGAGGAGGGTGGCGGTGCCGTTGTCGTTGAGCTGGACGAGCCCGTAGTCGTTGTCTTCTTGGGAGTACTCGTAGACCAGGCCGCCGGAGAAAGACTGCGACATCTCCTCGCTGTAGACGGCGGCGACTTCGGTGAAGTAGCGCGGGCGCACGACGTTGCAACCGAACTCGGAGAAGAAGACAGGGATGGTGGATGTGCTGAAGTCCTCGGTGAGGACGTCGTAGCCGGCCTTGCTGAAGGTGGAGTTTCCGCACCAGGAGTAGGAGTTGAGACCAAAGAAGTCGGCACGGGAGTTGGGGGCGTCCTCGTCCTCGCACATGAAGTAGTTGAGGGTGTCCATTAGGATGGGGCGGACATCGGCGGCAGAGTAGCCTACGGGGATGGTGCGGTCGAGGTGGTTGGCGATGTACTCCTTCATGTCGTTTTGGACGGCCTGGGGGGTTCAGTCAGCGACAATGCACCTGGTGGGGGTGGGGGGTAATTTGCAGAGGTAAGTAGCTAACGTACACGCATATAGCGAGGGACATCCTTAACACTGTCTTCGTTGATCACCTCGTTTCCGGCGAAGAAAGCAAGGGTGTTGGGGTAGTTCTTGAAGGCCTCAATCATACCGAAGACCTGGGTGTAGTAATCCTTGGTGTAGGTCTCCCATGGGGCGGTGCGGTCGATGTAGCCCGGGTACAGGGGAGAATTGACATCGAGAATCAGGTAAATACCAGCAGCGTTGAAAATAGAAACACATTCATCATGGTCAAGATCGGGACCCAGGTTGTAGATGCGGATGGTGTTCACCTATGCGGCATCATTAGGGCCCATTGCGATCCCGCCGGGGAAGGTTTTAACACTCACACCCAAGCGCTGCATAAGAGCAGCATCACGAAGACAGGCGTCAGCATCGGTCAGAGGATCTTTCTTCCCATCGAAGCCAGCAGAACCACCGGGCTGGTAACTGTTGGAAAAAATCAAGGATGGTCAACACCACCGCTTCCCATAAGAAGTAACTCGACCGAATATCATCGGCAAGTAAATAAAGAAGCCCTTACTCAACACCCAGAATCTGGAAACGATCGCCGGTCTTGCTGTTGACAAAGTCCTTTCCCTTGATCTCGATGGGAGTAACAGCCTGTGCCGTGGTTGCGAAAGCGCAAGCCGCGGCCAAAAGACGAGCGTATGTCTGCCTCACATGGTCAGCTTTGTGCGCGCATTGGGTGCAACAAATAGTAATGGGGACTGACTGGAAGCATTTCGGGTATAATAATGAGATATCGGAGTACGCCTTAGGTTCTAGTTTAAAAAAATATCGATGCGATAATGAACGATTGGACGGAATCCCCCCTGGAGACCCCCGAATGATACTGGAAAAGAGTGACCGTTGCCAGGCGTTTGATGACAAAACTAACCTGCGAGGAACGAGCGTGATTGGGAAGCCCCAATGATGATTATGACTAGAAAACAAGGAAGGAAGAAATATGGGAAAAAGAACGCGATGAGAAAAGAAGCGAAGAGGGGAAAATGAAGGTTATTATTTGGTCGTATTATTCTCGTTGAAGAAAGGCTCGCCTGCTCGCCACTCCATGGAAAAGGAGGAACACTGCCCAGTGCCAACCCCTCAAGGTCACCCCAAGAAGGGTACCGTAGCATAAACAAAAGTGCTCCCCAATATTAATGCCCAGGAATTAATTAAACGATATCTAAAACTAGGGACTGGGTCCAAGGGACTAGCAGCAAACCACGCCTCCACTTCTCTAGAAGAGCAGCGCTTGGGAGGGAGGCTATTGGTCCTTGGCGAGGGGTTCACGAGTCGGTGGGGCTGTGGAAATATACCCCGATGATTCCTCGCAGGCTCGTTACAGCGAGTGACACAGACGCGGTGCCCTTGCGCGGAGCTCATGGTGCGTGGCGGGAATTTCTCTCACGTTGCACATAGTCTGACACTGAGGAATCTGGGTCTGTGTTTCAGTCAGACAATATTAATGATGATTACCAACTGAGAACCCGAAATGATAACAATAACAATAATAATAATAGTAATAGTAATAATGGTACAATCCGACATCTGACTCGGCCATTCGGCTCAGGACTGGCTAAATATGTTACTATTTTAATTCACAGCTCCTCATTCCCATTCGACAATACTCGTCAGCGAAATTTTTGGTTTAATTTTCTCCCTGCAAAATACATTACTACTCCTGCTAGTACTAGTCCTCTAAAATACAGCCATCCCGTCGTGAGAAGGACATGGGGGAAAAAAGAATTTGAAAACACAAGCCGCCAGTCTCGCCAACCCAGAGACGGGATCGTGGAAGGAAAGACTGGCGGAAGAAAGGGGGGAAAGGAAAAGGGAGACGAGACACAATAAACACAAATTCATGGCGCCGAGAGATACCAAGATAGTCCGCCACGATTGGCGGCCAATGCAAATATACAGGGGAAACGAACAGAAGATGACAATCAAGTAGTGGAGAGTTTGCTCAGGCGGGCGAGGAGGATGATGATGTAATGAAGGCCCATCTTGAAATATGACCAGCCCACGGCCCAGCGTGAGCTAGAGACACACGTCAAAGGGCCAAGGTTCTTATGCGGAAAGGATGTGGGCAGCTGGATGGGGAGCAAACTGTCCAAGAAGCATGGCGTTCCTTACTCGACACCATGGCTGTCAGCACTGCCACTCTCGCTGGTGAAAGAGCCGAGCTTCAAGCCAGCATCCATTGCCACCATCTCGGCCAGAATCTCCAGGACTTCCTTGGGGACAGTCTTGTCATATATCGAAATCAAGTCCTTGGGCTGAGGGTAAACCTTGAGGGCCTTGTAGAAGGCTAGCGCAGCTTCGACCTTGTCTGAATCTAAGGTTGGCATGAGAATTGTCTTTGATTCTATACTTCTTTTTTCCTTTACCGCCGGACGGCTGGGTCGCGTCTTTGCGGATGGGGGAGCGCAAAACATACCTTCAGCACACAGACTCTCGCCCTTGGCAACTTGTCCCATAAAGTATGCCTCCTTCTCTTCAAGGTCCGTCGGGAAACCTTCATCCTTGGCTTGCTGAACGGCCTTTTTGATGCTCTCGCGCTGCATGGCTCCTTGAGCTTCCGCTTCTTCCTTGACGGCCCTTGCCAGACGTCGGTTGTTGCGCTTCAGGGCTTTTCGGAATTCCGGATCGGTCTGTCTCTTGTGATCAAAGTACACGGCATAAGCTGCGTCAACCCAGACGTTAGTTAGCATTTTATCTTTCGATCACGGCATTGTGTTTATGCCCTTGATAAAACGCACCCAGTAGGCCGGTGATTATCGTGCCGGCGGAAGCGGCTACCAAAGTCGAGGTCCTCATGATGGCGATATTTTAGGTGGAAACGCGAGGAAAATAGCCCGTAGTGAATCGAAAAACAAAAATATACAAGACCAGCGGAAAGCGCTCTTAGGTATAAACTCCACCGAGATGGCAGACTTCGAATTTACCGGGATTCGTCGTGGAGAAGAAGCTCGTCGTCCGACTTGTTGATGGGAAGCTGCGATGGGATAATTTTGAACCTGCGGGATCATCTTTGTTCCGCGTCGGCATTTCTGTCCCGCTTGAGCTGCCCAACGGGATGCGGCCAGGTTGAAGCTGTTGTCAGCTCCGATCCCCCCCGTCTCCGTTTATCAATATCTTCTCCATTCTGGGGGCTTGGAATCATGGAAGGCCGTGGTTTGACCCTCCGCAGCAAGTCGCGCCGCCCCCGTCCCCAGATCAGTGCTCCCAAGCCTATCTCGGGACCTCTCCCCACACACCAGGCACCTGCTTCAGGAGCTACTTCAGCAAGCTCCAGTTCCCGCGAACATGCCGCCCTTCTCCCTCCTTCTACAAGGGATGCGACATCGGATTTGGTGAAGCGGAGATACTCGACTCGCTTTAATCAGGTTCCAGATTTCGATCCCAATGCTCCCCCTGTTCCGAGTGTGCCCCAGGTCCCGGCCGCCTTTGCAGGGCTCGCCCCTCCTCAGACAGACAGGAGACCATCAACGGAATCTTCCGGCCCTCCTCAGGTTGATCTTAATGCGTTGCGGGATCCAAGTTTACCGGTAGATCGATGTGAGTTCTTCCCAACATAGCTCCACACCCCCGGCCTGCCCGTTTACTAACCCCGGACGTTTGTAAATAGATGTGGCCAATTTACTCGCCAATGCGACAGAGGACGAGATCAGGCAGTATCAGCAAAGCCTTAGAAAAGTGAAAAACCGGACCTCGACCGACCTCCAGCAGAATGTCTACCAAAACCGTACTCAATTTATCCGAATCAGTCAGGAGGCGGACAAACTTAAAGGGGAAATGCGGACTCTGCGGGCGTTGATGGCTGAGCTCACCACCGCCTTAGGGCAGACAACGGTCGGCAGTACACTGAATCCCATGTCCCCGACGACGGATGAGCGGCTACCGAAGCGACATGCGAATCGTAGCTCTGTGGCTAATCTAGAGAGCATGTGGAACGTTCAGCTGCAGACCCTGTGGAAGACGGTTGAGGGATCACAGAAGTTCCTTCCCATGGTTCCCGGTCGACACATAGTTTTGGAGACGGGCAATTGGGTTGAACTGGACTCTGCGACCTGGAAGCCGAGGCGGCCGGTTCACATCGTACTCCTCAACGATCACCTACTCGTGGCAGCCAAAAAGCGGAAACGAGTTGACCAGAGCAACCCCAACCACCGAGGTCCAGTCCCTACGAAACTTGTTGCTGAAGAGTGCTGGCCCCTGCAGGATGTTGACATGATCGATCTTGGTGCTAATCTGGGTGCTGGACACGCTCGCGAAGAAGCCGAAGACCGTGGCATTAACAATGCTATCAACGTCCGTGTAGGCTCAAAACCATTCACCTATCGTCACGATAAACGGGAAAGCTCCGCAAAAAGTGACCTTCTCGCTACATTTCGGAAGACCGTCGAGGACCTTCGGCGGACATTGCGTTCTGAAACGGAGGCGGCGGGCAAGGCGAATGATTCGTACATAAACGGGAGGAATTCGACTTATTCCCCAATACCGGAGTTCTTCGAAAGTAAAGATACTTCGCGCGACAAGCCCGAAGTCCGCATTGATGTCGATGGGAAGCAACAAAATCTTCGATGGGTGGAAGGCCAGGTGGATGAGCTCGATATTGATATAGCTCTCCAACGATTCGAGGAAGCTGTTTCGAATATCGAGCGCCTTCGAAAGTTGGCCCGGGGCCTTAAAGGAAATGTAGTTGCACAGGAGGTTATCACCACCAAAGTAGACGAACGGGCCGCAAAACTTGCAGGTGTTTTGTCGCGGAGTTTAGTCGACACACATTCGTTCCCGGTAACGACGAAAACGAATGTGACGTGGCTTACTCGTCTGGGCTTTGAGGACCAAGCCCGAGAAGCCTTCCTCAGGGCACGATCCGACATCATATCTAAGCGAATCCGGTAAGCTTGACCTCCCAGCCGTGTCTTCCTTTTGCAGTAATTTAACGTGGGCCTTGATAGAGCATGCATATTTGAAGGCGACCTCCCCCTATACATATTCCAGATATCCTATGTTTATTTTACCTTGATCAAGAACACCGTCAGCATCTATCAGCAATGTTTCCCGTCTGTCATGACTAGCGCGTGCATCAGATGGGCGAAACATCATTTGGATGGCTTCAATGCGCTGCTGACGCGGCAACTCAGCAGTGTTCAGCGCGGTACCACCGTTTGGCAAAAATGCATCGACATTGTGCACGATCAGGCCGGTTCCCTAGCCGAGGTCGGCGTGGATTTCACTGACCTCGTAGCCAAGGGTTTGGAGATGAATGAAGATGAGAAGGCAGATAGACCAGAGATGACCCGATCGGAGTCTCTAATACTAGGATTAGCAGATGCTGCCAAGGAACATCAGATCTAAGGTGGTTTAAGGTCTCGGCTTTGGCCGCTTGTATGATTTCCGGGGTTTGGTCTGCTCTTATGACAAGATAAATGTTCCATATTATCGATACCACCTTGCTTGATTAACGAGAGAATGAAGATTTCTTTACTTCTTTAGAACTTGGTTGACCCTGATTTTGGCCTATAAATGAGGCAGCCATAATGTTGAGATCACGTGTACAACTATACCTTAAATTTTTCGAAAACAAATCATCCAATGGCACAGGTCAAAGTCAAACTAGTAGTATTGCAGAACAAGAGTAAACAAGAGCATTAATCTATCAACAGGAGTGTGGTGAATTCCGGTCCTAATCAACGTGATCCAATTGCGGGGTATATTGCCCTGCAAATTACGCGGTACACCAAGCATAGTATGACAAGAGCAAGAGGATCAAATCATTTTCAAGTACCGATACTTTAGATGATGACTTCGGTATATTCGAAATTGGACTGGGTCGGGATATAGATACACCTCACAGAAGCAACCATGCTGTGTTGTAGATTTTTCGCCTTTTATCGGCTTCAAATCAAGTCCCCGAGACTCGCCGGCTCGGCATCCTCTCCATACACTATGGCGATTCTTCCTCAAATGAAATTAACAGATAATAGAGTGGATCGCAGAGTGGAATCCATCATTTTCCCCCTAGCTATCGCCTAAATTTTTTGTGCTTGTAGGGTAAGGCGGAAATTTTATCCTATCATACGAGATCTCAGCGCTTAGCCTTGGAGCAGGTGCATGGCATTTCCCCTGGTCCCTGGATGCTCTCTCACTTTCTCCCCGCTTTCTCCTCCGCTCCCCCAAAGAACGAACACCCACAGCACATCATGTCGTTGACAGCGCTCCCATCCCTCCCCGTCTTCCTTGCGGCCAAGAAGCATGCGCAAGCCAATCCTAGTAAAATTGCCGTCATCGACGCGACCAAGGGCCAGGAATTCACCTTCACTCAACTCCTCGCCGATACCGCAGCACTCAAGAAGCATATCTTGGAGGAATTGAATCTCACCAACACACCCGACCTCGATGAAAGGCGCATCGCTTTCCTAGTCCCCAATGGGTATGACTATGTAGCCACGCAATGGGCGATCTGGGCCGCTGGTGGTGTCTGTGTGCCGCTCTGTAGGTCCCCCGTCGCCATAGCAGTCCATGCCATCGGCAAAGCAGCGAACCCTCTAAGGACACGATAGGCTAACTAGCGACGATGATACTCTCTTTCTTTTAAAGGCTCCTCTCACCCAGTCCGCGAACTCCTCTACACAATTGGCGACTCTGACCCGTCCCTGATCATCCTTCATCCGTCCTTTGAGCACCTCGCAACCCCTCTCCGGGATGGACATTCCAACCCCTCCACCCGCTTCATTACCCTCACCCCTTTGTCCCAGACCACTGATGGCAGCACAGAGCTGCCTCCATTCGACCCTTCGTACTCCTCGGAGCGTCATGCCCTCATGATCTATACTTCCGGCACCACCTCTAACCCCAAAGGCTGCATAACTAACCACAAGAACATCACCTTCCAGGCCCAGTGCCTCGTGGATGCCTGGAAATACAGCCCAGCAGACCACCTAATCCACGTTCTGCCCCTTCACCACATTCACGGCATCATTAATGGCCTCACAGCCACTCTCATTAGTGGCGCGACGGTCGAAATGCACCCCAAGTTCGACCCGCAAACCATCTGGCAGCGCTGGCAACAACCCCAGTCCTCGACTATGTTTTTCGCCGTGCCCACTATCTACTCCCGCCTCGTCGACTACTTCGACTCTCACATTCGCGGGACAGATAGCGAGGCCGCCGCCCGCAGCGGTGCGGCTGCTCTCCGTCTGCTCGTCAGCGGCTCCGCTGCGCTCCCCACCCCAATCAAGACTAAATTCGCTGCCATCACCGGCCAAACCCTGCTGGAGCGCTATGGCATGACCGAGATCGGCATGGCGCTTAGCTGCGGCCTAGAAATCGAAAAGCGCATCGACGGTAGCGTGGGCTGGCCCTTGCCTGGGGTGCGAGTGCGCTTGTCCAACAAGGAGACCGGCGAGGTGCTCCCCGAAACCGCCCTCGACGAAGACGGAATGATCGAGATCAAGGGCGACAATGTCTTCCAGGAGTACTGGCGTAAGCCCGAAGCCACGGCGAAGGAATTCACCGCGGATGGGTGGTTCAAGACCGGGGATGTTGCGCGCCGAGACAGCTCCGGCGCATACTTTATCCAGGGCCGTGCCTCGGTCGATATCATCAAGTCCGGTGGGTACAAGATTTCCGCTTTGGAGGTGGAAAGGAAACTGCTCGCGTTGGAGGAGGTGCAGGAAGTTGCGGTTGTCGGGTTGGCGGATGAGGAATGGGGCCAGCGTGTTGCGGCAGTTGTGAAGCAGAGATCTGGGGTATGTATCTGTTCACTCTTTGATTCATGAACTTACACGTACTAACGTTTCGCAGACCGAACCTTTGGAGCTCAAGTCCCTCCGCACCCAGCTCAAGCAGGAAATGGCTCACTATAAGATCCCAACGGTGCTGAAGATCGTTGATGGCATTGAGCGAAATGCCATGGGCAAGGTGAACAAGAAGACAATTCTTCAGAAGTACTGGCCTGATCTGGCCTAATTTGCTTTTCTTTTCTCAACCTATACTCCGTTAGATTACTTATATGTATAGAAGTATGTCAGCCATTGGCATGCTGCTTATTTGCGACGTTCTAGCGCAATAGATATATATTCTAGAGACTAATGCAATGAATATTACTGTTTGTTTTAAGCTTTAGTCTTCTGTGTGCCGCTGAAGGGAAAGGTGAGGACACGTGCCGAAAATCCAGGAGTCAAGTCGCTGGTCACTCCAGTCCTCTAGTTCTTCCAACAGTGTGGATCATGATCATTAGCCTCAACCGAACCGAGGGACGCGGCATCACCGTGCCTCCCTTTGCTTTGCTTTGAGATCCTATAGGAACGTCCGGAAGGCGGGGGTGGGAATACTCCTCCCGAGAAACAGGAAGAAAAGCCGGAGGCTATCATTAAGCGATGTTTCACTTAACCCTGCTCATATCTATTTACCGGCCCATGATCAGTTAGTCCGCTGGTCTAGGATATCAGAGGAGGGAGTGGGGGAGATCTATTTCTTGGTTTGGATTTGGTAGTGCTACACGTGGGCTGGATTAGGACGATTAAGCGGCCCGTCGGAGAAACTCACCTTAACCCACGTCCTCCATCGCAGAAGCCATCGTTCCTGGCTAGCCATGGTGGAGATTGCTTGGCTTTAGTATATCCGTCCATCTAGGAAGCAGATTACGGATTATATGCTTGCGATAATTTTCTAGAAAATATCCGCTTTGATGAAGCTAACTGCCGAGGAGTCGTCGTCATCAAGTATATAAAGCTTGTGGGAACCGGGTCCAAGATGGCAGCAAGCTTTCTCTTCAGGCATTTGTTTCTCCATCGACGAGAGCAAGGGCAGAAAAAATGAAGCACACTCTCCAAGCTTTGGGGCTCTTGAGCCTCAGTACTCTCATCTCCGCCTCTTCTTTTGAGCCTCTGGAGCATCTAGGTGCCAATTCACCATGGTTCGCAGGTGGGCTTTTTTCTTTCCCTTAAGAGGGGCAGTTAACATTAGTCAATGCACATACTTATGTATTTGAGAATAGGCCCGAACGTTAACAGGCTCTCGTCTGATGTTCCCGAGGGATGCTCGGTCGATCAGGCCGTCTATGTTGTTCGCCATGGAAGCAGATATCCGGATCCTGGGGCTTATGCGGAGTGGCAGGCGCTTCATGCTGCGGTGCGCTAGCTTTCTTCCTTAATGTTGATATATGCACCTTGCTGACGGACCCGTTCGACCAGTTCCAATCTGCGGAGTTTCAAGCCTCTAGGTCCTTGAACTTCATCGAGGACTGGAGTCCCGTCCTGACTTACCCCGACCAGCAAATCGCCCAAGTCTCTCCTACGGGCTACAAGGAATTGTAAGTCCACTTACATTTAGTCATAGGATGTTGTGTGTTTTAACCGAAACTAGGTATGACCTTGGTGTCAACCTGCGATTCCGATACCCCGGTTTCTATGAGGACAACACTCCGTTCGTACTCTGGGCCAATAAGTACCAGCGAACTATTGATTCCGCGAGGTATGCCACAAGAACTCCCCAGAGATAATAACAAACTGACAATATTCAATAGACTCTTTGCCCGTGGCTATCTCGGACCTAACTCTTCCTACGCCGATATCTACGTAGTGGACTCTAAAGCTTCTGGTGCTATCGCGAACTCCTTGGCTACCTCGGACCAGTGTCCTAACTTTAAGGACACAAGTGGAGGAGATTATGCCTCCACCTGGGACTCCATCTATCTGCCTCCTATTACCAAGAGACTGAACCGCATGCTCCGCGGTAATCTGACCCTCACGGACAGCCAGGTCTCCATTTTCCCGTATCTCTGCGGATTTGAAACACAGATCACAGGGCGTGTTAGCCCCTGGTGTAATGTCTTCACCAAAGATGAGATCCTTCAATACGAATACCGACAGGATTTGCGCTACTACTATGGAACTGGTCTGTGGAAATCTTTTCGATATGGTTACCCCCGAGGCCTTAGACTAACCTTGTCTCACGTATCCAGGCGCCGGTGCCGGCAAGAACATGACGGTCATGTACCCGGTTCTTCAGGGCATCGTGGACCTCCTAGAGGAGGGCCCTACGGCCACCACTGAGACTAGCAGCGGCACCGAGAAGCTACCTCCGCTCATTGTGGCCTTCACCCATGATAACCAGATTAATGAGCTTGCCTCCATCCTGGGTGTCTACGATGAGCAGAAGCCGCTTTCTTCCAATAAGGTTGACAGCAACAGAGTATGCAGTAAACTTTTGTACAGTTGTCTTCTTATGACTGACAGTCTTCAGATCTTCGTCAGCAGCCGCACCTCCCCCATGAGGGGAACAATTGCGTTTGAGCGTCTCAACTGTCAAACACACAAGGGCAGTTCCGTGAATGTCAGAATCCTTCTGAATGATGCTGTCTACTGTAAGTACCGCTTTGCTTTTACTTCTAAGTTCAATGTCATACTGATCAGCACATAGCCGTGCCATCATGCAGCTCTGGCCCGGGAAGCAGCTGCCCCGTTGATAAGTATGCCAAGTATGTGGCCCACCAGAAGAAAAAGTATGGCTCTTTTGCATCTGTCTGCGGATTCTCTACAGATCAGATCACCACAACGGGCGCTGGCGAATCGGTGACCTTCTTCAAAAATCTGACACTTCCATTCCTGTCCGTGACCAAACCTTGATCTTACGGATTGAGCAAGGACGGCAGCGCAAACCAAGCTTACCCTGGGGTCAGGAAATGAAGCTCTGAGGTGTGTAGAACGAAGGGAGCGGCTTTTATTCTTGCAACTGCCTTGGTGGTGAATCGTGACTGAATACCAGCAACCTACTCATATAGGAAGGGTCTATCCAGCAGTTTAAAACTGCAAGTGCGTTGCAGACTTTGAATATCTCTGCGTTTCCTGGAAGCAGCTTGTTTTCTCTCTACCATCACTCATCTTCATCGACTCTCTCCTCCAACTTTTATGTATCACTTGATAGTCCCATATCATTAATTATATTTTCTCACAAGAACTTACTCACTCGCGTATTTCCCTTTCGCAATACGATCGCTTGACAAAATGTCCGTCCTTACTCAGTATTTTCTTAGCCAAGCTCCTGCTTACTTGCGTACTGGGGCAATTGCCTTTATAATCACCGAAATATATTGGCTCTGTATGTGGTTTAAGGAGTTTTTAATTAGAACATTGTCTCCTTACCCCGGGATTTACCGGTTCTTTCGAAGGCGAGAGATCGACCCAGATGCAGCCGAGTACGTCTCCGACCGAAGGCTCAAGATCTATGTGCACTCAAACCCCAGGACCGTCAGCTATCCAAGCCCCGTGTTGATTAACTTTCACGGAGGCATGTTCTTCTATCCATTTCACGGCACAGATAGCGAGTTTTGCCATCGAATCAGTCGCACAACCGCTTGTGTGGTACTAGATGTTGAGTATCGGTCCCCGGTACTCCATTCCTTCCCGGCTCCCGTTAATGACGCTATTGAGGTTGTGAACTGGGTCTTGTCTCAACCTACGCGCTTCGATGTATCCCGAGTATCAATCAGCGGCTTCGGCTCCGGAGCCAATATCGCCATGTCTGTTGTGGGCAACTCCTTCGCACCAGACACGTTTTTCTCGCTCATCGCATTCTATCCATTAGTCGACATGACAAAAAATGCTTACCAGAAGCATGCCCCGGTACCAGCAACCGTCCCCGGACGTGAGATACCCATAATTAATCGAGTTACACACGAGCGAGGAAGGAAGACGTACATGGGAAGTACTAGAGCGAATGATCCAAGGGTGTCCCCTTGTTTCGCACCGCTCGCGAATTTTCCATCGCTCTGTCTGATTGTAACACCTGATAACGATTTTCTCGCGCAGGAGGGGCGCGACCTTGCCACTAGGTTGGGCGCGGATAGGAATAGGACAACCATTAACTACAGTGTTCGCGATGTAGGGCACGGCTGGGATAAGATGGGCCGCAGCGATCCCCTGGTCGTTCAAAGGAAAGATGCGGCGTATGCAGTGGCGGCAAATGTCATCAGGGGAGCGATCAGGGATCCACCTCCTGCCCCTGCACGGAGTAAGAGTTCGAGTTCATGTCCTCCCTCGTTTAGCATTGGGTGAGACCGTCTTTTTGTACTTCCAGGAGAGAAACTCAGATTAGCTAGACTGCACTCATCCTTATTTTTGTTAGGGCTTGCCCATCTACTACGTAATAGTCATCTCTAGTCTTCTAATAGGACCGCTTTTTAAGGCAAAGACCCTAAAAGTAGAGATATAATGTGCGCTTCTTAGAATATATCAAATCATACCATACTTAGAGCATAGTCCATTAGTTCAGTTTTTCTTGCTTAGCTGCCCCCCATTTGGTGACTAGATGATTTAAGTCCCAGTTTCTAGAGTCATCCTCACCTTTACTGAATGTTGCTAGCATATCCTGTCTACAAGTGTCTTGCATCGACACTTCGTTTTTATGATCACCTGACACGGTGATCGGATGTTTTCTTTTTTTATCTGCATTCTTAGCATCTGCATCATCTTTCCCTGGAACCAGTATTTCCATATCCAGACCTTCACACGATCAACCTGTATCCTTCCCTCTACCAGCCAATGCTACCGTCGCTTCTGCGATCTTTGCCCCAGTTCAAACGAACATGGAAACCACTCAACTTCTCCAACCCATACTTCGATCGGATCCCTGCAAGCCAGAAAATTGAAGAAGAGGCTATCCCAGGTTATGTTGCCTCCCGGTATTATCCCACACGAATAGGCGAAATCCTCAAGGGTCAATACCAAGTCGTAGGAAAATTGGGATTTGGAGCTAGTTCAACTGTGTGGCTTGCACGGGACATGGAGTGGGCTCCCCCCCCCAAAATGACATATATCATGGAGATAACTACCTACCTAGGTACAGTTATATTTATGAATTTGGATTTACAGGCGTCGCTGCTGCATCTCTCTTAAAATCTATATCAACTCCACATCTTGTTCTCGGCGTTGGATTATCTACATACTGGATGCCAAATTATACATACTGGTTCGCTTGTCCCCACCCTTACTTCTGTTTTTCCCATTTTTCTTCATATAACTTATAAATTACCCTTGAGAAAGTTCTCCAGATATCAAAGCTGATAATATCATGTTCAGCATCACCAATGACTCAGTCTTCAGCAACTTCGAAGAGAAAGAGCTTCAAGCCCCCTGCTGTCCCAGGAAAGAACTAGATGGGCGAACAATTCACGTATCGCAGGAACTCAGAATGCCGAAGGAATGGGGCGCCCCGAGCCTCTGTAACTTTAGTTTAGCCGTGTCTGGTGACGAAGACCGCTCGGAGGATATCCAGCCGAATATCTATCAAGCCCCAGAGGTGATTTTGGAGGCCCCGTGGACGTATAGTGTTGATATATGGAATGTGGGATGTATGGTAAGGTGAGACAAAAACTTACCCCGGTAATAGTACTATTGGTGGTATATGCACAGATTCTGAAAAGTTGTGTTTTTATAGATTTGGGATATTTTCGAAGGCGGTTCCTTGTTTACTGGCCATGATCCGGAATTTCAGGCATATCAAAGTCGAGCTCACCTCGCCAAGATGATCAGATCGTTGGGTCCCCCACCATCTAGTCTCTTTGCTTAGGGAAAGCTGAGAGGTAAATCCTTTTTGGATGAAGGCAAGTTTTTAAGCCTTTTATTGTCTACCTTTTGGGTTTTGGTATCATATCATATCCATTAATTAATTAATGTATATAGGCAACTTCTGCATTGACATTCCATTACAAGATTGATTTCGCTCGAGGAGAGAGAAACTACTCTTGAGGGGCAGGAGAGTGTGGAATTTTTACGCCTAATGTGCAAGATGCTTCAGTGGGAACCAGGCAGGCGGAGTTCCGCTAAAGAGCTAGGAGAGGATGAATGGTTGAGGAAGCATTTCTAAGTGCGTTTGTACAAGTCGAAAATAGTATAATGAATATAATATAGAGTAGCTAGAGATAATAAATGAAAATAAGAATAAAAGTAATAGATTAAATATGATATGTTGTTATTATTCTCCATATTATCTTTCTCTATACCGTATATGCCACCATGAGGTCCCGAAGCCTCAGAAAAAACACCAGAAATCCCAATCCCAATTCCAATTCCAGTCCTAGATCCCAGTCCCAGCCACGCTGAAAACAATCAAAAGAGAGAAGAAAAAGAAAATAGAAAGAAAAGAAACCCAACACAGACACCAAACGCACATGACGCAAAACACACAAAACACCACACAATGCAAATGAATACACATACAACCCCATGAAGAAAACATACATCACACATAACGGAATCATGCAGTTCGTTAAAGGAGAAGAAAATTCATCTAAATCTATCTGACGGGCATTACTTTGGCCTCGCCGATCCTACGCGGTATATAGAAATATTCTGTGCATAACTTTTGAAGAATAACATCCAAGGCCGAGCACACAGAAACCAGGAAAAAACAAACGCGAAAAAGCAACTAAGGTTGGAAAAGTCGCCTTTTAAAGGAATCACAGAAACTCCTCGCTGGAGATTATTTCTTTTCACTCATAGAACAAGCCCCTGTCATGACCTAAGGCGCCAGGACCAAGGCAAGCAAAGCCATGCGGCAGTAGAGGCCATATCTCATCTGTAAACTCCACATCAGCATATGCGTCTCATCAATGTCGAGAGTCGCGTGAAAACTTACCTGTCGGAAATAAGCCGCCCGTTGATCGAAATCAACCTCTTCCGCAATCTCTGCATTTCTAGGCAGAGGGTGCATCACAACCATGTGAGACTTGGCGTGCTTCAGAAGAGCGTTGTCGATGATAAAGCTGTTCTTTAGGCGTTCGAACTGCTCAAGGTCGGCAAATCGCTCCTTCTGGACGCGGGTAGAGTAGAGGACATCGGAGCGGGCGACGATGTCCGGGGTCAGCTCTTCGGATTCCACAAGAACCTGGCCAGATGCAAGGATTTGCTGGCGGACCTCGGCGGGGAGAGCCAGTTCCTTGGGGGCAACAAGTTGGACCTTGACGTCATAGAATTGGAGCAGCTTGAGGAGGGAGTGGACAGTGCGTCCATACCTCAGATCACCGGTGAAGGTGATAGTCAAGCCAGTAACAGTTCCAAGCTCTTCACGGATAGTGAACAGGTCAAGGAATGCCTGTGTGGGGTGTTCAACACTACCATTACCTCCGTTGATGACAGGGACGGGGGAAAACTTGGCAGCGATTTCGGTGCTACTAGCATCAGGATGACGCAGGACGATGGCATCTCCGTAGCATCCAAGAGTACGAAGAGTATCTTGCAGGGTTTCGCCCTTCTTGGTGGAAGAATGCTCGGTCGAAATGGCAATGGTACGTCCTCCAAGACGCTGCATAGCCACGTCGAAGGAGGCGGAAGTTCGAGTGGAAGGCTCGTAGAAGAGAGTAGTCAACACGCGGCCCTTCAGAATGTCGAGGACGCCCTGGCGTTGAACCCCAAGGCGCATTTCTTGTGCCACAGTGAAAAGCAGGTGCAGATCAGCCCTGGTGAACTGGTTGACAGAGAGCACATGCTTTTGCCTAAATGGAGATCGAGAAAGCATCTCAAGCAGCGGAGAGGAAGTCCGGGCCACAGGAGCGTACAGTGGAGGACCCAGCTCGTTCACTGCTGGGGTACCAAATTGCTCAATGGCCTTACGCACTGGCCGGGCAGGAGTGCCGGAAATTGACAGTCTTCTATCAAGAGAGCTTTCAGGTCGCGCATGGACCATGGGTGACATAGCTTTCAGGGAAGGAGACGAGGGAATGATGCGGTGGCCAGACATGTCCGAGCCGTTGGAAGCATCCGAAGAGACTTCACCATCCAAGCAAGAAGTCTTGCCCTGGAAGGTGACGCGCTGAACAGCACCTCTCACGTTCTTGCCATTGAATGGAGACCAAGCAGAGCTTTGGTACAGGTACGGGCGGTCGATCTCAATCTCGACCGAGCTGTCCGCTTGTTCGTGCAGCTCGAAGATCTTCTTGGGGTTGTCGTACAGCCGGGCAGTGATATCCTCAACAGTGAGACGGCCCTCTGAGACAGCTGTGAACAACAAGGGGAGAGACTCAGCGATGCCGACAACCGGAGATCCCTTCTCACCAGCCAGCTGGTATGGAATGCTTCCGATGGAGAAGATGTCAATGGTGCTGAGGTGCTCCCACAGCGCCTTCTGGTCTTCGGCAGTGGGCAAGAAACTACACTCAGGGAAGTCATCTCTGGAAAGGAAGAGACAGAAGATCGAAACATCGCAAGTCACCTTCAGACCCTTCTCCTTGCTCAGGGCAATCAGGTTGATATCCTCCTTGGAGGTCACGCTCATGACATGAATGTTGCGGTTGTGGAGGCTGGCCAAGAGCAACACAGATGCAAGATCAGTCGACTTGGCATCGGTAACGATAGGCTTGCTGGAGGGCCAAGCACCGAAGTGGCTGGTGACAGCAGCAACCTTGCTGATGTTTCCAGAGAGATGGTTGAAGGGGATGAACAAAGAGCCGACCTCTCCAGTGATTTGACCGATTTCACTAGCGTTTGTGGATGTCGCAACAACAGAGAAGTTGAAGTCACAGTAGGAAGCCTTCTGGGCGTTCTGCTGCACAGTCTTAAGGGTACTAGCATTGGTGATGGAGGTGTTAACACCAACAGGCATCACGCGAACCATGCTGAAACCGGCCGCAATAGAAGCCTTCGTCATGAGCTCGAAATCCTTGGAGTCAAGAGTGCCAAGTTCAGGTACAAAAGCAGCGATGTTGATCAATCCAGGAAGGACGATAGACCGGTGGCTAGTCTGGTAATCAATAGTCTGCACGTTGAGGGCGAAATGACGAGCGATGGCCTCGATCAAGATCTTTGCATTCTTGACATTGGTGACAAGAGGGGTTTGGTAGTCAACGGCCATCCGGCGGGTTCGGTAACCCTTACTCATGTAGTTGGCGGGGCGTCTGAATCGGTTGCTGGAAGGCAGATTGATGTAGAGATCGATCAGGTTGTTAGCCAAGTGCTGAGTCAGGGAGTATTCAGACTTAAGGTCATCCTCCTCGCCTGGAAGGATCTCCAGATACTTCACTGGAACGCCATTCTCCTTGAGGAAGTCCGCGGTACCCGCAGTAGCAAACAGGTTGAATCCAATCTGGTGCAGCTTGCGGATCGATGGCAACATCTCAAGCTTCTCCTTGTACGAACCGATGGAGAACAGAACGTTACGCTTGGGGAGGCGGAATCCAGTAGACAGAAGAGCTTTGAGATAAGCCTCGTACTTGTCACGACCGAAGGAAGCAACTTCTCCTGTAGAAGCCATCTCGACACCCAGAACAGGATCGGCACCAGAGAGTCGAGAGAAGGAAAATTGTGGAACCTTGACACCAACATAGTCCTTAGGGATGGTAACAGGAGGGTATTCAGTGAAGGGAACTCCAATCATGGCCTTCGTAGCCATCTCAATCAGATCAACACCCATAACCTTCGACACAAATGGGAAGGAACGAGATGCTCGCACGTTACACTCAATGACCTTGATATCATTGTCCTTTGCGATAAACTGGATGTTGAACGGACCAGTGACGTTAAGAGCATTTCCAATCTTCCTGGTAGCCTCCTCAATTCGTCGAACCGTCTCCGGATCCAAATCCTGAGGAGGAAGAATCAGGGTGGCATCACCAGAGTGGACACCAGCGTTTTCCACATGCTCGGAAATGAAATGACCAACCATAACACCATTACGAGCCACGGCATCCATTTCAATTTCCTTCGCGTTTTCAATGTACTTGGTAATGACAACGGGATGTTCACGCGAAACATCAGCGGCTTGATTAAGGTAGTTGGCAAGATCGTGCTCGGAATAGACGGTGTTCATGGCTGCGCCAGAAAGAACATAAGAAGGTCGAACAAGCACTGGGTAGCCAACCTTGTTACAGAATTCGGCTGCCTCGTCAATGCTAGTGAGCTCCTTCCATGCGGGCTGATCAACCCCAATACGGTCAAGCATGCGGGAGAACTTATAGCGGTTCTCAGCTCCATCAATCATCTCAGGAGAGGTACCGAGGATACGGACGTTGAGGCGATGGAGGGGTAGAGCGATGTTGTTAGGGGTTTGTCCACCCATAGAGATAACCACGCCACTTGCAGTCTCAAGCTGGTAGATGTCCAGAACAGTTTCCAGGTTGATGTTCTCAAAGTACAAGCGGTCAGCCTCATCATAGTCGGTACTAACAGTTTCAGGGTTGTAGTTGACCATGACAGTCTTGTGTCCTTGCTCACGCAAGGTACGAATGGTCCTCACAGAGCACCAGTCGAACTCAACTGAAGAACCAATTCGATAAACCCCGGATCCCAGCACCATAATACCATGATCATCAAATGACACATCATGCTCAGAGCCATTGTACGTAAGGTACAGATAGTTTGTTACAGACGGGAACTCAGCAGCAACTGTATCAATCTGCTTCACAATAGGAGAGATTCCAGCCTCGACTCGCATACGTCTGATGGCGAGCTCATTCGAACTGAGGAATTGGGCCAGCTGGCGATCGGAAAAGCCGAGCTGCTTGGCCTGGCGGATGAGAGGCCTGGGGACAGTCGTGGCATTGTAGTTTGTCATAAGCTTGCCGAAGTCACTGAGGCCCTTGAGTCTGCTAAGGAACCACTTGTCAATCTGAGTCAGCTTCCAGATATCATCCACGCTGTATCCGGCAGCCATAGCGTTCGCAATAGCGAAGAGACGCTGGTCAGAAGGTGTTTGCAGTTCACCCTTAATTGACATAAGAGCATCCGTCTCATTGAAGCCGAGGTTGTTATAGTCCACTGAGCGGATCGCCTTTTGGATTGCCTCTTCAAAAGTTCGTCCAATACTCATGACCTCACCAACACTCTTCATGGAGGAGCCAAGCTGTGTTGATACACGAGTAAACTTCTTGAGATCCCAACGAGGAATCTTCACCACACAGTAATCCAAGGAGGGTTCAAAGCATGCACAAGTGACCTTGGTGACAGAGTTCTTGATTTCATTGAGGGGGATTCCCAGACCAAGCTTAGCAGCAATGAAGGCCAGGGGATACCCAGTAGCCTTGGAAGCAAGTGCTGAAGATCTGGAAAGACGGGCATTGACCTCAATGATGCAATATTCCTTAGAGAAAGGGTTCAAGGCGTATTGGATGTTACATTCACCAACAACGCCAAGATGACGGATCACATTAACGGCCGTAGTGCGCAGCATGTTGTAGTCTTCATCAGAGAGTGTCTGCGAGGGAGCGACAACGATCGAATCACCGGTGTGGATACCAAGAGGGTCGAAGTTCTCCATGTTACAGACAGTGATACAGTTATCCCGGGCATCTCGGACAACTTCATACTCGATTTCCTTCCAGCCCTTCATACTCCTTTCAATCAACACTTGAGGGCTCGCGGCGAAGGCTTTGGCGCAAAGCTCTTTCAGTTGACCCATGTCTTCGGCAAATCCACTTCCAAGACCACCAAGAGCATAGGCAGCACGCACGATAACAGGGAACCCAATATCCTCCACAACCCTGAGGGCCTCCTCAAGACTGGACGCAGAGGCAGACTTGGCACATTTCTCATTGATGGATTCCATGCTACGGGCAAAGAACTCTCGGTCTTCGGTTGTAATGATGGTGTCGATTGGTGTACCAAGGACCTTAACACCAAGAGACTCAAACTCATCCTTGAGCTGGATACCAACCTGGAGGGCAGTCTGTCCACCGAAGGTAACATAGATAGCGTCCGGTCTCTCATGCTTGATAACCTTGCGCACAAAGTCCGCATTAACGGGAAGGAAATAAACCTTATCGGCCAATCCTTTAGAAGTTTGAATCGTGGCAATGTTGGGGTTGATCAGGATAGTGTAAATGCCTTCTTCCTTCAAGGCTTTGATGGCCTGACTTCCAGAATAATCAAACTCGCCAGCCTGTCCGATACTGAGGCCACCACTTCCCAAGATGAGTACCTTCTTCACAGAGACACGCGGAGAAGTCTTGATGTTTTCTTCGACCGTGCCACCAGGGAAGGTAACGGGCTTGTAGAGAGTTTCCGGAGAGGCAACAGTGTCCTTGATGGTGTTGATGAACACATCAAAGAGGTATTCAGTGTCCCTGGGACCAGGTGTGCTCTCGGGATGGAATTGAACACTGAAGAAAGGTCGGCTGGTGTGGCGAATACCCTCGTTGCTGCCATCGTTCGCGTTCACGAACAGCTCTTGCCAGCCCTCAGGGAGCGTGGACGCGTCAACGGCATAACCGTGGTTTTGTGATGTAATATGGCACTTTCCGGATACCATGCTTGTGCAAGGGATGTTGTGGCCACGGTTACCGAACTTCATCTTAGTAGTCTGGGCTCCGACCGAGCGTGCGATCAGCTGATGACCCAGACAGATACCGAAAACAGGAGTCTTGCCCTCCTTTAGGGTCTTCGACAAATTATTGACGGTCTGGGTGAGCGTGGCGGGATCACCGGGACCGTTCGAGACAAAGAGACCATCGTAATCCTTGCCGACTAGGTTGGGGAAGTCATAGTCCCAAGGAACAACAAGGACTTCAACACCACGAGCGAGAAGACAGCGCAGCTGGTTGAATTTCAAACCAACGTCTAAGCAAAGAACGCGAAGTGGGCGACCAGAAGGGTGTTTCAGGGCGACATTTTCGGGCGGGGTGAACAGCTTGGGCTCCTTGATAGAGACTGTTGGCTCTCTTGTTAGGCGCAGATTCTTCACGGGATGAAGCAAAAGTATTAAGCTAATAACTCACCTTCGCTCACAAGGTTCTTAACGTTGGGGTCCACCCAATCAATCTGTTCGAAGGACGCTTTCCAGCCATCCTTGTCCAAATCTGCCGCACTTTCGACGACACCGGACTTTTGAAGCAGCATGCGTCCCAACATGCTTCCCTTTTGCCGAATACGCTTGGTAAGGGCACGGGTGTCGACTGCATACATGGCGGGGATGCCCTGCTCCTTCAGCCACTCTCCCAGTGACGACTGAGCAAGGAAGTGAGAGTAGTCCTCTCCAGCATATGTCGCAACGACAAGTGCCGCGATATGGATCTCGGTTGACTCAAAGTGCTTTGGCAATGTCTTCAACAGCTCATCCATAGTCTCCCGAGAGGGAACACCATAGTTGCCAACAAGAGGGAAAGTGATCACCAGAATTTGGCCCCGGTAGGAGGGATCCGTAATTGACTCTGGATATCCCACCATACCAGTCTGGAAGACCAATTCTCCTGCTACACTCTTCTCAGCACCAAAGTTATAACCCTGGTAAACTGTGCCATCTTCGAGCTCAAGGGCACTCAGCCTCCCGCTATTTCCTTGGATTCGGGCAGTAGCAGGGGGGATCACGGCGCCATTGTTGGCCTCCATTGATGGAAGCGGTTGCAATTCCTTGTTTATCTGGTTGTAGGCAACAGCCCCTCCAGTCAAAGGGCTCGAAGGCAGAGCGGTCTCGTCGTGACCGATAGGCTCTGGCATTGCAGCAGTGTGTAGGTGGGGGGGAGTGAGGGGTCCTCTGGAGGACAGTATGGCAGGGAATTCACTCTACCGTAGCATCAGCAGCCTCCAGGACTCTTCGTGGGTAACGAGGGATAGGAGGGGGAGGGGTCAGAGAATTGCTGCTTCCGCACGGGAGGAATATAGGAAGGAAGGAAGAAAAGAAGAAATCTCGTCTCTTGTGGCAGAATAAAAATTTTTGTGTACGGCGGGCTGAAGGAGCTATCTCATTGGATGAAAAATCTCACCGACCCTGGGGTTTGTGGTGGTTCTGCTGTTTTCTACCGCTTGTAGAAATTTTTCCTTCCTTCGTTTCTTTTTTTGTTACACGACTTGCCGCCCACGAAAGAGTTTTCTGCTTTTTTTTCTTCCCCTCCCACTTTAAAGTGGGACTGAACCTCACGAACTACGTAACTGCAAAGAAACAGGGCTTGTTCCCATCATGGATCCCTCAATATATAGAAGCACCCGAAATGCTCTAGAATAGCTTTGCCTCAATCAAAGAACTAACAATATCCATGTATCAATGAAATTTAATTATTGACTGAAGCTCAATTCCAGCTTTCCTCCTAAAATATGTTAGAATTCCCCGTGTAACCAATATTTCGTGTCCAACGTCATATACGGAGTAAGTCCCTTGGTGGGGGTAACCGAAGTTATTCAGCCTGGCGAAAAAAAAAAAGTCTTCCAAGTTTCCAAGAATTCCAAGGTTGGTTGAGCGCCGAATTGCCTCAACGGGGGTTTCGCCACCCAATAATAGGCGAGGATCGACGACGGCTGCAGTCACATCAGTGCAGGCGGTGAGAGCTAGGCGCAGGTCTGGACTCTGGATCCTGCATCGAACTATATCAGGTCCAATAAGAGAACATGACTTTATGAGAACTGCTGCAGCTTCCTTCGACCCTTGAACTGGAACTTTTGGAAATAATACTGGTGGTCACGGCATACCTACATAATAAATAAGCTATACAATTATTATGATTGACACATTGGAAATCGGCAATCTGTTCAAGGTGTTAAGCACGGCATATTTTGGACCACCTCATTTATTATTGTGGTGTGGCGGTCTAAAAATATATAAACAATAGCTGACCACCACTAGGACTAGTCGCCGAGCATTTGATAAAGGAGAAGTCAAAGAGATACCAGTTAGTAATATAATGAAAATAAAGCATGGGTATTTCCTGCATACTCTAGCGTATAGCGAGAAGCATCGGGAATAGTGAAGTGCACAAAGGCTGGTCAGATGATAGATATCTCTTTCAGAGTATAGAGCGGGAGAACCAACAATTTCTCCACGCGCATCTGGCGGGTGTTTTGTCCTCACTTTTAAGTTATCGCTCAGGCTAGACCAAGTAACGATAACTGATAACAAGGCCTAGCTAAGACACACCCTTGTATATTGCTCTTGGCGCCTGCACAGGGATAAAACTTAGCACAGATACTAGGCCGAAGCTCTGTGCGCCTTATCTTGCCACAACGGCCCTGCAGCAGAAGCTCGAAAGCTTTGGCGCATTTTCCCTCCCCTCCACTACTTCTGCGCTGCACGCGCATGTGCGCCAATTAAAGTAGCAAATCGCCTCCAGCGAGCCTCCCCGGTCATTTGCTCCATCAGATTTCTCTCTTGATATAACCCCTTCCTTAACCTTTCGTCATAATAATAGTCTCTTGACGGCATCTCCATATTTCTGGTTCAGCAGCGCGCCCCAGGAAAAACATACCTCGTCTTCCCCGCGATTTCCTCACCCAACAAACATGCATTAAAGAGTATTAGAATCTTGACTGGTCCTGCAAAGAAAGTATTTTCTAATCTTATCATGCTTGCCTCCCTTCTTCGTCCCAAAAAAAGACGGGAGCCCGCACTTCGTTCTCCTTTCTCGTCGCCCTACACCACCCGCGAGTCATCATGGCCGTTCCTTGGGGGAAAGACACAAGGAGGATCTGGAACAGCTTTCGAAGAAGTCTATGATAATCAGGAGGACGACGAGGAAGCCTACGATGAAGAAGATGAAATTGAAGACGAGGATGCCGAGGCTGAGGATAATGACGGCGCGATCGAGTCTACTCCTCTTCTTCCTATATTCTCTGCTCCCCACCTAGGTATGCAATGATGTTCTCTACATGCGAAGGGGGTTGCTTGAAGAGTGTCAACTAATGAACTTTCTATAAATGCTTTAGATATTCTTCCGGTCTATAATATAACCCATGATATTCGATCGTTAATCATCTCCCGGTGTGAAACCACTTTAACATGGGACCAATTGCGCTCGCCCCAAATTTCGCAATTCCTAGTCAAACCTATCCAACAGAAAATAAAAGCAGTGCACTTCTCGCGGGCTACGATATATGCCCTAGTAACCAACTGTCTCCAGTTCAACAGAGAAGTGCTTTTAAACCCTGGAAATAGCGGTACCAACCACACTAGGGCGATGGTGAGCGAGCTACTGGCTATCAAATTACTTCGGGAGTATACGACACGAGAGTTGATCGATGCTTTGTCCTATGAATTCTACCCTCTCCAGGGCCAAATGTTGCCTGTGACAGGTGATATCCAGAGGTCTGCAGGAGGAGTCAAACGACCGCGAGGAGTTGCTCGCATTTCCTGTCTTGAAATCGCTATTCGTGCACAGGCGAAACGATTTCTATCTCATCCTCTTGTAGTAAAACAGTTAGAAGCAATCTGGGCAGGAACGATTGTTTTCCATTCAGCTGCTGATAGTCTACATCGCTCACGGACGCAACCGCACCAAATAGGGCTACAGCCAGCATACGGGGCCACCTCAAACACCGGTCCCCGCAATTCCTTCAACAATAAGTCGTGGGCTGATTTGTCGATATCCCGGCGATCTGTGACACTTTATAATCCAAGAGATGCCTCGCTGTTCAAGCTTTCTAGATTGAGAGTACCTAGGTACAGGCAGTTTCTCTCGACTTTATCCTTTGCTGTCCTCCTTGGGCTATTCCTTGCTGTCTTGCAACAGCGAAGCACTGAGATTACTTCATTGGAAGTTGTGTTCTGGCTCTGGAGTGCCGGCTTCATGCTTGACGAAATTGTCGGTTTCAATGAGCAAGGCTTCAGTCTCTACCTAATGAGTTTTTGGAATATCTTTGATCTCGGTATCCTGTTCCTTTTATTTTGCTACTACTGCATGAGGCTTTACGGTGCCTTTCTGCCATACACTCGCAGCCAGGATGTTGCTGAGATAGCTTATGATGTTCTGGCTGCGAATGCGGTACTTTTATTTCCCCGCCTTTTTTCGATATTGGATCATTATCGCTATTTCTCCCAGCTGCTCATCGCATTCCGCATAATGGCCTCGGATCTAGTGGCGGTCTTTTTACTGGTTATCATAGCCTGCAGCGGCTTTTTTGTTGCATTTACTCTATCCTTTGGCAATGGTCAAGATAATTCTCCTGGTTCGGTTGCATACGCCTTGTTCCAAATGTTGATGGGATTCACCCCTGCAGCATGGACATTGTGGGATGAGTATAATGCTTTGGGCAAGGCCATTTTAACCATGTTCCTTTTTATATGTCATTTTGTGGTCGTCACGATATTGATCACGGTTCTCACTAATTCCTTTATGGGCATCGTTCAAAACGCCAACCAGGAACATCAATTTCTTTTCGCCGTCAACACCATTTCGATGGTCAAGTCCGATGCACTATTTTCCTACGTCGCCCCTACAAACATTTTTGCTTGGCTTATCACTCCTCTCCGCTATTTGATACCATTCAAACAGTTTGTCCGAGTCAACCGCACGATAATCAAGATTACCCATATGCCAATCTTATTCACGATTTGCCTTTATGAGAAAACTATTCTCGCTTCCCAGGTGGTAGATTCTGCCGACCTTGTTGACTCCCCAGTTCGATCTGAATTCGGACCTGCTATCCGAGGCGGTGCCCGCCATCGTTTAAGGGCTTTGAGCTCTCGAGCTCCACGGTTCGTTCGAGAGCCTTCCGTGGCAACCTATCAGAAAGATCGCGCATTAGAAGAGGTCTTTCGACAGCCTTTCCAAGCGGTTACAGGCAAGAGTCCTACAAGAAATATTTTCCAGAACAAGAGCAATAAGATTGTCAACAATTGGATGCAAGCTATGGGATCCGGCCCAGTGAATCCTCCTGATGAACAAGATTCAGACGAAGTTGATCGTCTGGAGCGACGACGGAGAGCTCGAGTTCCATTTCGAGCAAGCAGAGCCCGAAGTCTTCGCGATTTCACCGAGTCGAATCACTCCATCACCTCAAATGAGGAGCAGGTTCCTCATGCTGCATCCTCACCTGCAACACCTCGTGACGGGCGAAGGCCTAAAATTCCAATTATGGAGAGACAGCCTTCACATCACTCAGATATGGAAGGGGACAATGAACTTACGAGCGATGACAACGGGGATTGGGGAGATGATCAGCAATCGAACTTCAGGTCTCTCAACAACGATCCCATAAGGCTTCCTGCTCAAAGTCCACTAAAATCGCCACCAAAATTCTACAGCTCTCGCCCATCTACTGCAAGGCTCAAGTCCCGCAGGAACAGCCCAAGGCGCCCTAGATACCACTCGCGAAACCCCTCAGGTGCCACAATTTTATACAACCCTATCTTATCCCCAAGAAATGATGAGGATACCGAAAATCCCTCATTTTCTAGAAATTCCGGAACTAGAACGCCTGGGCGTGAGACCCGCGTCACCCCTTCCGCCCGGTGGACTCTAAGGCGAACACACAGCGTGGATGGCGGTAGGAGCCAAATCGCCACTTTGCCAAGGTCAAACCACATGTCTGTTCCTGACGTCGGCAATTTCAATTTTTTAGTCCCTGGGCCCTGGAACCATGGCCGCCACGAACATTCTCTACTAGATGGCCTGGGCTCAGACTTGGGAGATAACAAGGCGATTGCGAATGGCTTTGTCGGGGGAGTTCCGTCAAGCTTGACTACTCAGATGGTGTATGCAACGGGCGGGATCCAGCGAGGACGTAGCCCACACGGCAACCAAGATATGCTCAGCAAGCTCGTTTTGGCTCGCATGAACAATATCGAAGAAGGATTCCGGGAGGTTATCAAGGAAGTGAAAGACCTCCGTCGGGAAGGATCCAGCCAGAATCAGACTCGAGCTGATGAACAACGGGTAAACCAGCGGGAGAAGAGGAGGGTAGACAAGAAGGAATCGAAACGCAAGCCCCCTGGCTCGCGGAAGAGCAAGACAAGCAGTGAAGGGGCTCGAGCGAATGAATCAACGGATGAGTCGCGGAAATGAGATCTGCAAGGTGATGCATAACGGCCTTTTTTCTTTTGACTTTTGGGATACAATGGACGGAGGTTTTGTCTGCTTCTAGAATTTCTATATGGGTGGCTGTCTCATACTTTTCTTATTACAAGGCAGGCTTTATGATTATTATCTTATTGCATATTATGCTATGCTCACATATGACTCAGATGTTCCATTAATGACAGTGCTTTGATAGCCTACAGCTATACAATAACTAGCCCAGTTATGACATTTCTCATAGAAGCTCATTGTCTAATAGTAGTAAGACATGTACTACTTAGCTGGATCCTGACTCCAAACTTGTGAACTGGCTGTACAGTGCCGCAAAGCCTGGCCATTCGCCTGCAGCCAGCTATGTGTAAAATGATTCACTGCGCAACAATGAAAAGGAGCCCTACCCTGGTCACATGCAGCAGGCAGCAGTGACCAACACAAAGAACCTCAAACGCCAACACCAACACTGAGCCGCAAGGCTGACAGCATTGATCATCGACCTGAATCTTATTTTTTGAGCCATCCAACTTCTTTTCTTCATCTCTTCTTCATCGCCATCTAGAATTATCCTCTCGTTATATCCACTCCAGGCGTTCAATCTTGGCTATCGCTAACTTTATCTTCACTATTTGGCTTACTTTATGATTCTTTACTTGCTATCCCAACCCACGAAGCAAATTACACCTCTTTGGCTATCAGCAAGATGGCATCTGGGCTAGATATAATTATTTCCCCCGATGCCGACACGCTCGCCTATATCGACTCCCCGTCGTACAAGCCAACATGGTCTGTCCAGCCGAATTCAGCCGTGACCGTCGCCCATCGCATTAGTAGCAGAAGACTTCTTGACACTCGCTCCCCCGTCTTTCTGAAGTTGTTTGAAGCCCGGACTCAGGTTCGAAATGCGAAGCGTCGTGGTCGCCCTCCCCCCGGTTTCAGATTCATTATCGATCTGACTCCTCCCTCCACGGACGAAGATGCGGTCTTGTTCCTCACAGAACTCTCGTGTCCGCGCGCGATGAGAAAATGGGCCGACTCACAGGGACGTTGGGATCTCCCTCGGTCTTGTGTTGGGGGCGAGGATGAGCCAAAGCTACTTGACAGCCGCGCAAGGTCGGAGGACTTGCCTGAATACTCTGCCTCCCGTCATCGTACAGGGATCGTCCAGATATTACGGGTACTTGATGACATGAGGCCTCTGCTTGACACGCCATGTAAACTCTGGACCTTTTTTGGCCTCGCTAAGATCTACGATATCGCGACGCACCCGCAAATCGCCGTGCCGATTCTGTCTTGGATCTATGAGTCTTCCAATAAACTTTTAATTGAGCTCCATCCTGAGGTTATTTACCGGATTGCGCAGGGTATCCAGGGCAGTCATCTCTGTCGAGATTCCTTCTCTGTCCTAGTTGGCGAGGAAGCTCTCCTACTCCTCCGTAATACGACCAGGGGAATCGGCCCCCGCCGACAGCAGATTACTCTTCACGGGCGTTTGCGAGAGATCATGGACGATGAAGAACTGCAACGCATTGAATATGCTAGCAAATCCTTCATGGACTATGTGGTTGACCGTTTTATTGAACTTGTCGGCGTTGAGATGCGTTGGCTCTCACACCTATCAACATTCCATGATATTCTCTTCTATAGTCCCAGATCTGCAGAGGAGCATGTTGTTGTCTCGGAGCTCATTTGCTGCTTGAAAGACTATGTGCGCAGTCGAATTATTGCCTCCTTGGATATAGTTGCTCTTACATGGCTGCCAAATCGATACGTACTTGATGGCAACGTTTACCCGACCCATAAATTTCTAAACGTCTACTCCTCCTTGGGTTGTATCGAGCGCATCATGAGCAGAACTTTCTGGACAAACCTTAGCACTTTGGGGTTCTTGGAGGGAGACGACGACGTATACTTACAACGGAGATTTTGGGACAAATCCATCGCCGATCTCGGAAATCCGCTGCCAGGTTTTCGTGACCAGCAAGATGCGATTATCAGGCCTGTCTCCGCCAATGAGCTGAATGAGATATTTCAAAAGTTCAACACTCTCGTCAGTCAGTCTGTATCAGTACCCGTCGAAAGGCAACCAACTCCAGGAGCCCTGGACGAAGCCCCAACTTGGTCCGCTGGTTCAGATTTTGCTGATAACCCACTTCATCGTTGCCGTGGACGTGCGGGCAGGACAAGCTTCGTTTATAAATATTTCAACCTACGTGATTTCTTTGCAGAAGTGAAATCTTTCATAGCCTCCTATGCAGATGGAATGGCCAAACCCAGCAGGTCAGCAATGGCATACGATGTAACTGACACTCTTACCTGCCTGAGAGAAGAGGAGTTTAAGTACCTTCCACTATGGGCCGGAGGCAATGATGATGGAACTGGGGGTGTTTTCATGGACCAAAATATCCCACTCATGGATACAGGAGGTTTCTCTGCACCCGGACCCTCAATCCACACCGGCGGCATTGCCTCAACGTCTTCAACGTATTCCTCCTTCACCGTTGTTTCGACGAGTGACGCAAATACTACAGTTCACGGGGCATCTCACCGGGCGACGGAAGGTTACGATAATGAAGTGGTATCCATCAATTCGGATGTTATGTTGAGAGGAAAGAATGTGGAAAATAACCGTGATCCCACTTTCGCCAACAACGACGACATTTCTCTAGACCTCAGCTCGGCAGACGAGGTCGACGACTTCTGTCTTGATAGCGACAGCGACAGCGATGGCACTATTTTAGCTGATCAGCATGAAGATGGCCTTGACGGATTCGAGGAACTGAATCTGAAGGATGACCCGCGCTCCCGCTCTTCATCCCAGGATACGCTGGTCACAGGTCGCGTCGAAGTGTGATCAGGATACGGCCTCGCATTGAGTGATGGGAAATTTTGCTAATAGGGCCATACACAAAATTAATGTCAAATAACGAGTCACGATAATCACGAATTGAATATAATTTGATCCTGCTACCAGCATCGTCTACTTATTCAATTTTAAACCATAAAAACAAATAGAAGGAGTAATCAAATAAACGACTCAGATCAATGAATGCCATTCACGTGATCGGACACCAAAAGCTGGGGGTGCTTGGCAACATCCATCGACGTCACGGAGTGGTGATTAGGCATTGCTCAATAGTCTCTGTCGAAGACCTCAATGCAAAGAGCTTCGCAATATTGAGTCCGAGTCGAACTGGAATATAACGCCCTTGAGTAAAGTCATAACAAGAGAGTAAAGCTTCTTCCGTCTTCGAGGACACCGGACCACCCAGCCAGCCAGCCCATCATGGCCTCATCATCCAAACCAACAAATTTCCTGCTATAGTACGCTCACAAGAACTTCTCCACTGCCCCTCTATTTTATCTTGAACAAAAAAAAGTCCAGCTAACATCTATCCCATAACCCAGCACCTGCATAGCCCACCGCACCACCATCCTCGCCGAACACTCCTCCCCCGGCTCCTCCTCCACCTCCGCCTCCTCCCTCGCCTCCATCATCCTCCCCAAGATCAGCCACGATAAATCCCAAAAGCTCACCTACACCCACGAACGGCTCTTCGTCCACTACATCTCCGACTCCCCGACGGGCCCTGCCGACGATGCCACCCGCCAACAGGAACCCAGCTCCTACGCCCCGCTCAGCTACCTCGTCGTCGCAACCGCCGAGCAAGGCCGCCGCATTCCATTCGCATTCCTCCTCGAACTCAAACGCAAGTTCCTAACCACCTACCCCCCCTCCAGCACCGATTTCGCCTCCCTCCCCGCGTACGGCTGTGCCGCGTTTAACACCGAGCTCCGCGCCCTCCTACACACATACAACACCACGCCGCCGGCCGATTCCCTCGCGTCGGCGCGCAAGGAGATCGGCAGCGTACGCGACATCATGACCGAGAATATCGAGCGGGTGTTGGAACGCGGGGAACGCATCGATCTGCTCGTCGATAAGACGGATCGGCTCGGTGGGAGTGCGCATGATTTTCGGATTCGGAGTCGGGGCGTGCGCCGCCGCATGTGGTGGAAGAATGTCAAGTTGATGGTCCTTCTGGGCGTGGTGATTATCTTCTTGATGTATCTTATCGTGGGGATGGGGTGTGGATTGCCTGCTTGGGGGAGGTGTGTTGGGGCCAGGGAGTGAGTGATCTGATACACTACTACCTTACCTTACCACAGCTACAGGGTCGTTCGTTCTTTGAAAAGGAGGCGTTGTATTACATGAGCTTTGCCTGGGGTGGTAATGAGATTGTGGCTTCGATTTGCTTTCTGATGTGCCTATTAGCATTTACTGAGACTGATTCTTCGGAGATATCATTCGTTCAGCTGGGTTAAGCCAGGCTGTTTTTTGTACTATGATAGTTATGCGAAATTTTACGAACTCTTGCTTTGGCTCTCCATCGGATGGTGAGGCTTTATAGCATGAGCGAGAAACCACGAACGGCTAGGTTTTATATGAACGAGAGTGTGCATGTGAAACAATGTGTAGATGAAGTATCGATGGACTATCGAATAAGCCAAGAAGAGCCTATGCTACACAATATGCAACTGCTGGTTTATCACCCATTCACATAAACACTCAAAAAAGCTACGTCTACAAGGCATGTATCTCACTATCAAACTCGTGTCGTCCTTGGAAGTAGCCTCAGCGCGAGTCTGCAAGCGAGGCAGAATAGCCTCTGGAGTAATACCAGATTCTGCGACTCCTTCTACGCCAACCGTATACCTCTTCAATCATGAAAGTTGTCCGAAGACAGATTGATGAGGAGATAATTTGGCGAATGTCTGGGAAAGGGAGGGAATGGAAGGGAAGGGGAAGGGGACTCTGGAAGATAGTGGGTTCCAGCTGAGCTGCATTCGGTCAAACTTTTGGGATACCTATAATGTGGGAGGATGAAGCAAATCCTGGGGTCGGGGGAAGGGCTCTTGTTCGGCGTTTTTTTGAAGATACCCAGGAAAAGCACACAACCCACGGATGAAATTAAAAAACGGTAAAGGGACAGGGAAAAAATTATTTTTTCTTTTTTTTGGCCATTTCTTTTTTCATTCATGAGAGCGCGCACCTGTCTCGGATAAGAAAACAGGGACGGACGGAAGAGCCTGGTTGTAGCAGGTATATTTTCTCATTTTTTGAGTATCTCATTTTACTCCCACGCCATCAACCCTATTTGAAACCAGAAACAAAATGCAGCAAGTCAGGTTCCCTTTAAGCAGAGGCCTTGGCAGCCTCACGGCCCTTGGCGATGCGCTCCAGGATCTGCTCACGGTCCTTGTCGATCTTGAGCTTGGTGATGACGACCTTGGAGGGGTGGATACCGAGGGGAACGCTCTGGCCGTTGGACTTCTCGCGGACAACACGCTCGACGTGGACGACCCACTTCAGACGGTAGACGCTGGTGATCTTGCCCTCACGGCCCTTGTTGGAACCACGAACAATCGTAACCTCGTCGTCCTTGCGGATGGGAATGGAGCGGACCTGCGACCGAATTGTCAGACCAGAAGAACAGAAAACAAGAAAAAATCTCGTGTGTTGTAAATTTTCGGGTTCGTGTAGACTCCAAACAAGAATCAATTTCCCTGGTTTCCTAATCTCTTAAATTTTTCTAATGCACACATCTTGCATCATATCATGATTTCCAGTACAACACAAGGGCAAAGAGGGGGAGAGTAATCGGTTGATGGAAAGGGTGAAGGTAACGGAGGGCGTACATTGTGCTTCTCACGGAGTTCCTTGCTCAGGGGAGCGCTCATGATGACACGGCGCTCGCTGGAGGGAGCGGAGAAGTGCGCCTTGCGCGACTTCCTGCGGGAAGAGGAGATTGCTATTGTAGAGGAAAAAACTGATCAGTACATCTCCTTCTCATTTCATCCTTGGCCGGGGTTCCCAGAAGCCGCTTCAAAATTTGAATCGTCCCAGTATGCAGAGAACACTGCAAGCCATTCGATAAAAAGTCGCTTCGATAATAACATACCCTGGTTTGTGACGGCCATCTTTGCAGAGCCTCCTTTCGAAATATGACCGGACTCTGGTGAAGGGTCGTGATGAGCGTTGTCGTCGTTAGTCGTCGAGTGTCGCTTTTTCACCAGACTTTCTTGAAGTGTTAGCCGAAAATGTGGGCTGCCCGAATGTGCGTCACATGACATCCCGCTTAGGTTAGAGGTAGGGCTGGCGGGCAGTTTTTGATTGGCCGGCGGCAAGATGCGTCCCAAAAAAGAAAAGCGTCTCCTTATTCACCGCCTACCAGGGGTCGCCCTCTCATTGGCCCCTGAAATCACGCTCGATCGCGCGGGATTCTTTGCCCGTGGTGTCTCCTCACAACTTGAATCCGCTGGACGTTGGCGTCACTTACGGCTATGTCCCTCCAGTCGCGTTTCAGCCTCACCTACCCCACGAGACAGACACGCGTCTGTCGAATCACTGCTGGCGCTTTTGCGACCAGTGCTGTAGCCCCTCAGGATCAATCCCTCCTTTGAGGTCCTGGGTTGCAGCCCGCGTCATTATCAACTGGGCCCGCGTTCATCAGAATGCCAGATGAACCGTTCCAATGGCCTGAGTGGCCGGCAGGATACCCCCCATCGAATTATAATTCCAGTTATCAACGCGTGGAACAATCCACAATTCCAGCTTTTCCCAGGACCCCGTACTATGGCACACCTCCAACCTCTCAACCCCCAGCACCAGTACAACCGCAAGCGCAAGCGAACAACGCCCACACCAATTACTACCCGGACATCTCCCAGTTCGAGAGATATGTGAGGCCGGACGAAATCATGCAGTATTCCCCTTACATATTTCCGACATCCAGTTTTCGGACTCGGCCATATCAATCGTCAGCCTCTCCAGCTCCGCAAACTAACCCACCAATCCAACAATCTTCCACGGCTTCTATCCACCCTCAGATCCTGAATACCACAACCCAAGAAAACTCTCAGCAAGCACACACTGTTGAAGACACGGGTTCGGTCCATGATGCGAAGAGGCGTCGCATAGAACCTCCGGCTACACTACAAGCTACATCTACGTCACAAAGCACAACAGGGAATACGCAGCAGGGGGCTTACCAACCAAGATACTCCTCAGCGCAACACTCAAGTCAGGCAACGCATAGCACAACGTCTTATTCCACAAATAATACTCCTCAGTCACCCATACTACCTCCCGCGCGACAAAGCGCATCGCAGACTGCGAATGAAACTACGTACCAACATAAGTACTCTTCGACGCAGCATCTACCCCAACCCACATATAAATCTACACCAAGCTTTACAAACCAGCCTTCTCGAGCACCCCCGCCCCCACCTGTACCTTCGCCGTTGCCGCAAGTAACGACACAGGTCACAAATAAAGCTACCCCCCAGCCCAAGAACTCAACGACAGCGCGCGCCCGCCAAAACACCCGGAAGCCTAAATCACGGCCGACAGCTCAGACTAAGAATACACCTACACCCCCTCCCGCACATCAACCAACACATCAATTCACATCCCAAAGTACACCACAGACCACATTCCAACATAACCCGGACCAGCCTCCGCAGCATACTGCACGTCAAACACCACCCCAGCCCGCTCACAAACCCACACAACCCACCACCCAAGCTCCAAACCAAGCTGTATACGGTTCTACCCATCAAGAGCCGCATAGATCCACGCCTCAGCCAACAAGACAACCGATCGTTACATCCCTCCTGTCTGCATACGAGCCAGAAGAGTCAGAGTTACCGAAGTCAATGCCATTTTCTGTGCAGCGGTTGCAAAAGCCCGCCCACAAGCTACAGCAATTGCCCGCACAGCGAGATGAACAGAAGGTACCTGCCCAGCCCACGCCGCAGGCCACGCCTGTCCTTGGGCAACAGAATAGACCACAAAGTGCCTATTTGCCTGCTCACCGACCATCTTCGGAGGCTCCATCAAAACCTTCTCCGCAACCCGCTCAGCAATCCGCCCAGCAACCTGCAAACCAAGGCGGATCACAAAATGGACCCCAAACTGTATACTCGCCCGCGCACCGCACCAAACAGCAAGCTTCCAAAAAAGCTTCTCCTCAGTTGACACAGAAGTCTAGAAAGCCAGCCACTCAACCTGTCAGGCAGAGTTCGGCAACTCAATCGGCGCAGCCGCACGCAGCCCAAAGTAAACCACAAAATCCACCACCAGATGGCTATGTGTCTGCGGAGGGTCTCGCAGAGGAAGCTCTACTAAAGGCTTTCCCCCATTTGGCCCATGCAGAGCGGTCTACACGGCCAGCCACTCAACCGGCCCCGCAGAGTACGGCCACTCAGCCTACGCAGCAGCACGCACCCCAAACTAGAACAAAAAATTCACCACCGGTTGGGTATGTGTCTAGTGAGCGCCTAGCAGAAGAAGCTCTACTGAAGGCTTTTGGTCACCATGTACCGCAACCCGCTCATCATCCCGGGCCGGAATATAGGCCTCAGAGTCAGACCTCATTCACCGCTCCGCTCCAAACTAAACAACAAGCTCCACCAAGGCCAACTCCTCAGCCTACTCCTCAGCCTTCGCAGCCGCCGCCGCAGCAGCCTTCACAAGAAGGCATACAGAATGCGGGGCCTCGGCCTATGCAGCAAACCGTGCATCAAACTGGACCACGAAGTACACCACAAAGCAGGTTTACGCCTAAGTTCTCATCTTCCCCCTATGTACCTCCGCAGCAGCCTCCTGCACACCCAGCCGCATACGCGCCTACCCCTCCACGGAAACGGGGCAGACCACCACGAGTCCTTCAACCACAGCCCTCACAGGCTCCTCCTTACGAAAATCTGGCTTCATTTTCTTTCCAGCCTAAAGACACCACAGATAAAACGTTTCTCAAGAATCGGGCTGATATTGTCCAAGACTTGAAAGAGGGGGACGCAATAGCGAAACCCGCATATGATCCCAACAGCATTGCTAGGGATGTTTTGATTGCGTCTGGGCGCCACCCCACAGAACCCTCCTTGAACCACCATCTTCTCCGTTTAAGAGATGTGTTTTCATACGTGGATGTCTCGTCAGACTTGACAACATTCCGATGGGATCTTGTGGATCCAAAGCCATCACGTGATCATAGACAAACAGAACAAACCCTGTGGCAGCCTATTCCCAAAAAGGCAGTCCCTCCCCCAGCTCCAGCTCCACAGGTTGCTGTGCAGGTCCTGCCCACAACCAACACTCCAGTCCAACAACATTTTCATCCTCCACAAAGCCAAAAGCCTTTTCCAAGCACCACAAAGCTACAGCCACAGCCACAGCCACAGCCCCAACCCCAAATTCAATTACCTCCACCTCCGAGACCTCAGCCTCGACTTGAGTTGCCTGACACACCAAAGAGAAAGATGCCAGGGCCAGGGCGACCAGGCAGGCCACCTGGGAGCACGAAGCCCAAAGTGGTCATTTCTAACCCTGCGAACCTCTCCTACTCGGTGTTTGCATGTAAATGGGGAAATTGCCAGGCAGAGCTTCACAACTTTGAAATGCTGAAAAGACATATTTTCAAGGTCCACGTTACATATCAAATCACATGTGGCTGGAAAGGCTGTCAATTTACGGGGACACTCCCTGCGGCGGAGCTTATGAAGCACGTCCACGCGGAGCATCTGGAGTCTGTTGCTTGGAAGCTGGGCGATGGACCCTCAGTGCATACAAGTGGTGAGAAAGCGTCGTGATTGGTTTTCTTTTTCAAGACTTTGCATGAGTTTAGCCAAGGAGTTGGAAATTAACTGTTTCTTTATACTCTGCGATCTAGAAGATCGGGATTCTAGTGCAGCATTAACAATTCCAGACACGGGACTACCAAACAGCCAGGATTCACTCATCTTCCCGGCCAGTTACAGTTCTATTCGCGCGTTTAACCGAGTCCATGGGAATCACACGCAATATGATAAGGCGCGAGAAATTCTGAAGGCAGTACAGCGGCTGAAATCACATATTGGGATTGGCTTGGAACCAGGCGGATGCGAGTTAGCCACCCCGGCACGCAATGAGAGGGTGAGCAACGATGAGGAACTTTACCAAGTGAGAAGTGCAACTTGAAGTGATTTTTATGATATCCCATTCTCGTTCTTTGACATAGCAGCCTGACTTGGCCTTGCATTGCACCAGGCTGGCATATTTTCTCGGGGTTTTGGCGTCCAGGTGGTAGATTAAATTACGCATAGTGAGCCCTCTGTAATTAATATTCCTCAAATCCACCACAGATAGCGATGCCACTTCACGATGTTTTAACATGTTCCTGTTTATTATTTGACTGCGTAGATTGCCATAACGAATTACAATAAACTTGATCTCAACGAAAAGCGCTCCGATCTATCTGTCCTTTCCCCCACTGCTTGTCGACGAGCCGCCTGCAGCTGCCGTAGCTGTTGTAGAACCGGAAATCTCTGCGCCCCCGACGGGTTTTTGGGCTGTGTCCACAGCGCTCTCTTGATCGTCCTTAGCATTGACTTCCAGGAAGTGGTAGAGGACAATCATTATCATCGCGCAGGAGCCGAGGAAAACAGCAAGGCGGTGGAGTTCGTCGTCGGTAATCATGATGAGGCAGGATTAGGGTGTAAATTTTTTTGTCGGCTCTTGAAGAAGGTGGCCTCAGTATATCAAAGAGGCTAACTGTGTTCCAGTTCGGCGGTAGTAGCTACAGCCACGTTGAGAAGTTAGCTCTGGTCAACAAAGAGTGATATGTGGAGGCAAGACGGTTGGTCTACCATAGAGCCACTTACCTAATCAGCTTCAAGCTATCTTTCCCTTTAAGAATTGAGACGGGCGCAATGGGGAGGTCGGTTGCAATACTCTCGGTCCATTGACGAAGGCGTATACTGGCTTGCCTCGAAGGGACACTTGGAGAAAAGGTACTGTTACGTGACCAGATTGGGTGACACGTTGATCAGTCAGCGGGGCTGCATAAGCTCGGTCATAAATCAAGCACTAACAACAATAATAAATTCGTCGCGGCTAAATTAATAATAATAATGATAAGAAGAACCTGAATTAAAGTGATACCCGCAACGCCTCAACGGTCCATCGCTATTTTTATACCGTCTGTCGTGCCTCTGTCGTGACTCGTCGTCTTCATCCTTATCCAGACCCCAGAGTCGTGATTTTTTTTTTTCGCTTAGCCTTCCCCATCCACATCCCAATCTTATCGTTCTTGCTCTGTTCTCCTAAATTTTGTCCGACATTGAGATTGGTGGTCGCATCCAGAAGCACAGAGCTGCATCTGCCCGCCAACTTTCCCCTCCCCCACCGATTGGCCGTACTTGTGTCGGTGGACTGCCTCCCTCGTAAATCGATTAAATAGCATCGTATAATCATCCATTTTCTTCCCTGCTCATTCTCTTCGGCTCTCTCTCGCCGGGGATTCTCAATATTATTGATTGATTGTGGCTGTTGGTCGTTCCTTTTGTACCCCAGAGTTTTGCTGTTGATCACCCAGTTTTCTGCAAAGCTCCCGCCGTGTCCCACCACAGTTTTCCGCACACAAGAGGGGCAGTTATTTGCGTCCTATTTCCTTATTGAATGTGCGATCCCTATCTTGGCTTATGGACAGTTGAACTCGACGACCGATAGCTCATTCAACGAGAAAGGATTGAGATCCTTCAAGATGAACCAGCAATTCGTTCCTGCAAAGAATCCCAGCCTACCGAGAGCCTCGGGCCCTTCGCTTCTGGCCTGTCTTCTCTGTCGACACAAGCATCTCAAATGTGATGGGCTAACTCCTATTTGCAGTCGATGTGCTGCCTCGGGGTCAGAGTGCCAGTATACCCCGTCGCGTCGAGGCTACAAAGGTCCCTCGAAGAAGCGCCGGGCGAACCCATCGACCCCTGAGGAGGAAACTCCAACGGAGCTCTCCAGCACTTTTGACCCAAACGTGTTCGGGTTCTACAATGGACTCCCCGTGGATTGGAACATGCAGAGTAGCGTGCCGTATTTGCCTACGCCCACTCTTCCCTCTTCCACCACCCCTTCAACGACCCCCGGCCTTCCCGACAAGCCTGTCCCATCTCAACCAACTGTGAACAACACTCCTCTAACCCCCGAATCATCGTCCTCTATCGCCCACGATGGCTACCTCATTGATATATATTACACCTTCTTCCATCCCTCACATCCAATTCTACCTCCCCTTCGTCTACTCCCGCAATCGCGAATCCCACCATTCCTTGAGCAAGTCATCAAGTTCGTCGGAGCCCACTTCACTCCCGCCGCATCCAGCGAGACCTACCGGTCAACCGTCATGACGAATGTCATGGAGCAGGAAAGTTCAATAGAGAAGCTGCAAGCGCTTGTGTTGCTGGCTATTGTGCTCCATTCGCGCAACGAACGGCCAAAGGCGGGAGAATGCCTTACTACCGCAGTCGACTTAGCCTTCGAGCTCGGCCTCAACAATCAGAACTACGCGATAGCTATGGGCGAAGGTAATCCGATCCGAGAGGAGTGTCTGCGACGTACCTGGTGGGAGCTGTTCATAATCGAAGGAATGTTGACGGCACTGGGTGTCCAGCAAAATTTCCGTATGAATACGGTGCCACTCGAGGTCCCCCTCCCTTGTGAAGAGCGAATCTATCAGGACGGAATCGCTCCTCCACTACCCTCGACTATTGTGCAGTTTGATGATCGGGTTTTCGCGGACGATGAAAGGGATTTCTCATCTTATGCCTACCGCATAGAAGCGGTGCGCATCCTGGGACGGGTCGTAGCCATCCAAGACATGGTCGAGGGGCAGCAGGACCATGTGGAAGCTATCGATGCACGGATTACCAGCTGGTTCCACCATCTCCCAGAGTCAAAGGCCGAACTTTTGCGCCCAGATGGATCCGTCGATGAGATGATGTTCCAGGCTACAATGATTGTCAACGGCACGGCAATCTACCTCCACTTCCCACGATCTGATCTGCTTTCATCTCCAGCCGTAGCTGCTGAAGTCATCTGCGGTCATCACGGACCATGCTCTATTCCCGCATTCTCACATCATTCCCACGCTATGAAGGCCGTCAAGGCAGCCAGCGAGATATCGACCCTAGCCTCGATTCGGATGCCCGTCGTGAAACACACCCCTTTCTTCATCTGCTCATTGGTCCTCAGCTCAATCGTGCAGCTAGCAGCATGCTCCGTCAAAGCAGGCCAAATGCCCGACCCAAGTCGTGACCGACTTGGCCTCACCATCGGTGTCTTCAAAACCCTCGCCGGGACATGGGCCATTTCACAATCCATCATGCGTCAGATCAAGGCTGTCGCTCGTGACGTGATGGACCTTGGATTGCGCCCGACAATGGACCAGATTGACCTATCTACTGTTCTTGATAATGGTCGATTCTGGCTCCCAGAATCACTTCCGAGATGAAAATAAAAACGAGAAAAAATATAGTAACTATCCATCCACCTAATAACGCTCTAAACCCCCTTGACGGCCTTCTTTCCTTCTCGGTTGAATCAGTTTCCGCACTGTAACGATACCGCTGTCAATACTTGCTGATAAATCGCCAAAGCCCGAACTGATCAACGGCTCCTGGCATATAGCTCTGGATCTTCGCATTTTCGCCAAGGTCCAGTCTCTGGAGGAACAAAGACAACAAACAAACACACGCTATAGACAATCCTGATACTAGCAAATTGTCTTCCACCCTTGAGTATTGGTTCATATCACTCCATTTATCTATAGCCTATACCCGCCCATATTTATATACACATATATATATCATGACTTACAGGCTCGGTCGATCCGGGGAATATCAACGATTCGGCGGCCCGGATCGTTTAATTTTGGGAAACAAATCAATTGAACACGAAAATCTTTTGTACCTCTGTACCCTATAACCTTTCTTTTTTTTTTTCCCTTATAGCTCTTCTGAACTCAATAGGATGTTACTACGTATATATCATCTCCAAAGTACTGAATACCAGGATAGCTAGCCATCGTACAGCACTCAACCCTCAACTCCAAACACGGATGGGACATCCTTAAATACTCACTCACTTTCCTTCAATTTATATCTATTGTACAAGTTATATACATATAAATGTTAAAAAATCTGCCCACAAGTGACCGGCTAAAGAGCGAGAAGGGTGCAATACAGACAGTCCGCTTAGGTACTTTTTGAGTCTTATTCAATTCAGTTTGATTCAACAAGAAAGGACAAAAAAAAGGAAAGGAAAGAGATCCGATAATAGGGGGGAATCCAGTCTATAAAAAGGAAAGACAAAAGGTGGTATCATAGGTAATTGACAAAAAAAAACATAGGGAATGAATGCTTGATGCTTCTTGGTTCAAAAGCGTACATAACAAAAAAAGTAAAATAAATGAAACAAAAATAAAACTCGCCACCCAGAAAGAGGGTAACGAAAAACAGAGATAGAGAAATCTCATATTATGGTGTCCTTCCAAAATTCCTTACCAATACCAACCACCCATTCTAAATTATTAACCGGTTGGTTGGCTCATTCATGATTAGAGGATCTGTCCCCCAAGTCTCTCATCTCGTTAAGGGCTTCGGCTCTGCGCGCCACGACGTCTTCTCGACGGACGACATTCCGGAGTGCCTCACTCGCTTGGATCAGCCCGTCGATGCTGATGGCATGGTTTGTCATCTGGTGATTGATGTATGTGTATAGCTCTGCGGGAGTGGAGCAGGTGGTGAGGAGCTGTTGCTCGTTGAGTTTCAAAAGGGCAAGCGCGACTTGAAAGAGGAAGGTGCTTCCGCCTCCGCTTCCTGAGGCTGAGTCTGTAGATATGGTAGGGTTGCTGTTGTCCTTCGTGGCGGATGAGGTGGTGGCGGTGGAAGAGGAGGAGGGGGCGAGGGCAGAGTTCTTGGTTGTGACCGTGGTGGCGACGTCGAGGCAGAGAACGACGTCCCAGACGCGGTATAAGGCTTCTGCGGAGAGACAGTCCGTAAACACAGATAGGAACCATTGGAAGGTGAGAGCCTCGAGCTCGACACCTAGAGACTCCAGGTGAGCGGATAATTTGGGAAGAATCTGAGAGATGTACTGCCGGAGGACAGCCTGGTCGGCTCGAGAGGCGAGGAGTCCATGGTCGTAGTAATGTTCTGGTAGGATAACCTCGATCATTGAGGTCATGATCCAAAAGGAATCCTCGGCGGTTGGTGTGATCAGAAGTAGTGAGGCAGCTATCAGGTTCATGCCTTGGCAGTATCCCACCTCTGGGTTGCGACGGGCGTAGGCGAGGAGCACTTCCTTGAGTTTGGGCACGCCGGGGCCTTTGCGGAAGAACACATTGTCGGTCAAGGTTCGATTAATATCCATATCGATTTGCGACACGACCGAGGATTCAGGCTCACTGCCACCGATTCCCTTTACAAGGTCATCGTAGTAACCTGGTACTCGCATGGAAGACGCCCCGCTGCATTCAGACCAGATCTTGGCCCGCAACGCAACAGGGATACCACCAAGAACGAGAGACCGAAACTCTCGCCACTTAGCACGACCAACTTTCCCTTTGTTCCCCAGCCCAGATATCCCCACCACCTCACCGTCCGCTAGAGACACCTCTGGCATATCGACTGATTGGGAGGGTCTATCTGAAGCAGCGGCCGCCGCCGCAGCTGCTTCTCCTTCCTTTCGGCGCTCTGCACGGACCTTTCTTAGGAACTCGTTCCATCTTACAGTCCTGTCTCTCTGTAACGAATCGTGAAGTTCAGTCAACTGTTCAAGAAGCAATTTGACCGGTTCGTTTTCGGAGTTTGAGGATGGTGTGGCTGTCTCATCGTTGGACGGTGTTCCGGCAAATTCTGGTCGATCTGCGACGATCGTGGATGTAGAAGCTGAGGGCTGTGAGTTATTATTTACTGACAGAGAGCCACGTATGTCAACAGCGACTGCATTATTTCGCGGCTGGTCTTCACCAGCTGTGGTCAGTGACACAATCGGCCCAGCGGAAGGCGTGTGCGACAGAAGTTCTGTCGGTGCGGATGGTACTCGCAAATAATCCTGCCATCTTCGGACTCCAGAAGCCGTAGTTTCTGGGTCGTCGGGGGATGCAGAGCCTGGAGAACGCTGAGATTCGGCCGCTACCTGCAGCTGGTCCGGAATGTCACTTTCATCATTGCCGTCTGAGGTGTCGCTTCGAAAGGTGTTTAACGTCTCCGCAATACTCAACCGGGTGCCATTTTGTTTGAGCGCGCTAGCTTCTCTTTGTCTCTTCTTTCGACGTTGATCATAAATGAATCCAAATCGATCGGTTAATAGCTCGCCAGACCGATAATTGTAGAAGAGAGATAGCGATGGGGGTCGCGATTCCATGGGAAGAATAGCATCCATCTCCACAGGGCCTAGATTCGTTGGGTTTCTGTTTGCAATTTCTGGGCCTGCTGTCTGCGAGATGCTGGAAGCCGGCGGTCTCCGACCGATTGGAGTTGATCTGGCTGTCGCACTTAAGCCATTGGACCTTCCAGGAGCACTGTGCATGCTAGTGCTGCTATTGATCCGCTTCAGCGCCGCCACGGCAGACATTCCTCCTTTGGGATTCGCTAAGGTCGCTGATGGACCGCCTTTATTTCTTTCTCGATGGGTTGAGGAAGCCCTGCCACGAACCGTATCCCCAGAACTCTCGTCCCTGTTTCCTTGTGGATTGCCTGCAAAAAGCTTGACTGTCCACGATGTGAGGGAGTTGGATGACTTGCGTGAATGCGTACTTGCATCATCTGCGCCTGTCACATCCGGAGGTTGGAACAAATCATTAAGGGCCTTGCGCCGACTCGTAGCATTGTTAGAGGTTATCTGGTAGTGCGCCTCCCCTTCCTCATCCTCCCCAAGCTCGCTCATGATACTGCTTGCTCGGCTGGTTTTTCGGCTACCCGCGGCACTCCCAAAAATAAAACCCTGCCAATTCCGTAGTGACCCTTGCCTTTTTCGATTCGCCCCGGATTCCAGACTGGAGGTGCCGGACTTTGAGTCGTTCTCTGAGCGCTGGGGCCGACGAACGGTCGCATATGCATCGGAGATGATATCTGACAGTTCGTCCTGAGGGGCATGACCAATTCCGTCGGTCATCGCTTGTTGCATCAGCCCGTGAACACCGCCCGAAGATTTCCCCGTCTGCTCTTCATTATCGTTATTATCGTTATTATCCTGGCGATCGCCGTCATCTTTCACGGAAGGATTTTCCAGTGCATAGAGCCGGTGCTCAATATCCTTATTTGAGACGGAAGCTTCGCGCAGCATCCTCTTCAGTTCCCTCTCCCTTGCGTCGGCGCGCTGGCGCAAAGCCGAGATCTCTGCATCACGCTGAGCCAAATCCCGGGCAAACTGCCTCACCAGCTTCACCGCTCCCGTATTGGCAACCAATCGCTCGATGTGTGCGTCATCGGCCAAGTGCAATGCGCCAGGGAAATCACGTATCGGGATGGAGTCCTCAAACAAGGCAGCACGACCAGAGGTTGACAATGTGCTTGTCAACTTCGCCAGCGTAGCCCTCCGGTCCCGAGTATAATTATTGTTGCTGTTTTCGCTGGAGCTACTATCCCCGCTATCCGCCTCTAATAAAGCACTTGTCAACGCACGGTTTAACGCTGGCTGGCCGGCGAAGCCATTCGGGGAGCGATCCGGGGAGAGCGAGGGGAAGGAGGTGAGGTCGGTGGTGGTGGCATTCGAGGAGGCGGAATGACGCTTCTGAGACCTTGCGCGAACGGCCCTAGCCTTCTGACTGTTCCGGGAAGAGGACGAGGCCTGCGACGAGGAACGGCGCTGTGGAGGCTTTCGAATCTCGCACTCCGCCATAGTTCGTGGGGCGGTGAATAGAACAGGCGGGGGATCGAAAGAGTGCGGACTTCATGAAGGCTTTCGGACGGTGTTGTCGGGCGCGAGCGCAGGAACTAAATATGGCGATTGAGCTGCTGAGAAAATATAGAAATAAAAAAAAAAAAAGTGAGCTTGTGGCGGTGCTGTGTAGTTTCTAGACCCTTCACGGTTTTCTTGTCTGGTGGTGGGATGTCGTGGTGATCGATTTAGGACAAAAATGGGAGAGCAAGGGCCATAGGCTGAAACACGCCGCGAAAGAAGGGTACGCGTAGGAGCAGAAGAAAAGAGAGACAGAGGGAGATGAGGGCTTAAAGAGAAGCGCCAAAAAAGCCACACGAAAGAAGCAGGGGAGGAGGTAAAAAAAGTCTGGCAACGGTCTGGAATGTTGTGTTTGAATCTCCCAAAAAATGACGTGGTGACGCCGAGACATGTGACTTGGAGCTTATATAAGGGAAGGGGGTACAATAAAATGAATATTATGAGCAGCAGAGAAAACTCCCTGGAACTAGCAAGCACGCATTTTAAAGGCGCCACAGAAGCTAGATTAGATCTCAAGAAGTAACTCAAGAGAGGATGGATGCACGGGATCAAAAAGCCATCAATCAATTAATTTCCTACTATCCGAAGATTTCTAGCAGTAGTACAGTTCACGTTGCTGCGAGTCTCCGAGCTCTTCCTCAAAAAATGCTGTCGAATCACTCGGGGAAGTTCTATGACATACCCAGGCACCCACTACTACCTTAAACCATTTCAGCCTCGGTTCTCCGCAGAAGAGCCGACCCCAACCAAGCATTCAGATATCCGAACCACATCCACCCAACTCATAAAAGACGAATATATCCTCGTCGCGGTTTTCTGCTCTGAAATACTGTCGATTGAAATCCACAGCCGTTATCACCCTTAGATCCAATCCACTCCTACCAATTCATCATGTCCGGAACCGCCAAACAGCGTCTCCAAGCTCTAAGCCAGCAACTGGTAGAGGGGATCCCCGACGCAGGCACCTTCGAGAATATCCCCAAAATCCGTCAAGTAGCGGGAGATTCAGTTGGACCGTAAGCTCTACTCTACCCTAAGGGCACTATACTACCCTTTTTATTGCTCTCCCCGCTAACAAATCCCAGCCGAGTCAAAGACAAAGTGGCCATCATCACAGGCAAGTTCAAGTTCTCCACAACAATCAAACCACCAAACCCCCCCCCCCCCCCAAACATCATCCATTTCTATGTCCATGTATATATTAACAAAAACACAGGAACAAACTCCCCTCAAGGAATCGGCCGCGCCAGCGCCCACCAATACGCCCACAACGGCGCTAAGGCCGTCTACCTCTGCGACTACGACGACACCCACCTCGCCACCCACAAGCGGGAGATTGAATCCCTCTACCCAGGCGTCGACGTGCACATCCGCCAATTCGACGCCGCCGATGAATCCGCCGTCAAGGCCGTCGTCGACCATGCCATCCAGACTTACGGACGACTCGACATCTTCTTCGCGAACGCCGGGATAGTCGGACAGCCGAAGCTCTTCACAGAGATTTCCGCTGAGAGTTTCGCGAAGACGTTGGAGACTAATACTATTGGGTACCTTTCCCCCTCCCTTTTCCTTTCCTCCCCTTTACGTTCGTTCTCTTAGGGGATGGGTGGGGTCGGCTAGCTAACGTTATGGGGGGAAAAAAGCGTCTTCCTCGCCGCAAAACACGCCGCAATCGGCATGCGCCAAACCTCCGCCTCGAAACCCTACCCCTCGGGCTCAATCATCTGCACGGCCTCCGTGGCTGGGCTCCGCTCGAACGCCGGCTCAACGGACTACTCGGCGTCCAAGGCGGCGGTGGTCTCCATCGCGCAGACATGCGCCTACCAGCTCGCCGGCACGGGGATCCGCATCAACGCTATCTGCCCGGGGTTGATCGAGACGGGGATGACGCAGGCTGTGTTCGACGCGGCGCGGGCGCGCGGCACGCAGCGGAAGATCGGGCAATTGAATCCGCTGCAGCGGGGGGCAGTGGCGGATGAGGTTGCGCGTGTTGCGCTCTTCCTGGGGAGTGATGAGAGTAGTTATGTGAATGGGCAGGCGTGGGCGGTCTGTGGGGGGTTGAGTGCGGGACATCCTGTTGTTCCTGGGAAGTTGGCTTAAATTTTTATACTCCGTACCTTTCTCTTTCTGGTTGGTTGCTACTTAGTTTAGTATATGTTTCTACAAAGAGGAGAAGGGGAGGGGGGATTGTTTGTTTTATGAACAACCATTGAATTAAATTCCACAAGCTACCGCAAACACGAGAATAGTAAAAAGTGCGGTAGAAGACTTTGCCCAAGCCGAATTATCTCGGCGGGTGGGGGCGAGCAGACAGCAGCTTTCAAAGCAGCCCTGTTCCAAAAGAGAAACTAGAGACAAAGGGAAAGAGGTCGGGGTGACAGGATATGAAATATGGAGGGAGTGACTGGCCCAGCATCTGGATGCCATGGAGAATCTATTTAAAGGCGTAGAGTGGTAAAGGGTTCAGAGCGTTTGCTCTGGGATGAGAATTGAAGAGGAAGAGAGGAATCAATACCCAAATTTCTGGTGGGTAAAAGTGATAATGTGTCAAGGCAATCAATCAATGGGACCGCCCACAGGGAGAAGTGAAAAAGAGCAGGAGATGAGAGTCCTCCAGAAGAAAAGAACACATCCGTATAAAATCTCAAATGGCGATAGTGGGAATATCCAAGGGGGAAAAATTTGAAAAGCAAAAATCAAAGCCCAACAAAAAAACATTGCCATTGATTGGTCACAACTTGCTCGAATTTGACAAAAAAATTGTATGAGGAGCAGATGTCGTGTCGATGTCGTCGAATTCAAGCGTCGCATCATCGGTCGATGGAGAAAAAGTCCGCACTTACACAACCAGTCGGGTAGCGCTTGGTCGCATGAGATCCTCGCTGGCCTGCTTGGACAGAGTACCAGTCTCGGTGTGGTCGTCAAGACCATCGGTCTCATGTGCATGCTCATCGTCATCCTCGACTATCCGGGTCGGGACTTCGCCAGGCCCATACTGCTGGCTTGACCTCTCCGGGAATGTCGAGCTGCTGACCATCGACATGGAGGTGCTAGACCGGTTGTGCACCAGGTCGGGGGTGGGGGGCACGCTGGACCCCCGGTGATCAGGGTGCAGGGAGTTGTTTTCTCCATCACCCATCTCGCTACCCTCACGGGTAGACTGCCCGGCATGGCTCTCGCCATCAAGGCCTAAGCGGTGGTTGCCATGGTGAGATTTGCCGGACTCTTCATCATCTTCGGCGTCTTGGGCCAGGTGCAGGCCCTCCACAGCGGCGGCACATTGCTCGCTAATGCTGCGGATGATGTCTGAAATCGCATCGGTCTTGTCCCGCAGGTAGCGATCTGCTACATCAGTTATGCTAAGACGCGCAAGGCGGGTGTGGCCTTTACCGATATTCAGGAGGTGCTGCTCCAGCTCCGGGCTCATATCAATCAAACCCTTTGTAGGGGTAGGGGTACCCTCTGTACGCGCGGGGCTCGATTCCCTCGCTGTGGTGGCTTCCTCTGCGACCTTACCTTCCTCGGTGGCCTCCTGCTCAACCAACTCGCCGAGCTCGGCGGAGCTGCCGATCGAACGGACAATGTGCTCCATGTGATGGGTCTGGCCGTTGATAAGACTGCGCAGGTGGAGAACGACACGCTGAGCCTCGTCGCGCTGCCTACTGAGGGATGAGTTCGAGTGCTGCAGAGCAGAAAGCTCCTTCTGGTTGCGCTTCCTCTCGCGTTCGAGTTCCTCGGCAATTTCCTGCTGCAGCACAAGTGCCTCAAGAGCATCATCGCGCTGCTTCTCAGTGCCAGACAGGCGAAGAGTGAGGCGAGCAACGTCATCCTTCTGTTGGTCAATGAGGCCAGTGAGGCGGCGATTCTCACGCTTGTGGTTCTCGATCTTAACCTTGAGCTCGGAAGTCTCCTTGGTAAGCTGCTCCGCGAAGGCCTGGAATTTAAGGAATTGTTGCTTCCAGGTTTCCAGTTCCTCAACCAAGAAGTTGTTCCGCTTAGTCACCTTGCTCAACTCGGTATCCATACGACCCTTGAGGTTAATAAAGTCCTGCCACGCCTCCATTGCATCGCGCGAGTACTGGTTGCGCTCACGAACGATCTCGTTGAGGTGGCGCATGGACACCTTGGTCATGAGGGGCTTCTTCACAGAGCCACCGAAGATAGCCTTCATGCCTGTATTGCGTCCGAGCTTCTCACAAACATGGTCCATAACCCCCATGACAGCATCCTGATTCCACCACGTGGGCTCCTGGATGCTCTCTACTTCACCCCTCATGACAATAATCTGGCCAGCTGGGATAAGCTTGCCACCAGCATATGCGGAGCGCAGGTGGTTAGGGACACCAGAGGGCGAGACATCGCCATTCAATGCCTGTGTCAGCCTGTTGATGAACTTGGTCCTTTGGCCGGGATTGAGGATGCTAGGTGGGCTGGAGGTGAGAACGAAGTTCTTGTCCAAATCGACAACCAGAGCATCAGAAGGAGCATTAAATAGAGTCCTGCACTCCGCTGTTACACCGAGAATGTAAGGTCCGGGCTCCTGGACAAGATCCTTGATATGGCGGGCGTGGACGACTGGGACATAGAGACCACTCCATTCATAAACACGCACGCAGTATCGAATTGTCTCTGCGGCGATGGTAAGCATAGCAGAGTAGTGACTAACGAAGATAATGCGACGAGTCGGGGAAACGGCGGCCTCGATGACACCCACGATGTTGGGAATCGAAAGACATGTGAACAGAGGCCACATGGAGAAGTTCTGGAATCCGGTGGGAGACGAGGGGAACTGGTAGCAAAGCGCATAATCTTTCATGTCAATGCGAACCAGGTCATTGAGGCGGGGTGCTGGGAAGCTAAGAATGCGAGAAACCTCCTCAGCATGGAAAAGATTGGTAGCCTTGTTCCAGTGGATCCACATTCCACGAAGGTAGTCGCCCAGAAGATCATACAGAGGATATCGCGAGAGGAAGCTCAAGCAGTATGGGATCCAGTAAGTCTCTTCTGGATTGTCGTAGAAATCAGGCTCGGTTTTCTTGCGCAATTCACGGATGGTCTCTGCGCGCTTCTCATCGGCTCGGGACCAAACGCGTAAAGCAATACCGTACAGGGTATGGGAGGAATCTTGCTGGAGAACGAAGGCATGGTGAATACAGTGGGGTTGGTTTTTGCCGGTGCAAATTTCTACATCATGAGGGAAACAAGCCTGCGACCGTTACTGTTAGCATATCCTCCCACAAGATTCCAACCAACGTTCATAGCCCTCCGGGGAGGGGGGGTGTTAAGTTCAACGCACCCGCATTGCTGAGTGTAGGGCCTTTGCAATCTCATTGTCTTGTTCCAGACGAGGACTGCTTCCCAAGATTTCAGGTAACCAAAACTGACCAACAGCGCCCTTCATGTGTCCAATTTTTCCTTGCGCAGGTGGGGGGGCCTTCACCCATTGTGAAGGTTCCCGCCCCACACCGCAAACCATATACGCATGGGTGAGGGTTTTGGGGGTCCGCTGTGTTGGTTTGGCGTTCATTTGCGACGGGATAGGTTGTGTGATACGAGAGTGTAGTGAAGATGTGCGGCTAGGAACGACCAGCGAATTTTCTCCTTGGTCGCGAGTCTGAGGGCGGTCGCGGGTGGACGGACGAGTAAACGAAGAGTCTCTCAGAGACGGACCCATGATAGCGACAGGATATGTGAGATTTTGGGTTTATAGAGGATGTCGAAAATTCGGATGGTTCCGGATGGGATATAAATCCAATTCCCTTTATTTCCTTTTTTCTCTTTTTGCTATTGCTGTGGGGAGGGCTTTTGGACCGCTGGTTGATCTAGAGTTTATTGGAATCGCCAAGGTAAACAGTCGACAGGATTGCAGCTCTGCTGGTCGTAATATAAGGGAGTCGAAAAGATTGAAAAACGAAAGACCAACTACCTATATGTAAGGGTGTATAATAAAGAGAGAGAAACACGATGCAACGACCGAATCAGTGACGACTATTGTCGGTGGATTGAAGCGATAGGCATTTCCTTGTCTATACAGCACGTCCTAATAAGACACAAGGCCCAGAGACATGTAGATAGAAAGGAAGAAGATCTCTCCTTTGTCACCGTAGACGTACCGACAACCCGTGATCCTTGGGGGAAGAAGGAAAAGGGAACAGCAGCGCGATGGGGGAAAAGAGGGAAGAGGGGGAATAGAAAGCGAGCGGACAGGAGAAGGAGAAGCAGAAGAGAGGGAAAAGTAGGGAGTCAATCTTGACCCTGAGCAGGTTAGTGGAGAGCTGCTAAGGGGCTTGGGGGAGATTAATTATTATGGATATTATTATTTTTAATATTTTAATATTTTTCTTAGTAGGTATTTAATGTGCTGATTAGATTACTAGGTCCAGTATTTAATTACAAGTAGTCTAGGCAGCGGAGTCGTTTGTTCGTTCCTGCGCCAGCGGGTGCTGCTAGTCAGGGACCGCCTAATCCTGTCTGCCACGGGATGCACTCCCTTTCCTCGGGCTGAGTTTAAATAATAATATGGGAAAATAATACGGAGTACGGAGTGCGAAGAGACATCTCCATCTGATTACCTACTCAACAGCAACAGTCATCTGAACGACCTGGGCCCACGCATAATGGTTCGGGTGGATATCCGGTAACTTCGAACTTCGGATCCCCTCAAGCCGAGTCTTTCAGGCCCGTGCGGGGGATAATAGCCTTAAGTAACCATGGCACAGTGAACTCTGTCCAACCATATCATGGGGTAGCAAAAAGAAGACAAAAATGAATTAAATATAAGACAAAGACCATGGATAAACCATAAACGAATATTTGGGAGGTCCGAAAGTTAATCACAATACCCAACGGCCATGATAAAGCTGACAATGAAAGCTTGCAGTTGGTGAACGGGACGGAGTGGCCCTTTTTTTCCCACGCGAGGACGGATCTCCACGAACCTTAGCCAAAGGAGAGTCCAGCTGAGCAACGTTCGAGTCTAGGGGTGAAAGGAGAGGAACATGACAAATAGCCAGCCAGCTCCGGCGCAACTAGGGGAACAAGTCTACCCCCCAGCCTAGACTACTAACGATCCGCCTCTTGGGAGTTCGCTTTTTCCGAGGCTATGTTGGGAATGGATGGAGCAAGTCTCCTGTCAGAAATAGCAAAATGACAGAAACTTCCGTCCAAAGTACTTCATACACCCTGTCCAGTCCCTTTTTTGGGTTCTTTTTGGGGCTCTTCTCTGGGAACGAGACTTCAAAAAAGAAAAGAAAAGGGATTTTGATCCTCACCACCCCTAGCTGAGTAAATATAGAGAAAGAATAATCATTCCCTCTCATCCTAAATGATGCTGTTAGGGGAGGAGGAGAGTTGGGAGTAATCAGGGGCAGCGACGGCTGTAACTGCGATCGATCGCAAAGAATTGGCCATCGCGAAGAAACCGATCCATCTTGTTTGCTACAGATCAGAAGAAAGAATCATCTCTGGGTTCTGGAATGACCGATATTTTATTCTTAGCCCTGAATTGACTTTGCGTATTCTGGTTTTGAACTTATCTTGTGCCAGAGAGATGGTGACTTGTGAGTGGTCGCCAATTCCCCCCAAATCAGGCATTCCCCATCTGGCTAAAGATGATCATTATTTGCAGCTCTCATACCCAATGGTGGACTGTTCTGTAGGGTGACAGTTAGGAGGACCCTCACATGAGCCTGGAAGAAATATTCCATAAAAAGTACAGGCATGGAGATCCTGCGACATCCAGCTTCGGGATGACTGGCTGAGAAGCGATTAGAAGGAGGATAGAGTTGATGTTCATGTGTTTGGGACAAATCATCACAGACATACCAAGATTATCATCGTCAATGCAAGCTTCACGGGAAGTCTAACATTTTACCACCTCAGAGACCGTATCAAGTGAGAAGGAGGACGATGGAGAAATTATCAGCGACCATATCCGTCCATTATTGGCTATTATTTCCTCGCTACTAGGTACTAGGTACTAGGTATCTACTCACAATTACCCCATCTGTCACCCATATTAATACTCCATTGGAGTAGGTTTTTCGGTCCCCCAAAACAATCCCTGACTTCGGAGAATTGTGCTTTGAATCGTGTCAAAATTATAACCCATCTCAAGCGACGCGTTTTTCTTACTTACAGTAGGATCCACTCCCTGCATCAAGCTGTACAAGCCTACGAGGAGACTCTCTGCCAATCAGCTGCTAGCCACAACCAGCCTACATGGCTCGATCGAGATCTCAACTCCAGTGCATAAGGACTGGATCTGCAGAGAACCGATGCCCAGCTCTCCGGTGAGTCCAATTCGTTGAATCAATCGATTCGATCAAGGCAACCAGTAGGCAAAGAACTGTATTTTGATATAAGGAGAGAAAGACCACTCAAATATCGTAATAATAGTAGCTATTTTAATCTCAGTGTCCACGGTTCCTCGGCGCGAGTCGATTGTTTGGTAGGACCAGATCTGGTACCAAACAAACTCCTTTTCAGGTACCGAGTCTATCGATCCCATGACTTCGGGTGAACCGAATCGCAACGCCTACTAGGCCGAGGTACGGAGGTGATCTGCAATTTCAAGAACTTCAAGTTCAGATATCAAGCCTCTAGGTCTTCACAAGCACCAATAGAATTCAATTTAACCTTCCTGCTTTATGAGAATCATGTCCACGCAATTCGCCACTTCTATCTCCCCCCAAGGAAAAGCAACCTCTCGCGCCGGTGGAAAAGCCAAATCCAGGCTGGCCTTAACTTTAGCACGGCCTAACTACACCTTCCTGGGTTAGAGGTCCTTGATTTATTCCCGTTGGCTAAACTGCGATCTCTTCCTGGGGGAGAGAGTCGAGACTCAGATCTCCCCTCTTTCGGCCGCCGAACAAGAGGAAGTCGTCCGATCAAGAATGGCATGCGTTGTTTGATATCTTAGTTCCTGTTTCAATACAAACTAAACATGATGCACCCGCATTCTCAAAGTCCTGTGAGGATGAGCTCCGATCAATCAACAATGACTCTGCTTTGCACCACTCAATCAACTTACTGGTAGTGAGTGTAACACAAGGTGGCCACTGCCCACTCATTCAGGCGTTCCAAGTCAACCCCCATCCCAAAACCAACATGAACTTACGGTAGTATTCCAGGACAATCAAGGTTAGATAACAACCGTTATAGCCTTGATTAAACTCTCCCTCGCTTTCCAGAATGTCTATCCTATGCTCACAACATAGCTCCTAGGAGAGGTCATGAAGTTTGACGATTAGCTTTCCGTTCCCAAGACACGTATAGAGATTTGGTTTATTCCTTGCTTGAGCCTTGATTCCCGTGTTGCGTGTATCGATGAGCCGTTGAATATAGGTGAGGCATTCCCAGCCGCTGGGGGCCAAATACAAATAAAGCCGAGTTCAGGGTTCATTTGGGTATAGATTCCAGCTACGCATATATACCCAAACACCGAGCTCTAGCTCTCCACCAGCTCGTTGCCTTTCTCTCGATTGTATTTACCATAGCTTGCCCTGTAACAGAGAGTGAATAGCCGTCGCAACTCTACTGTATCATTTGGGCTAGTATAGTCCGTTTCTTAGGGTAGACGATATCTTGTGAATCTGAGATTATTCGGTCAATCGGAGAATTGTTTCCCTACCTACTCTATTCCGTTGGTTTTTTAGGAAATAGAAAAATAATGACATGGCTATTATTGTGCTGAAGACACGATATCTTCAAAGCCTTGGTGTGGTGACTCGGGTCAATGTCCGGATTATATATATGAACGAAATCCGCATTACTCCATCCCACAAACTTGGTCAAGTAAAGCCCATATAGGAAATCCTACCAAGAGACAAGATATTAAGTATTATACGAAGTAAGTTCTCTTTACACATACTTTGAATCTTCGAGGTTGAACATCCCCTTGAGATAGTCCATCTAGGGCACGGAAGCTTCCCTACAAGCCTCCCGATGGAAATGTTAATATAATATGCATAGAGCGCAATGTGGCTAACATTCAAAAACCTACTTAAAAAAGAAATAATAACCTGTCACAAGTCCAGCCCATAATACCGGAATACGCAATGAGCCCCATAGCCACGGGAAACCCGGACCCCGTCACAGTTCACACCAACAATCCCAATACCTATAAACATCCAGCCCTCTCTTCAATTCTATCGAGAAGAAAAAAAAAAAAAAAAAGAAAAAAAATATCAAACCCCTACCCAATTTCCCGGGCTCTTGAATTGGCTCAGATTAAATCCTCATGTGTAGTATTTATCCCAGCTCTGCCGATCTATGGTCTATCCACAGCCTAGTGTTTCACTACTGTAAGATGCGGGTCGGTCTGGCTTCTCCATCATCTCCGTATGTATCTGACACCTACTCGGGTATGGCATAGTCAAGTTTGATGGAGTGCTTTCTTTGAGGATACCGATACGGGTTCCTCGAAAGTTGTAACAAGGGTAGTTGCATAGCGAATCGATGCAAATAATATACACCTGCTGAGCTGCATATTTCGAAGCCGGGGTTGATTATTTAACAGGGTACTTTCTTTATTTGCTATCTACGGCTAGGTATAATAAGCAAGCCTTAAGGAGATTACTTTATTACCCTGTTAGTGTAGCTCCCTGCCTTGAAATGCATTATGTAGGTCAGAGGGAGTATAACCTCTATCTAAATATCGAAGTTGATGATTTCAGAGAATTGGCCTCTATACATTGGACAGAAATATCAAAGGAAGTAGGTATTTGGATACCCTATTTCTCTCCCTTTTCCCTCTTCTTCCTGGAAGATACGCAAGTACCTCATCCCAGGATAAGAGACGAGGTCACTTGACGACGGTTTCACCTGAATTAGGTTAAAGGTTGTGATTTCCAATATCACATTATTATCATACCTAATTATCGTCTGGAATTTATCCAGTTAAAGGCTAGTTTAGTTCGTCCGATTGATCACACCTGGGACAGGATGTGATGTGAAATATGCAGGTCAATAAACAATAAATAATCTCCGAAGAAGAAGCCGAGGGAACTGCCACTGAATGTCTACATCAGGTTTCGTAAGATTTAACCGCAACTCCGCTGATATCACGCTTTTGTTATTCTCACAACCCTTTCCCATCACTACCTGTCTGATTGGAAACAAAAAAAAAGATATGTATAAAAGCATATAGCGATTGTTATGATAACACCATAGAGCAAAAAATGGACTCGCCGGGAATCGAACCCGGGACCTTTCCGATGCAAACGGAATGTTATACCCCTAAACCACAAGCCCAAGATGTTAGATAAGCAGAATTTATGGCTATATCAACCAGGGCCTGTTATTTAGGTTTTGGGAGGATTGCCAGATGGATTGAACGTATGAACAGTTGGTTTGGAACGAAGAAATCATTCGTCGGTCATAATATACATTCATTAATACTGTAAGGCAACATTGAGTCACTGAAAAACATAAACCATCCCGGCCCGGTCAACGCTAACAATCATCCCATACGGTTCTCGAAGCACTGCAACATCCTGAACAAAATCTAGATGGCTCTTCAGCAGCTGTTGTTGCTGGAGACTGATCACCGTGCTCCGCGGTAGCCTCCCACTGCCGCCTTTTCGACTGCCACCCTTCCCACCCGCCCCTGCGGTGGCAGCGGCGATTGGAATATGCTCGGTTGTCACCAACAGCGACGGTCCAGGTTGAGACAGGTCGTACCAGGGCGGACCGGCGCCCCCTCCATCCGAACTTGTATCAAGCCCACTGATAATGGATGAAAGTTCCGGCCGGGCCAAGTCCCAGAAGCGGATCTTGCGATCGCAGCCGCCTGAAACGATAAACCCGCATCGGGCACTGTTGTCTCTGCCGCCATCGGGCGAGTTGAATCCAACAGCGAACGTGCAGATGCCTGCGGGAGCGCTGGCGGGGGAAGGAGGGCCGGATGGGGTTTCAACGGCGCCGGGGCTGTCTGTTGCGAAACGACTGAGCATCCCTTCGGGCCGATCTCCTTCGACATGCCAGGCCTCGTAGTCTGTGGACGTCATATACACTTGTTTGAACTTGTTATTGTGGTCTCCGTTTGCGGCTGCGTTGCCTGCGCTGGATTGATCTGCTCGATACACCTCTCGACATCGGACCTTTTCAATATCCCAAACCGTGATTTCATTGCCGTGGCTGCCGTTCCCCGAGACACAGACCCACCGTCCGCGGCCCTTGGTCGGATGAACCTGGAGCCTATGAATAGCTCCCGAGCCGGAAAGGCCCCACGCTTTCAGCCGAACCTGGAAGCGGAGATCCCAGAGATCCATGATCCCATGGGTGGTGCCGACTAGCAGCCAGTTATGTTTTCTGTCGCAACAGAAGGTTGTCGGCGTCCCGTGGTGGATCGGATTCTGCAAGGTATAAACCGGAAGCATGGTTTTCATATCTAGTGCGATGATTCGACACATGTTTGTTGCAACGAGAAGCGTTGACTGCGCATCCACTCGGAAGTGCTCCACCCAGACGGCGTACTCAATAGACCCGTCATTAGCCGTCGAGAGCTGATACTCACGCATGAGCTGGAGCTTCCCATACCGTGCGGCGCCGTTGGTGTTATGATAGTCAACCTTGACCGCATGGATGCTGCCGTCGGTGGCCCCGCTGACAAAGGTGTGTGTGTTTTCAACGAAAGCCAGAGACTTCACTTTTGCTTCGAGTGAATGACGATATGTTTGACGGGACCGAGGGGTGAGATTCTTCTCCAGACGATTAGTATCCCAAACCTTACATGTTCCATCATCCGAGGCAGTAACGAAGAAAGCGTGATCAGGGGCTGCAACAACCCTGTTCACAGGGCCGCTGTGCTCCCCAAAAACCGCGACAAGGCCACCGTTTGGTCTCCAGACCTTGTTTTGGTCCTGACCGTTAGATGTCGCAATGGGTCGCCGAGTATCAACTTCTTTGACGTAGGGTCCTAAGTCGAAAAAGTCGGTAGGATAATTCTCCGCAAAAACAGAATCTAATAGCTTGAGAATCACGGGGTCGTCACCCCCATAGGAGTGGTTAGCGCGATAGTGCGGCGATGGCTGGTCAAGAGGCTTCCTTTCATGAGAGACAGGAGAGGTAGCCGGCTCCGTTGTGTCCCTCTGGGATGGAACACGAATCTTCCCAAAGGCATTCGCTGAGCTGGTACTTATTTCTGCGTATGCTTTCGCAGTGTCCTTGCGATTGAGTAGGCTCATAGCACTGGACTTCCTTTGCATACCCGCTGTCAGCCTCTTGACGGCAAGATGTTCAGTCTCGGTTGATGAGCTATCGGTTGCAGGGCTGTCTCTACCCTCCGAGACTCTATGCTCAGCGTCTGAGCTCGGCGGTGAGAACGGCCTAGATCCTGGGGGGGCGCTTGGGGATGACGCGAGGGGTGAAGATGTTGGAGAATGTTCCGCGCGGATATTACCTAGGGCGCTCTGGCGTGTTGGGGTCAGTGTGGTACCTATCTCTTTGGGTAAATGGTTCTTTGACGGTTGACGCCGAGAGGATGGCCTGCTATCGATGGTGGTTGATGCATCGAGCAGTGCATCGGTAATCGTATGGAGTTTGCCATCATCTGTGCGGTTCGTTCGGGATTTGCCTGTAGAATTCCTTCGACCTTTGACATTCTGGTTCTTGTCAAAGAATACGGTTTGGGGTGTCACTCCGTAATCTATCAAGGCAGTAACGTTACTTAGGGAAGACACTTCGTTATCGGGCTCCTTTGCCTGGCGCGCTGATACCCTCCAAATATATTCCCTGAGAGCTAGCAATTTCGAGTCGTCATCCGGTCCCATTCCCATATTCCTCAGACGTACAATCCATTGCTCATCCTCGTCATTCTTGGGCTGCGCACTGAGAGAGTGGCTTCGCTGGCTTCTTTTCGGGAGCAAACCGTCAGAACTGTTCAGTATTGAAGTGCTATTTCGACTGATTGACCTCCAGAATAACCCTTTTTCGGTTTTTGATGCCCACACAAAGGCTAAGTCGTACACACTTCTTGGAAGAGGGGTTTTGAGCGCATCTAAGACTTCCCCGGCAGAGAAGCCTACAAGGTTGACTTTCAGGAATGGTCGAATGAGTGGTGTGAGAATGGAGTATTTATCGGCCACAGACAGGAACTTGGTTGAATTCACGATAAAATCAACGGATGCTTCTCGGATCCAATCATTTGGATGGATTAAAAATCGCACGGTGATATGAAGGAGATCCCACGTACTTGATCTTTGGAAGAGACCAAGATTAGCCATCGCAGCGAGGGACCGAAGTACCCTTTCAACAACAAACTCTTCTAGATCAGTCATTGACTGAACCATCAGGGGTAAGATATACTGCTCTAAGCTTGTACTTCCGACATAAGAAGCGACTCCTACAACAGCCTCAAAAAAAGCACATTTGAGGATCCAATCTCGATCGTTCAAATATGTGTTGAGGTGGCTTAATATCACCTCATTCGTCTTCAAATTACCGAAGAAAACGCAAAGACTGGACACGGAACCGAGAAAGGCACGGCGCACAGAAGAATCATTGTCGGTCAATAAAGCTTTGGTGTGAGTCTCAAAGTAATCGAGAAGATCAACTCTTGCAACATCATAAAGATTATGATATGTTGCATCCTCTGTCCACCTCGGCTCAGAGTCAGCTGGGATCAGAGCCGGAAGGCGAGTGTCGGACCGTAACGCCTGAATCATGTCTAAAAACCTGAGAGAGGACTGGGCTAGGGATGCGATACACGATGCATATGCAGAGCGCACTAGGGGGCTGGGATTTGAGTTGGTACTGGGAACAAACGGCTGTATCCTGGGGAAAATGTATTCCGAGAACAAATATGCGTTGACGGGAGACACAACCTGTACCATTTCCAGTAATTGCGCAAGGGAGCGTATGGCGGCTACCTTCACTGAGTCTGTGCAATCGTTGAGCAGAGTCATTATGTAAGGGAGAATGCGATCTAGCTTGGCTTCGTCTGAGAGCCTCTCGGCAAAGGCAAGAAGAATATCGCAGGCTTTGATTCGAGCGGATGATTTGGAAGTGTTCCGTAGGTTAGATACAACAAGAGTTAAGAAGACCAGGACGCCATCGTCATCCGCTTGCAACCGGGGTTTCAAGTTTTGATTTCCATGAAGCGGTAGGTCAAGTTCAACAGGGAGAGTGCCGCCAGTTAGTTTCGAAGTGGTGCGAGTAGAGCCATCTTGGACTGTCTTTGGAGAAGCGCCCAGAAAATAGGATATTTTATCAAAATCAAGATATACCCTTTCTATTCGATCATCTGCTTCTCCTCTGTTTGCTGTTTCAGCTTCCACCCGTGCCCTTCCCGAGGAAGGATCGGTCATGAGCGACATGTACTGATGGAGGAAACTGTAAAAGTATTCTGGAAATGCCTTATGCTTCCAGAAGTTTAGGTATTCTTCTGCTGAGTACCTGGATTCTGGCTCAAGCTGGATCATGTGAAGGATCAAAGCACGTATCTCCGGGTCTTCGATTTTGACCAGCTGGCTATGCTCTGGGCTGTATTCCCCTTTTCTGTATTTGTAAATTTGGCTCAGGGTAAAAATGGGTGCTTCCAAGAATAGCTCTGCGATTACACAACCTGCACTGAATATATCCATGGCCCAATTGACGTTTCTACTCCCTGGCTCCTCCCCAGTCACAAGGAACCTCTCCGGGGCGAGGTAGCACGTCCGACGCCCGGAGGTATCGAAGTAAAATGAGAAGTCGGCAGGATTGTCCTCTGGAAGAAAAGTGGGTTTGAAGGAGGAAGAGAAATCTGAGAGGTAAAGCCAGTTCCAAGACGTGACCAGGACATTTTCTGTCTTGATATCACCATGGAAGACGTCCACCGAATGGCAATCTCGGAGCGCACATAGAAGCTGGAAAGCAATCCATTTCTTTTCTATATCCTCCGGAAACGGTCGCGTACTACACCTGTCAGTCTAGGCCCAGTGGTTGAGAAGATACAAAGAGCATACCTCATCCGATCATAGAGAGAGCTGTGGATGTATTGACGAACCAGATATCCACCCGTGCTTGTCTCTAGGATCCTCTGATAGCTTAACGCATTCGGAACATCCGATAGCAAGTCTCGTTCGCCTACCAGGAGGAATTAGGATATCCTTAATAAATGATAGACCGATAGCAACCATGGACGTACGAGTAATAGCTTTGACATATGGCTCCAGCTTCATGCTGGGATATGGTTTCATGATGACCTTTACGAAAACCAGACCATTTTGTTGTCTTGCCCGAATACTTTTCATAAATCTGCCGCCACCCATGGACTTCTCATACACCAAGTCGGACAGCTCCGGGATATCGATCCCCGCCGAACCCGCTGAAAGAGTTGTGAGGGAGTAGCCTTGTCCCATGATGTTGAGGCGACCTCATCTCACTGCTCTTTGTGACCGTATAAAAGTTTCTTCTTGCGTAGAGCCTTAAATATATCAGGAACAAATAGTACGTAGAAGCCACCCTACGAGACTGCTTCCAGTCGCTGTTCAGAAGATAGGAAAGGGATCCACACTTGAGTTGACGCGTCTGGAAATGGCCGATGGTGATGATGATGATGGGCATGGCGTGGCGGTCTGTCACATGAGACGAAGGCGGTGAGACTGTCATCCCTTTTGGGTCTGAAGCTTTCACCAACAGTACACTTCCCCTGACGACTTGGCTTGGCTTCCTCGGCTTCTATGAATGTTCTCGAAGGATTATGAATTTCGCTTTGTCTTTTTTTTTTTTTTTTTTTAAAAGGAGTCCCTAGCGAACCACGGGGTAACACTGCATGCCACCAATCCAGCTAGGTATCCTTGACCGGGTATACATACAGCTTGACAATCGATTGGCCCACTACTCCCGGATTTGGACCCAGACTTCTGTTTACTTCTCCACCCTAAGACGTATTTAAACACCTACCTGCTAGTAGTCGGTAAGTTTCTACCTTCAGATTACAACTTTAGACGTGATTCTCAGTCAATAAATCGCTTTCAGATCTACGACGCTCCTGAAAAGCTATCCACAGCAGGTAGTGGACTCTTCTTAATTTTACCTACCCACTGGGTCACATCTAGGTATGCCATAAGTATTTGATAGGTGGACAAGTGACTGATATTTGTGGAAATCGAACACTCCGGTAGATTATTGAAAAAGGAATCCATTGAGGCCCACTGCTTTCGTATGGCCCGAACTGAAGGTGGCTACTGGGTTCAAGGTCGCCTTGAAAACCTGGAGGAGATTTTTTTTTTGAAGAGAGCTGAAAAGCTATTCCAGCATGATGCGGGACTCAGTTTCCTCACTATTTCTTCCTGGAAATCAGGAATATCCAGATTTGCCTATAATTGACGATGACGAACCTCTCGTTGATGTGGTTCGGAAATTGGATAAGTAATACTAGCACTGCCTGCACTCATTAGGGTTTTTATAGTCTAACAAGTCTTCTTTACAGCTTCCTTACTTGGACAATATCCGAGGCAGAGTATACTTTCGACGAAATGAAATCCCATCCCAGCCAGGGTCTCCGGTTGCTGATCAACAGTCTGGTTGAGAACTCGCACAACCCTTGTATTATATCTGCGTTAATGTATGCTGCTCCGAGGTACCCTCATTATATCTGGTTTTCTCTCAACTTATCCACACTAGGATTTTGAAATGGAAATTTGACAAGTCTACCGAAAAAGACGGGGGGCAAAATGAAGGTCGAGGTTACGCATGTGAGTATGTGGCTTGGCAATTTCTAGCCCATCTTAACCAGCGAGAGACTATTGAATTCTTACTCGATGAGCTGAGGGCTCCACCACACCCTACAATGAGTATCAACCAAGCGGAGATGGGTACGTCAGGGCTTGCATCCTCCATTGGTGAGCAGTCTATCCAGGAAGGTGAAAGAACCCCGCTTTTAATGAGCTCATCTTCTTCACAATTTCATTTTTTGGGGCTGAGGAGACGCCATGGGAGCTCCCTCGAGTCTGAAAGTCAAGAGCCCTACGATGTTGAGAAATTATCGATGTTCTTTGGACTGAACGCCCTCGAGATCGCAACAATTGCTCAAGCAAAGAAATTCCTCAGCCAAAAGATGGTTCAGAGAGTGATAAATAATATTTGGAATGGGGAGATTGTCTTCTGGGATAGCTTGAGTGTTCATTCCAAAAAAAAGCCGCAATTTTTCAATAAAAGGTGAAGCCTTGCTGTGACAGATAACAAGACTCCATTATTAACATCGCGGAATCGCAGAACAGCAGATCCTTATTCTCGATTAAGGGTACCTGTATACCGAAAGGCTTTCGAGGCAGCCTTTTTTGTTTCCTTCCTCCTCCTATACTACGCAGTTCTTGTTGAGAGAAAAGCCACAGGAATTGGCGTTTTCGAAGCCCTGATGTACGTCTGGATTGCCGCCTTCGCTTATGATGAAATTAGTGGCGTAGTAGATTCCGGAATGATGTTCTATCAGATGACTTTCTGGAGCCTCTGGGACATAGGCATAATCGGTACCGGACTCGCATTCGTCATTACGAGTAAGTTGCTGAGATGCTGGGAATCTGCCTCGTCGACTTTCCCGCCATCCAGCTTACCCGCTATTGTACACCCTTAAGAACGCGTCCCTAGTGGCTCGGGCCTTTTGTACTATTGACTAACTCGAGGCTTCCCCAGGGATTATTGGACTGGCCAAAGATGATAGTTACATCACAGACTTGTCATTTGACATCCTTTCACTGGAGGCGTTGTTCTTGGTTCCAAGGCAAGTCGGCTGTTAGCGAAGGAGCTGAACCGTCGAAATTGACAATTCTTTAATAGAATATTCTCCCTTGTCAGCTTGAATCCATACTTTGGAAGCCTTGTATGTTCGCCTTGCCAAGGCTCACCCCAAGAGGAATCATGTTCTGGAATGTTGGCTGACATGTTCCTTGCATAATAGCTACTTGTCTTGAAGGAGATGGTACCGTGACCAGCCTGACATGCAGCTCGTTGTGGAGTAAGGCTGATTTACATGATCTAGACGAAAACCTTTTTTCGATTTACCCCTGTGATTATAGTTCTCTACTTAGGTCTGTGGCTTGTGTAGTGTGGAAGTATAATTTACTGGGATGATAACGTTTTCGCAGGATTCTTGACAACCTTCACCATGCTCGCCCGTGACCGACTTTCTTCAAAGCGGATGTCATGGATTTTAGTGAATGTGTTCTTTGGGTATGGCGGTGAACTTCCCTTGTTGTCGACCGCTATTTTACTAAAATCCAACATAGATCCAATTACCTGGGCCTTGTACGTCATTTTGGATTATTAGGGCGAACACTCTTTGATTGACTGTGGCTGAATCGATTGGCCTCTAGGATATTTGTTACGATGTAAGCTTGGTGCACTAAGCGGCTGTCATGCAGTCAATTTTCAAGTTCAGTCGGGTCTTGGAAGATTGGTTGGCTCTGGCGTTTAGATGACTGACACGCTAGTTTTTAGATCTCCCCGATCTTCGGATGTGGTTTGATGTGAGTTCATGAAATCCTATTGCTGCGCCACTACCTAAACACATACCACACCTTCTTTGTCCCAATTAAACATAGCATTTTCTTTCCTTTCTCTTCTACCAACTACGTATCTTTGTTTCTCTACTCTTTGTCATTTTTACTGTAATTTTTTTCTTCAAGAGTTTCACCTTTACTGGGGCGGTGCACTCTTCTTTCTATGGGTCCTCTCAGGATGCGGGAAGCGCCGCGATGCCCCACAGTTCTATGGAGACATTCATTCTTTTAGGGCATGTTCATGGGTGGCTGACACAGTTGGTTTCTAGGCTGATATTCGTCTCGGTAACGAGCCTGCTCCTGATCTCGTCGTTGGTCAGCTTAATGAGTATGAGTCTGGAAGGGGTACGTCCAAATTTCAAGCATTGCAGGATACACACTCGCCCCCTCTGGTTCTGAATACCATGTTCACCCAGTAAATTTTTTGGCTAGGTTATGGCTCATGCTCGAGAAGAGTATCTTTTCCAGTTAGTAACGTCCCCATGTTGTTGGTGTTTTAACAGCCACTGATATGTGGAGATAGGCTGGCTATCTATGTGTTGGAAAGTAGTAATTCCCGAAGGCTTACATACTTCATGCCACCGTTGGTAAGTCATATTAAATAATTGGTCTTTGTTCTCAAAATTTCATGTTGCTAACAAGAGTGGTCCAGAACCTCATCCCACTCTTATGTATACGTCCTATGAGACTTTTCCTACCTGCAGAAGATATCCGCCGTGTACGCATAATTCTTCTCAGGGCAACCCATCTCCCTTTTGTTGCATTGCTTTGGGCCTATGAATCTAGCCGCCGCCTTGCCTCGCGGAGAAATAGCCAGTCTCCTCCCACAATGGGGGCATGGCGAAAAAGTCATCCTGCCTCGAGTCAGCCTGGTCATAATATGCCGCCCCATATCTCCGCGACTGATACCCACCCTCAAGTGGCCATCAGAGCTAGAGAATATACCAACCGAAAGTCTGCTGGAATGGCCCCACGATCAGAGCACACCGACGATGTTGAAATAGCGGGTCTGATCGACGAGATGGAGCGGTTGCGCGCCCAGGTGGAGCGGGTGGCAGCTACAATGGCTGTACACCAGAGGAATCGAAGGTAATATCAACAATAGGATCTAAAAGAAACATGCTGAAAGTGGGCGTGTTGGGAAAAGCTGTGACAAAGCAGGTACTCAGGATGATAACAACACGCACTTCGTACATGACTGGTTCTGTACCTAGTGATCTAGCGTGGGAGCCGGCGGTGGATTGACAAGATGAAAAACCTCGGCGTACTTTTGATTTTGTCACAAATTGTCTTATTTCTTTTCTTTTCTTTTTTTTTTGATACAATTTCCTTTCTTTTCCTAACATTTTTTGATCCCTGTGAGCACGCGCTTTCTACTGGTTTTTGTTTCCTCTAGCTTCCCATTTTTGGCTTCTTTTTTGTATCTAGTGTTACTTCAGACTGTCACTATTATTATTATTATTATTAATGTGGTAATGTTTTTGTGCATTACTGAATAGAGGCTCGAATTTTATCACGGATATATAGAGTTCGTGTCTAACCACAGAGCCTATACCTCATACTAAGTATATTGTTCCTGGCCAAGATCCACGGGTGGTTTTACCTCCCAACAGGTAATAAGAGGGTCAAACCAAGGAAAATAAAGCCCAAGTACCAACAAAGATCGAATCATAATGCATTATTACGGAGTCAGCCACTGCATGGTCCTGAGGAATCCCTAGGGTCTTCAAGTGGTGGTGTTGGTGCCGTGAGTGGTCATGGGAATACCCGGACTTAGACTGTCGCTTCCCCCTCCTTACCGTACCAGGGGCTGACCACTCTGTGGTTCCTCCTCCACCACGGAAGCTCCTGCTTCGGCTATCATCAACGTCGTCCCTACTCTCCATCCTAACCCACCATCCATCCATACTTCGACCAACCAGCCTTGGGCTCAACTGTGATTCCAGACACAAACTGGCGCCCTCTTCAACTGCGTTTTTTCCCTTTTTTCCCGGATTTGCGGCTGTGTTTACCAATCATACATGGCGACACGCACTGCTCCTTTGCCAAGCAAGGTTACCAGACTGTCGGGTCCTCACTATGCCTCTTTCATCAAGAAAAGGAAACAAAACTCTGCGCTGTTGTCTAGCGAAATGGCGATGATCGGAGATACCAGGCGCACTTGAGCAATGATGTTACCGTTGCCGTCGTTGTCCGTTGCTCAGCAGGAGGATTCGATGCTCTCGATCCAGCGTGTTGACCGGGTTTCTTTGATGTCTTCATGACAAAAGTCCCTGAGAGATCCCCATTCTCCTGGATGGAGCCGCCTGCAATCCTTCTCTTTCAGCCCCTCCGTGTCCCTTTTTCTCGATTGATGGGGGGACCCTGTCGACACGGACAAATCCGTTGGGCCACAATACCTGCTTCTCCCAGTCACTAATCAAAACATGCAACCCCCTCTACGGGGTACAGCACAGATTGACGACGTTGGCTGATCACCCTTTCGGCGCTAATTTATTGTGCATACCCTCTAAAATGTCGCGCCTATCTTGGTGCTGCAGAGATGGCTGTAATAATCAACCCGGTCCGGCCCTCCGCTTCCACACCCACCACCCCCTTCCCATCATTCTCACACACCCACACTCTCCCTTCCAGGCTCTTTTCATTACATTTATGCGTCAACGGCCCATAAATTCTGCCTTGCCTGGCAAGGCGTCAAGCTCGTTCCCTACCAATTTCCTCATAGTGCCCGTGAAGCCGAAGCTTGACTCCAATCATTAGATGGCACAAGTCTTTCGAAGTTTTATGAACCGCTGTTGATGGACTGCCACTACTGTTTTTTTTTTTTTTTTTACTCTTGCAAAAGAATCAGTCTTAAGTCATTGATTTTACTTATATATTTTCCTATCCCTTTCATCTCTTTGAATTTGACCTATATAATTTCCTATTTGCAGATTTTCTTTTCAACTCATTGAGTCGATAAAATCTCTTCCTCTCGAACGAGCTAGAGAACCAGACACCTTTCTCTTATTTACTACCTTCAATCTTGTACCCCATTGATATCTTATTTTGAACTTTTTTGAATCGTTCCTCCAGGTTATGGAGTTCCCTTATGACTCATTTCGTCCTTCGTCTCCCACCTCTCTCCCTGTGTCGAACGGCCGCATGGTGGGAGAAGCCACCTCAGAGTTTCCAGATCCCTTGCATAGACCACAAAACTACTCAAGATATCCTCGTCCATCATTCGGGTTGGGAATATCGTCTTGCGAGACTGAAGCTGCTGCTAGCCAAATGGAACACTGCCCTTCCTCCGAGTCTTATACATTGCCGCAAACAGACTGGCCTGACCCGATGATGCTTTCTACTACAATGCCCATTAAACTTTCGCTGGATACGAATCACCTCTCTCCACCAACCTGTTACGAATCGTACTGTAGCCAGTCCGATGTCTCCGCCTCGCCTCTCAGTTTTTGTGGTCATCAAGCAATGAGTGCTTCCCCTAGCCATGGGTCAAGTCTGGGGCTTGAAGGGGGTCAGGATCTATTTGGTGATCATATGACTCACCTCTGGCCAAGTGATCTCCTTTCTGAGGGGGCTACTCGTGTGAAACAAGAACATGACCTTGACTACCGTGACTACACACTTTTCGAAGGTGGTATGGACATAGATAGCAATGCCATGCAGATGGCGCCCCCTCCTCAATACTTCGGGACTGATAATACACACCAAAAAATGGAGCAACTCCATGAGAATGACAGTGGTACCCTGGTTGAGTTAAACACTAGCCCGAAGCGTGAAGACTGCAGCCCAGGCCTGGAGCACCCTACACTTCCTGCGGAGGTAATTTCAAAATGGATCAGGGACAATAGGGAGATTCCCAGCTATCAGCAACTGAATATTTTGTCCGCAAATGGCCTCCAATGCAGTATCTGTGGTGTTCGATTTACTCGACGCTCTAATTGTCGGGAGCATATGAAGAGGCATGATCCCACACATCGAAAATCTCACTACTGCGAGTTTTGCGGCAAGTCATTTGGGCGAAAAACCGACCTGAAGAGGCATATCGACTGTGTAAGTAAAAGTTCTTCGCCCTGAACCAACTATGACTGATAGATTTGAGAAGGTTCATCGAGGGCTAAGAAGATTTGGCTGTGACCAATGTGGTCTTCGTTTCAGTCGACATGATATACTCGTCAGGTAAGTCAAATGCTTGTCTGATTACTGGCTTCACCCCAAGATCTGCACTGACTCAAACGACCTATAGGCACCAAGCAGACGGCTGTGGGCGAAAGAATCGGAGGTCGAAGAGTTCTCAAAGACCCAGCTTATCTTCTTCATTGCTGCCAACAGAGCATCTTTCTAGCGAGATGAATCAAAGCTAAACATCATCTCGGACCTGAGCCTTTTGCCCAACCACAGAGTGATTTATTTTAGTTATGTCCGCGTTTATTGCATGATGATGCCAATGCGTGTGGTTTGTATTTGCTTTTTTGTTCTTTGCAAAGGTTTGCACTGTGTACGAAGGATATCGGGAGGCTCCTTTGATTTGATTTGTTTCCATATTGCATGTCATTATTTCCTTTGGTGCTGATATCTACATGGTCGGGAATATTTTTTTTCAGGCATAGCATAAGGCTCTTATAGAATACGGGGATCAGTGCATGGCCGGTCTGTGCCAAGATGGTCCCCTGAAATGTTGAGGGAATATCAGAGGATGCGAAATCCCTTTCCTGTCTTGTTTACCGTTAGAGATAAAGAGATGAAATTTGGTTTAGCTATATCCACTTTGTCGACCTTCTAGTATATTCTAGATATATGTCCCCATACCATTGCAACGATCTTAATACGCTTTCAAACTTCCGCCATCTGCAAGTAGTAGCAAAGTAGATTGGTATTGATATTATCATCATGAGAGCAAGCGTTGAAAGACAAGACTTGATGAGTTCATTGTTGTTACTGACTGTAACAGCGTTTAATATACACATCTTCATTTCCACGGCTTTTTACTCTGCCTTTGGCCTGTCAGTGAGGATGTGTTGTTCATGGTCAATTATTAAGTAGATAGTTTTCCTGATATTCCTCGTGCTGCTCATTCAATGTGGCTGGTTTTCGAACTTGGAAGGCGTCAGCTTACTCCGAGAATGGACAGAGAGTGGATGTTGCTCGGTCACCGAATCACCACGGACCAATGATATGCAACACAGATTTCTTGTGTCCAGCGAACAGTCGGAATAGGTACCTGGTAGCATTCACCGGGCAATAGTTCCAACTTCCCACTATATAAGGCCATTATTCATGGATCGAAGGCCGACCGATCGATCATCGACCAGCTCTTATCTGATTGGTTCTGCCTGCCTTCACCGCTCCCCCCCTTTGAAGAACCCTGCATAATTTTGGTCCAGTGACTCCCCTCCAGATTGATTCCCCAAAGTAGAAAAGCCCGAAGTTACTTAGTTGAGCCTAAGGCCCCAAACAATCGAGGGGTCGAGATCATTTATCATATCCTCAAAAAAACTACCTACCTTCCCTAGGAAGCTAATTCCATCAGAACAACACAACATGAGCGCTACTGAGACCATCACCCTTCCTCCCAGGATCACGGCTGAGAACGTCGCGATTCTCTTCCCCGAAGTAGATACTTCGCTGGCCCGCGACGTCCTCCCCTCCGCAACCACCAGCTCCGCCGCCAGCGGTGGTGAGCTTGCCGGGTATGACGAGGAACAGATCCGTTTGATGGACGAAGTATGCATCGTGTTGGACGACGATGATAAGCCCATTGGGAGCGCCAGCAAGAAGGCTTGTAGGTTCCTTCCCCCAGTGTTTCCCCCATCTCTTGCCCACCATTCGGTTTGCTGTTTTCTCAAGAGATAACTATTGCTAACGTTAACCTTCCGTCAAACAGGCCACTTGATGACAAACATTGACCGAGGTCTTCTGCACCGTGCTTTCTCTGTCTTCCTCTTCGATTCTCAGGACCGCCTGCTGCTTCAACAGCGCGCCACAGAAAAGATCACCTTCCCCGACATGTGGACGAATACTTGCTGCTCCCACCCTCTGGGTATCCCCGGAGAGACTGGCGCTGAGCTTGAGGCAGCTGTTTTGGGTGTCAAGCGAGCCGCGCAGCGGAAACTGGGCCACGAGTTGGGAATCAAAGCGGAGCAGGTTCCTCTGGACAAATTCGAGTTCTTCACAAGAATCCACTACAAGGCGCCTAGCGATGGGAAATGGGGTGAACATGAGAGTAAGTTTTAGTGGAGCGTCCCTGGGCTTTATCATCAGAGCTAACACCATGCAGTCGACTATATTCTCTTTATCCAAGCGGATGTCGATTTAGATGTCAACCCGAACGAGGCCCGTGACACGCGGTATGTCACAGCGGAAGAGCTGAAGAAGATGTTCGAAACACCTGGCTTGACTTTCACACCTTGGTTTAAGCTCATCTGTAACTCAATGCTCTTCGAGTGGTGGAGCCACCTCGGATCAGCCACTTTGGAGCAGTACAAGGGGGAGACTCAAATTCGCCGGATGTGAGCGTTACAAGGTAGATTTTTGATCACTATTGTGCTGCGATTCCCAAATTGCGTCTGTGGCTATCAACTAGTCGATATTCTTTGTTTGAAACATTTCCTGGGCGATATATCACCTTATAATTCTCTAGAGAGCGTGGTTTTGATTGATATCTTGAACTTGATTCCCAGCCTTGCCCCTCAGATCCTTCTCGTGACGCATGTCTCATTTATAATCATAATTTGATAATCTGCAAGTCATTTACAAACACCGTCGTGAATATAGCGAGCCCTGAATCTGATCTATACCCTCTCTGCATCGGTTACCAAAAATAGGATACAGCTTCCCATGATGACCCCCCCGACCAGGACAAAGGTGAGCTGGGTCTTCCACCCACTTTGGACCAGAGCCGCTTTGCGACTGTATTTCTTGACCGTCTTGATATAATTCGCCAGCCCGTTCAGTAGACAGGTCAAACTCAGAACCCAGAAGATGATACCCAGCGGAAGCGCCAACCGGCGCTCCAGCCCCGTCGGCGACGACTGAAAGTGGAACGAAATGATGATAGCTATCGATACGATGCCTAGGTACATGGAGAGTCGGAGCCACGAGAGGAACGTTCGCTCATTCGCGCAGTGGTCACGGGCATCGGAGGTTGCGTTCTCGAATAGGAGGGCTCCAAACCAGGGTCGAGTAAGGAAGATATGGGTATTATCCTCTAAATGTCTATGATCGCTGGTTAGTGGAAAGCGACCAGGGTGGAGGAATGTAGACGTCGGGTAGTACTCCATATCGATAACGAATAGAGGAATTTATTTACTTACTCCTCAACCAGGACGGGTTTGGACCCGGAAGGGCTAATCAAGGGGTTATACCGTGGACGGTGCACGGAGGCCTCACGATTCTGCCTCTCTGGATCGGTGCTTCCTGGCATGTTTACAACTGTCGGTGTTCCCCCCGTTCAAAACAGGTAGGTTAGGTAGATCGGCAGCCAACTTGGTTTCTTTAAGTCCCGTCGAGAAAATCACAGCCAGTCATTTCTTGGAATACAGTCCCAACCATGTGCATTTTCTGGCTTGCACGGCGAACATGGGAGGAAAGAAGCTCGAAAGATTCCTCTCCCTTCCCTGTTTCTCTCAGGGGAGTCGACTTTCGGCGGCTTTTTTCCCACCTTGAGATTCGACCGATCCTACGACGCATCCACGTGATACATCGCAGCGGGCTAGCCTGGATTGGGAATGATGTCATTCGGAATCTTTTTAGCGTCTTTTCGTTTGACATGAGGTGGTGTTTGTCTGGTGAATAATAATAATGGCCATAGTTGATCTTACTGCTTTTATTTAAATTAGTATTAGTGGTGCAGAGGCTTATCGACAAATCCTCCGTCGAATCGCCCTATCCGAGGCCAAAGTCGACCCCCAGACTCTGTGCACACGGATGCGCTGGACCGCTGGTTAGCTTCTCCCACTCATACTACCTAGGGATTACTGTACCTAGGGGTGGTGTCTTGTATTTCAAAAAGTCGTATTCATCAACTTTTTGGTGAAATGTAACGTAATAATCATATCATTCTGTAACAATAGAATATCACGTGCCCACAATAGAGTAATATTATTGGTCTTCTCTAATTTATTAATCCAACTTAGGTAATTCTAAGGTATCCACCTTTGGCACGTGATTTTTTGTATTTCAAGCCTTTTTACCCCCTGAATTACAATATTACTGTATTCATCAACTTATTTTTGTAATACACCACCCCTAACTGTACCTACCTAGAGTAGGTTAGTGGGTACCTAGTAGTACTCAAGTCTCCAACAGGACCTCCCGCAAATCCTGAACCGCCCAATCCGACGAAGGTGGACCCAGATCTGCGGGGCAAAACTGTCAGTGAGATGGCTGGTGCACAACGATTCTAATCTTTGAACGCGTTCAAGACCAAGTCGACCAGATGATCCAGATCCCCTGCTATTACTCATGGTTTCTGCGATTTTTGGTCTGCCAGGGACCTTGAGTGTTGGTGGTAAATCTCACGCCATCCCCCATCCAATGCCCACCACGGCTACTCTGTGTGAGTCACGGACGATCTGGATCTGTACCGCGCAAGGGCATCCTCTTCTGCTGGTGGATCCTGCCTGAACCAGCCAAGCCTGGATTCAATCGCGGAAATTACTCCAATAATGGACAAACTGTGCGGCCTCGCCCGTCATTATTGCTTATCGGGAACGGGAGCGGATGATGACTCCTACTACTTCTTCGGCTCCGTCCCCTCTCTCCCACTCTTCCTTCAATACACCCAACTCACGCACTAGCTCTGTCAAGATAAAACTCAACAGCCAATTATCTACGGCCGAGCACGATGAACATTTAGGGTGATAATTCTACAACGAGCTTCAAATAATCAACTCCGCATCTCTCTTGTCCTTCCCCCAATCTCCCCACACAGCATTGATTCAAACTATGACCCGCGATAAGAATGGCAATTCGCTCGGCGCACCGGAGGACCGCACCCTCGATGGCCACTTTCGCTCCAGCTCTCCCCTCGCGGAGACTGCCATTGCCCGAGACATGGAGAGTTACCTCGACGATGAAGATTCCATGCTGGCTGCTGACGATGAGTCTTCGGAGATCTCAACAATCCGCGCTATCCGTAGCCAGCCTGGCACGGGCCCGCATTCCTTGGCTGGATCCTTTCAGCGTTCGAGCTTCTTTACAACGGTCTCGCATTCGACAGTGATTCCGTATCGTCTGGAACATGAAGCCTTGACGCAGAGGGAGCGTGAACAAGCCATTGAGGATGAGAGGCAGCTTTTGAGCGATAACAATGTCATTGAGCCTGTTGTTCAACGGAAAGGCTCCTGGAGGAGGGGCAGCACGCCGGCAGCTGGGGAGACCACCTCTTTGCTGGGAGGCGCCAACGGTGCTGCTGGGTATAATACAGTGGACGATGAGGATATCGATCGCAAATGGGAAGAGGCCGTCATTGCGGGATTGATTCAAACCACCTGGCAGCGCGAAGCCAAGGTTATTGGGAAAAATGCTGCTCCTTTGGTGATTACATTCTTGCTTCAATATTCCTTGACCGTCGCCAGTATCTTCACTGTGGGTCACCTTGGCAAGAAGGAGCTGGGCGCAGTCAGTCTGGCGAGTATGAGCGCGAGCATTACCGGCTACGCAGGTACGTATTGCAGCATACATAATTCATATACCCTTTCCGCCATTTTATCTGAGTAAGAGTCTAATACCGTGATGAATAGTCTACCAGGGGTTGGCGACCAGCTTGGATACTCTCTGTGCCCAAGCCTATGGTTCTGGGAAGAAGAAATTGGTGGGCTTGCAGATGCAAAAGATGGTCTACTTTCTTTGGGTCATCAGTATTCCGATTATGATCTTGTGGTTCTTTTCAGATAAGATTTTGGCTAAAATCGTTCCGGAAAAGGATGTAGCCCTTTTGGCTGGTCAGTACCTGAGAGTCGTGGCGTTGGGTGCCCCCGGATACGCTTGTTTCGAGAGTGGGAAGCGATATGTGCAGGCACAGGGGATTTTCTCAGCATCTCTTTATGTCTTGCTTATCTGCGCTCCTCTCAATGCGTTCATGAACTGGCTGTTTGTCTGGGTAAGTTTCTTGCTTTTGACCCGGATAGGCTGTTCCTTTCCTAAGTTGCAATAAACTAATTTTTAATAGCAATTTGGATGGGGATTCGTTGGAGCTCCTATCGCCGTCGCTATTACTGATAATCTGATGCCCCTGTTCCTCTTCATTTACGTCTACTTTTTCGCCGGAGCAGAATGTTGGAATGGAATCACGACCAGAGCCCTCCGCAATTGGGGCCCGATGATTCGACTTGCCCTTCCTGGGTTGGTGATGGTCGAGGCCGAGTGTCTCGCCTTTGAAGTCTTGACGCTGGGCTCTTCTTACCTGGGCACGACCCCGCTCGCCGCGCAATCGATCCTCACCACCGTCGCATCAATCACCTTTCAGATTCCCTTCACACTTTCGATTTCCAGCAGTACCCGTGTCGCGAACCTAATTGGAGCAACTCTTGTCGGGGCAGCCAGAACAACCGCAAAGGTCGCGATGTGCGGGGCCGTCATTGTGGGACTACTGAATATGATCCTTATGTCATCGCTGCGATATTATATCCCTCGCCTTTTCACATCAGAGGAGGAAGTCATCGAGCTCGTCGCTCAGATTCTCCCGCTTTGCGCCGCATTCCAGCTGTTTGATGCCCTCGCGACGAATTGCAACGGATTACTGCGGGGACTAGGAAGGCAGGAAATCGGCGGCTACGTGCAGCTATTCTGCTACTATGTGATTGCCATGCCTATCAGTTTTGGAACTGCTTTTGGATTGAATTGGGGGCTACCTGGTCTTTGGGGTGGTGTTGCGATTGCGCTGTTCCTTGTATCTGTCATTGAAGGAGTGTTTCTCTACCAGACTGACTGGAATCGGTCTGTTGAGGATGCGATTCGGAGGAATGCAATGGCATAGAAGCAGAAACTTTTTTGGGGGGGAGGGTATACAAGGGATCAAATTTGCATGCGCCCATGAGATAGTACGATATTATGATTCTGTTTGACATCTTGATACATGATAAATATAAACGGACGGTTGATATGAGTTGCTTGACTAATACCAAGAAGGGTGACTGATAAGCGGATTATACAAAATTTCATTCAGATCTCCTTCTCTGCTGGATTCATCATAAACATACAAGCATCTGAAGAATATTCCCTCTCATCATCTCAATAATTTATAGATTTAAATCGTAACATAAATGAAACAAGCATCCTACCTAATACTCCAGAATAGCCCACGTCTGCTCATCCACAGTGGAGAAAATTACACCGGAAGAAAGCAACTCGTCCCCAGCCTTCGCGACATCAGGCATCGGCAGACTCAACTTGGCCGCGATCAACTGGGCATGAAGACCCTCGTTACTCTGCGGTTCCGTCTTCAAAAGATTATACACCCTCCTCGCCACCGCACTCATACTCGGCATCGCCCGATCATTCCCACCCTCCACACCCCCCATCGCAGCATCACCCACACCACCACCCTCTACTCCCGCTCCCGCATCACCAGCACCACCACCAGGCGGCCCCCGCGTAAAGAAAAGATGCACCGCCGCGGCCTCCAACAAATGAAAATGCAACTCATTTACATCCGTGATCGGCCTCACACAATGCGTGTTGACCACCCGCTTATCCCCGAAAAACGTCCTCAGCTTGCCAAACACCTTCGCGTACCCATTGAGATCCACCTGCTTTTTCTTTTTGCCAGAAGCGGCCTTCGGGTCATCCGTATCCATCGAGTCCTCCGAGGCAGACGGGTCGATCCACATCTTGGCTTCGATCTCGCCTGTGCCGTCGTCCAGCTTGTACGTGACGTTTGTGCTCTGGGAGCTGATGTTGCGGACTTGGCCGACGAAGACGACGCTGGCGACGTCGGCGCCGTCAATTTGGAAGGCGGCTTCCGGGTAGGGTTGTGTGGCGTCGAGGGCTTGTTTGATTGTGATGGGGCGGAGGGTGTTGTTGTTTTGGTCGCTCTAGATTCGGGGGGAAAAAGTTAGGGGAAGAGAAGTTGGGTATACACGGGTTTTCAAGCCTATTGTTTTGTATCTAGGGTGAGGTTTCTACCTTTCCTCCAGCTGGACTGGTCATTTCGCCAGGCATGAACCCGCCGCCACCACCGCCTCCTCCGAAGGAGCCACCGCCGCCATAGCTGTAATTGTTATCTAGGATTGGAGGTTAGTTAGTGTTTTATAGATAAAGAGGAGGAGAAGGCGTAGGTGGAAGATTAAGACTCACCCATGATTTTGAGATCTCGGGTCTAGTGGTGAGGTATAGATGGTAAGCTCTGCGGAGGATCAAGATATTACTCTTCAGATATCTCCATTTTACCTCTTTTGGGGACGTGTTGGGACGCGTCGCGGGGAGAATAGTGTATTTGCTCTGTTTGCACTCTTACCCGGAGTAATGTTTATCCGAGGACTTCACCGCCTTTGGACTTTTCTGCTGAGATGAAAAAAAAAGTTTGGGACTGATAAGTGAGCGACAAGAGACGGTCAGGTCAAGGAGATTTGATCTGAAAGGAGCCCAAAAGGGAAAAAAAAAATCGACATGGCTCCTCGCGCAGCTTCTCCGGCGCTGTCGGAGAACGAGTTCGATATCACCAGCGCACTTTTCCAAAATGATAGCGATTCCGATGCTGAACGGCCCATGACCAAGCGAAAGGCTCTGCCGCAACAGCAAAATCTCGATTTTCTGGGCGCAGCCGGTGATGATGACGATGAGGACGACGATGCGGCGTTCATTGCGGAGCAGCAGACGTCGGCAAATCGGAAGAGCTCGAATCTCAAGGGCCGGACGGTTAAGAAAGGCGGTGGTTTCCAGGCAATGGGTCTGAATGCGAACTTGTTGAAGGCCATCACGCGGAAAGGTTTCTCGGTGCCTACTCCCATCCAGCGCAAGACGATACCTGTGATTATGGAGGATCAGGATGTGGTGGGAATGGCCCGAACGGGATCCGGAAAGACAGCTGCGTTTGTTATTCCGATGATTGAGAAGTTGAAGAGTCACAGCACGAAGATTGGATCGCGCGGGCTGATTCTGTCGCCGTCGAGAGAGTTGGCGCTGCAGACGCTGAAGGTCGTCAAGGAGCTTGGACGTGGGACGGATTTGAAAGCTGTGCTTCTGGTCGGTGGTGATAGTCTGGAGGAGCAATTTGCGATGATGGCGGGGAATCCTGATATTGTGATTGCCACACCCGGTCGTTTCCTGCACTTGAAGGTGGAGATGAACCTAGATTTGTCGAGTATCAGATATGTTGTGTTTGACGAGGCCGATCGACTTTTCGAAATGGGCTTCGCTGCCCAGCTCACGGAGATTCTTCACGGCCTCCCAATTAACCGGCAGACCCTCCTATTCTCGGCTACTCTACCCAAGTCACTTGTGGAATTCGCGCGAGCAGGTCTACAAGATCCGACGCTTATCCGCTTGGATACTGAGGGCAAGATCTCTCCGGACCTTCAGAATGCGTTTTTCTCCGTGAAGACGGCGGAAAAGGAAGGAGCTCTACTGCATATTCTTCACGACGTTATCAAGATGCCTACAGGCCCGACAGAAGTCGCACAACGACGCAAGGAGGAAGGCGAGAATGCGAGCGAATTTAAGAACTCGAGGAAGCGGAAGCGTGATATGGACAGGTCGGTAAATATGAAAGAGTCCCCTACGAAACACTCCACAATCGTCTTTGCTGCCACCAAACATCATGTCGACTATCTTTACTCTCTCCTTAACGAAGCCGGATTTGCGACCTCGTACGTTTACGGTGCTCTGGACCAAACCGCCCGTAAGATCCAGGTACAAAACTTCCGAACCGGTCTTTCGAACATTTTGGTCGTTACGGATGTTGCTGCCAGAGGTATCGATATCCCTATTCTTGCCAATGTGATCAACTACGACTTCCCGTCCCAGGCCAAAATCTTTGTCCACCGAGTCGGTCGAACTGCTCGTGCCGGACAGAAGGGTTGGAGTTACAGTCTTGTCCGCGATGCGGACGCTCCCTATCTTCTGGACCTGCAGCTTTTCCTCGGAAGAAGGCTCGTGCGGGGCCGCGAGTTCGGTGACCAGGTCAACTTCGCCGAGGATGTGGTGGTTGGCAGCCTGCCCCGGGACGGACTGTCGCAAAGTTGCGAGTGGGTTACCAAGGTCCTCGACAACGACGCCGATATCTCGGCACAGCGCTCCGTTGCTTCCAAGGGAGAAAAGCTCTACATGCGTACACGCAACGCAGCATCGCTCGAGAGTGCCAAGAGAGCGAAGGAGGTCGTCTCCACAGATGATTGGACGACCATCCACCCTCTCTTCCAGGATGATGCCAGCCAGATGGAGGTTGAGCGGGAGAAAATGCTCGCGCGGATCGGTGGTTACCGGCCGCAAGAGACGATCTTCGAAGTGCAGAATCGACGCGCCGGTAAACACGAAAAGAACGACGACGCTCTCGACTCGATCAAACGTGTCCGAACAACACTTGACAAAAAGAAGAAGATCAAACAGGCCGCCGAAGGCCAGTCCGAGTTTGCCGAGGGAGGCATGGAAGCCAACGACGATGACGAGGACCGATTCGGAAATAATGATGATGACGACGACGATGACACACCCCTCGGAGCAGCGGATAACATGTCTCTGGCATCCGAGTCGGATCTCGAGGTTACATTCTCGTCCTACAACCAATCCAACAAAAGCAAAGGCCCGAAAGATCCCGCCGACACTAGCTCCTCATTCCAAAACCCGGAATACTTTATGTCTTACACACCCGCCAACACATCTCTAGTTGAAGATCGAGCCTACGGCGTGCATTCGGGTACCAATGCCAATTTCGCGCAAGCCTCACGCAGCGCTACGATGGATCTACAGACTGATGAGGGCGGACGCGGGTTCGCAGAGCCGCGCACGATGATGCGTTGGGACAAGCGACACAAGAAGTACGTGTCGCGGCAAAACGACGAGGACGGATCCAAGGGAGCGCGACTGGTGCGCGGCGAGAGTGGTGCCAAAATCGCAGCTAGCTTCCGCAGTGGGCGATTCGACGCCTGGAAGAAAGGCAAGCGTCTGGGTCGCATGCCTCGGGTGGGCGAGATGGAGACACCCGGTATGGCGGCCGAACTCAACCATGCGATGCGAGGCGGCGGCCGACGATTCAAGCACCAGAAGGACCAGGCACCCAAGCGGGCTGATCCTCTGCGTGGGGATTACGAGAAGATGAAGAAGAAGAACGCGGCCGCGAAGGAGCGACAGATGACCAAGGCTGGCGGCGCGGCTTCTGGTGGCAAGAGTGAGCTGAGAAGCACGGATGATATCCGACTTGCACGGAAACAGAAGCAGCAGAGGAGAGAGAAGAATGCCCGACCGTCTCGGAAGAAGTAAACATATTCCTTGTCGCGCAATCATTACGCTACGAAACGGGATGGACGAGTTATGTATTTCCCGACCATCATTGATAGAAGGTTTCTTTCTGTTGCTGTGTATATACCACCCCTTTGCCGTTGCCACTCTGGAGTAGCATAACAATGCTTTATTTAATCAAACAAAAGCGACAATCCACATTTGACGTTGCAGTCTTTAGTCCCTTGTAGTACGGAGTAGACAGATTCTACGAGAATCTACACTCCTACTCTTTCTCTCCACGACCACCTTCCCTCGGGATGTTTACCCAAAGAAACCCAAGAGAGGGGGGGGGAAATAAAAAAGAAGACATAAAACCCCAAAGATACACAAACAATGAGCAGGAGGTACTAGTATGCTGATCATCCCGAGTCCACGCAACGGTGTCGACCCCTCTCTCTATACCCGAACACGCAATCACCCAACTATCCATCACGGGTCGTAAAATACATTACCCACCTACCTAGGTAAGTACTACTACTAGTAGTACTAGTAGTGGTGGTAAAAGAGCAAGTAAAAGAAGTTGAGAACCATCAGCTACTCAACGAAAAATCCAAAGCGAGGGTGGGAAATCCAAAGTCAATAGAATGAAAGACATATCACATCCCTCGTCACATTTTCCCATTTCTATTTCTACCTACATAGCCCACGGAACTAGTACGACGACGAGATTATTGATGCAGGGTTGGGTTGGACGGGGGTTCAATAATCTGAATCAAAGCCAGTAAGTTTTTGAAAAAAAAAAAAAAAAAAAAAGATACCATGGGAGCCAGAGTCCATACCTAGGCAAGCAGGTAGGTAGGTAGGTAGGTCAATGTACGTTGTTCTATGGCAAAGAATATACTCCGTGCCGCACGGGACGGAGAGAGGAACCTGGTAATATTGATATTGAGCTCAGAACAAGGTTGACAAGAACAGGGAAACAACCCGAAATAACTGGTGCCTACTGGAGGTCACTTATGTCTAGTACTACTATGAGTAAAGAGTAGTAGGCTCACTATTCGAGTATTCCTCTTTATGAGGAATGAGGAATTTATGCGTATGAAAGTGACCCGGAGCATTTAAGCTTCAAGCGCTTTGCCTTCTTTTCTCGTATCATCTTTTCTTTTTTTTTCGTACTTGATCTTGATATTCATGATTTACTCCGGGGAGGAGGTCTTATGGGATATTTCAAGTTTACCTGCTACCTCAGTATGTACCGGAATCACTTGCCATGATATAATATCTGATTGAGGTGCTCATATGGTAATTTAGTAATTGATAGAATCAACTACTACTACTACTACTACTAATTTAGTAGTACTGCAGTACTTTACTACTAAAGTACTCGAGCATAGGTAATTCCGAGTCACGGTTCTCAGTACGTGTAAATACCGAATTGGGTGCATTATCGCCTATTATGACTTTGCTCATCCGTATATACCGGAGTTTTCAAAAAAAAAAAACTGACGCTGAGATGGCTATGCCGAGGAATATTGCACGGACTACCGTGGATGGCGCGGGTGGTGAACTGCAACTGCCTCGGTAGTCGATGATTTGACAGAATTAAGTTGCATAAGACGAGGATCGACGGCATGGATTTTTTTTTCCACCTTCCCTTGTCCTTGTTTTCTTTCTTTCCTTCCCTTCTGCACTCGATTCCCGAGCCGAGTCAGATTAAGGTCAAGTGTTCTTTTTGCTATCGAATTCGTAAAAAGTGACTATACTCTCCACTTACATTTAAGCTAGTGAAGCTTGGATTGGGCTTTCTGGCTGGGGCTGGTGGATCAACCACTCCACTCCTGCACTGCATAGGTACCGAAACGAATGATGTTCTAAACTTAAACCATCAGTTCAGAAACCAAAGTAAGGGTCATGCCAGCGGATCAAATTGTTGAGAGCAAAATAGGTGTTTTTTTCCGTTTCTACCTATTCCTCTCCTGGGAGCCTGGAAGTTGGAGCCAAAGCAATGGGACCGTCGTGATATGCCAAATGGACCTCGCCCATCTTTCAGCCGAAAAACGTATGTGGAGTAAATGATTGCCATATGGGCAGGAATATAGGAACTATTCTTGATATATGGGGTCAATAATTGACTAACATCCCCTCAAAAGATGGGTGGGTTGTGGAATTCAACGAACCATGGCGATTTTCACGGTCCGGCCCGAATGGTGTGGGTGCGTATTTTATCAACGGTCCTAACCGTGGTTGTCAAGAGGTTATTCCGAACACAAAGTGAAAATAACGAATATACACACGTTTTTTAATAAATTGGCTAGAAATGTACGGAGTAGAGTTAGATGGCTCTAGCTTGTGGCCGATATCTACCGATTTTTATGTGCCGACTACCAGTCACATACTCACCGACTCTCTTGACACTTCTATAACGTCCGCTGAACCAAAGGCTCGAGAACCCGGATTACTTCATTGGCATGACTGGTCCGTTTTGCACTCCCGAACCGAGTGTCCCCGGGTCAACGTCTGTCTGGTATTCTCTCGGCTGGTTCTTAGCCGGTTGCCTGTGCCAAGGATGGCCGGCAGCTTTGCACAGCAGAACCTCGTCGAGAGTTCAAAATTCTGCTGTACATGCTTTAGAAGGAAAACCTATCTGCCTTGAACAACGCAGTGATTTCCTAGGCCCCTCGCTTATGCAGTTAAGAACTCAGGATGAGTTCGCTAGTAGGTCGTTTCCCTTTCTGGGGTGCTATCACGAGCAGAACTCTGTATTGTTTCACAGCACTACAGCACACGTCTGGTGAGCCCAATGTCCCACATATCGGTGCGCGAAGAACGAAAAACCGTTAATGCATTGCCATCATCTTGATGTCAATCATAACGCGTCACTCTTGGCAGACGTTTTCACCCAGAGCGCTCACTTGATCATTGGGCAGACCAGGATATCTGGACAATATGCGGTGGCATTTTGTTTGGTGTGCATTCCGGTAGTGGTTGAATTTATTTCTTCCGGCTGGCCGTATGCAAGATCGCCGGTTGGAAGGAGGTTGGCTGGTCTCACAGGTGGTGACTTGAGCCGCTCCTTCCCATTCTCATCATATAAGACGCCACATCGACAGGTATGCATTTTTGGGCAACGGAGTGTATGCCACCAAATAAAGGGAGGAAGAACGCATCTGATAGCTCCTCCCAGTGGAACGGTGGGCGGTTGCGACTCGCGATTATCGTAGCATAATGCACTACCCAGAGTTAGCTTTTTCCTGCGCAGTTTCCTGCATTTAACTGTCTTGGATATTTGGCTTCCAAAGGCCTGAATCGCATAGACCTAGGAAATCCCTCCTTTAGTTTCAATTTCCTGATGGATCTCGATTTCAAATACGTGGTATTCGCCTTAAGCACACTTTTTTTTGCGATTCTAGCTTGACGAGTCAAAATTGTTGACACCGTTGTACCATTGTTGCGAATCCGGCACTCGCATTTGAGACCTCGTGAAAGGAGGGGGATATTGCGGTAAAGGAAGGCATTGTACCGAGATGACAGGTGAGTGGTTTATGCTGATACAACGTCATGATGTACAATGGAGACGGCTTTAGGTAACACTGCCTACCGTCCGAGACCTCGTTGCGCTTGTCTTTCTGTGGCGAGAATATAGATCGGAGACCCTGAATCCCTGATTTAGAGACAACAGAACGGGACAGGGTCCCACCCAACATGGCTGAGACTAGGGGTCCACTTGGAGAAGAACCCTTCGCGGAATATTTATTCGGTTTTTCCTGTGTTGCCGGAGCCAACTGCTCGCAGGTGGCATGGAAATCACGGATGTGCTACCGATTTTGTGGTCAATCAACGGGGTAACAGACCACAGACGGCGAATTTTTCATTTCTTTTCCCCTGGTTTTATCGACTATTGTTGTGTCAGTCCGCGACAGACGCAGTAGTGGAGTTTCATCGCATGTGGCGTGGATGGCAGCGAGGATGACGATAAGCCTTTCAGCATGATCCTCAGAAAAAAGAAACGAGTAATCAAGCGGTATCGATCCATCATCGCTAAGTATCGTGGTAAATGTCCGAATCCCGAGGCTTGGGGAGAGGCACTAAAATGGAGGAGGAGTTCAGGCGTCAGTAGTTCCAGCGATAGTCAGGCTTGAGCCTCGACCGAGTGACAAATAGTCGATTAGGCGCGCAAATCGTTGCCGTCTCCAGGCCTGCGTGTTTCCCGAAGCGGGCAACGGGGAAAACAGCAGGCTGTTGTTCTTTTGGTTTCTATCCATCATACGACCAGGAAAATTTGAGTCGGGGTGAAGGGCTGAAACTTGAAAGCGAAGATGATCTCTTTGCTCTTTCTTATTTCGAATTAATAATTAATCTATTTTTTAATTAAGTCTCCCCCTTGCCCTTTGGGAGTTGATGAACCTGATGGAATCTTGACGCTGGACGCATTAATAATAATAATGATGATGATGATAATACCAGAGCACAATACCTACAACCTGCATGCTGTCCGTTTCCCCCCTCATCAAAAGAAAAGGTAACATTGTTCGATCTGGGTCTCTGGGTGACACAACAGTCATGTTGTTGACTAGATTTCTGACTGCTTCCCATATGGTCTCGCAGGAACTATCAGAAGAGTTGAATCTCTCCGTTGGCACTCCCCTGCACCCTGCATCGTCATCACCTCTGTCATTCTCATCACCATCCCCCATCTCTATCTGGAATAGATAATTAATCTATCATCTTCTCCTTTCTGTGTTGGGACTGATGGCTTGAAGCTAGTGGACCGCACTATTGACACTGACTGGGCCGCCTAAGTCGTAGATCGTGCTGGCGCCTTCGGCCCCAACCTGCATGAACCACTAGCTGTTTGCCAATCACCTTTGCTTGGGGACGCATCTTGGATGGGCTCGACTGTTCAACTCCCCCTCCCTCCCGAAGACACGGCAAGAAGAGCGAGAAAATTCCTGGGCGCCCTTGCTGTTCCTCCCCGCGTGCGGCATGTCACACAAGAATGGAGTTCTCGCCTAAGTATTCTCTAATCAAATGTACTCAATTTCCAGATCTGTCGGGCAGACTCGCTGACAGACTGCGTGTGTGGGTGCCGCGTCTTCGGCGCTAAAATATTTTGGCTCCGTGGATCTACAATTCCTTTTTCCTTTTTTCGCCTCTTTTTCTTCCATTGATTTGTGTTTGTCACAAAGAGGAGAGCCAATGATAAGGCCCATGTGCAGTGAGAATTCCCCGAAATGCCTCCAGATCCGGACCCTCATCAGCACGCTCATCACTTGGAGCTAGTGCTAGCCGGGGTTTGGCACAAGGCAGTCCACGAGATTCTGAAAGTCTGATGATAAGGCTTTCCCCTCATCGAGAAAGAAAGACACAAATGATTTACTCTGTGCAATGCAATGAATCCCAAGTCCAAAATTTTCTAGGCGTGAGTAGCGTATGCTAAAAAGAACCCGTTACTAGTGACCGCTATTATTGACTAAACAGTTCCTCCCTTCGTTTCTACAATGCGCTGTGCTTGACGGTATATGGTGGGTCTTTGCCCGTTATCGCACGGGAGTGACGGGACATTTCTAGATACCCAGGTCCCATTGTTGTAAATTGTCCGCAGCTCAGGTGATCGGACTAGACTTATGCTGTTCCACCAAGGTACAGCGGCTGCAGCCACATCTCGAAAATAAAAGTCGTCATTATTGTGACAATAAAGGCATATGTTAGGGTTCCTTCTTGGGTCAACCCCCCAGAACACGAGGCCGCCTAGACTGATTGGATCTTCGGCGTTGTCAACATGTCACCAAGTAGTGTGGAAGCTAAGCCCTTTGATCGTGTAGGTGTGGCTTTATTAGAGCAATTCTGATTCCTGATAGGGCCAAGGATGATGATCATACACAGTGGCTAGATCAATCCATCAAAGCTCTAGATGGTACCACAGACCAGAGTTTGTCATTCCGACAAGTCGACACATCTCATACTTCGTATGCTGATATGGAGCACATGAACTCTATTGATGTTGCTTGTCCGGTACTTGCATCCAACGTTGAAGTGGTTCATCCTCCCGACCGATGTGCTTAGACCTGGTTAAAGAGAGAGAAATACATGGGGTGGTAATATGGAGTACAGGGAGCAGACTGCCACCACTCACTGGAGGAACGAAGGCTGGGGAATTCTTGGGCTGTTCTCTGCGATATGGGATAAGCTATGACATGCTACCTATCGGTTTTTTAGGCAATATGTCCATTTGCAAGTACTTACAGAGTACAGTGTCTGGTGGGTGGGTCCCCAGAAAGAGAGGAGCTACTCTGCGGAGAAAGGTGCATTCCAATTGTCTGGTGGGTTGGATTGGCGTCATCTGTCAAGCACTAAGTCTGCGAAGCAGATGTCGAGGGAGGAAAAGGGAAATCTACCTAGGGAGCTAGCCAAATGACTGACTCAATTTCTAATGAAAGACAGCAGCTTTCAAGCTGATCGCATTGTCATAGCGTCCCGTGCCCCTGGAATGATTTTAAGCCAATGCCCGTCAAGGGACAGGGTCCTGGAGACGAATTGATGTCATCATGAAAGCGACACCCCTGCCAGATGACTATATTTCCCGTTCGTTATTTCATATTTTCTTTTCTTGATCTTGCTTCTTCCTTAAAACCTCATGGAAGAACATTTTGAGGGGGCTTCGATGTAACGGGGTTGCCTCGAGAGCCCTTTTGCCGGTGGAGAGACGGTACTCTGCATCCCGCGATGGCAAAACAAGATCCAGCAGCAGAGAGGAGGAGCTAAAATGAATTGAGGTGCCTAGGTAAGAGATGAATCGTGAAAAATAATAAAAAGAAACAATTAACAAAAAAAATACCATCATTATTGGACGTGTGTATACTGCTTTTCACGCCCAATTATGACGCCTGAAATAAAATCAGGTAAGGCGAGACACATGGATTGGCTTTCACCTTCCGATACTCCGCACGTTCTCCTCTTCTCTCGCTCTTGCCCTTTTCTCCCAGGAAATATTCTCCTGGATATACAATGTACAGGAGTGTACGAGGGAATCAGCAGTGGAAGGAGATTAAAAAGCTCCAAGCATGGCTAATTGGGAATGCAGGTATTAATTCCCGAAGTATACCTTAGTTCCTCAAATCGTCAGCGAAGGAAGTCGCGAGTGGTACCTTCGCATTGCCTTTTGGCGTGGACATACGTGGTAGTACAATAACAATAATACTTAGTGTCCATGGGAAGTGGAAAAAGGAGCCACACGTCACTGCCACCAAAAAAAAAAAGATTATTCTCTTTCGACAGGACTTGCTGGTACCCATGATGGCCTTGATTGACAAGCTTAAAAAATCCTGGACTTCCAGTCCCGACCTAGATACAGGCTACTGCCCTCCTGCCTCTTCATCTTCTTTTCTCCCACCAATTCCGCAACTGGTGGTGCATGTCAAACTAGCACGGAATGCACAACCAGGGCCCCCATCCTTGCCGAACAGACTATTGGCAATGGATGCAGCGGGCGACCGCCGCCGTCGATCCGTTGCTCAATCTTTGCCTTGCTTCCTGCCCTCCTGATTGGCATCGGCACCAGCAGCTTCAGCTTCGATCACCCGCCGTCACCAATCAATAATTCACTAATCCATTAATTAATTAATTCCCTAAATTCCCTAGGGAATATTTTTTAATGATTTATTTCCTGTTCTCTCTCCACACTAAACTCGTCTCTTCACTGCTCTTCCCCTTTCGAACTGGCGTCTGATCCTTTCCCCCTCTCATGCCCACTTTTTCCCTTTTTCTGACATTATTGCTCTGCCTTCCCCCTCCCCAAGAGCTTGTTTAACCCCTTTTGGACAGTGTCACTGACAGCTGTCCCCATTCCCCATTACCCTTTTTGATGCAAGCCACTTTTTCTTTTTATAAGGGTACTAAAGTAGACAATTCTCGAGAGCTGAATTGTCGAAATATGTTAAAGAGAAAAAAAAAAAAGATATTTATTAATTAATCCAGGATCTGACTAAATCAAGCAAGTTAATGTTGGTCTATTTATGCCTATACTGAACCAAAATAAATAAAAATGGGCCTGATAGAGCCAACGTAGTATCTGCTCCAGAGCCAGTACCTTGGTACCTTGGTAGGAGCAGTACCGAAAAAAGTCACCCATAACGCCTGAAGATTGAGCTCATTGGGCGACTAACTATTCTTTTATTTATTTTATTTTTATTTTTATTTCCCCCCTCTTTAGGCATGTACAACTCCCCGGAGGATTGGAACTATTCGATCCCCCGATTTCTAGGGAGTCTCCATTCCCGACATATCACTCCACTACCCACTCACTACCTTACTGGGGGGAGAAAAGCAATCCCATTGAGATCTACGGTGACGGAGATCAGGTCTATCGGCTGCTAGTCCACTGTTGCACTGGGCCATCCTTATCCACTCCAACTTACCTCACCTCACCTCGCCTGGCCTTTTTCCTGTTCCCATCTTTTGCCAATTAGGTAAGGGTTCTTCCTGCGGGCAAAGAGTATAAGCCTTCCCAGACCAACATTGACTTGCTTCCTTCCTGTAACCTGCTGGCTCCCACTAGGCCATGGTTACCACGATCCATCAAGTCGTTTTCTTTTCTTTTCTTTTCATCATCTTCCCCCATTCGCAGCTGATACTCAAAGAGACGAACCCCTCCCCTCTTTCTATCCAGAGGGATCCTCTTCCCTGAAAGCAGAAAGTTTTCCGATCTCCCCCTCCCATCTGACTGTTCAGGACCGTTTTAAGGAACGAGGCTAAGAGGGAACCCGCTCTTCTTACTCTCAGAAATCCCGACACTAGCTGTTGGGCCTGGAAAAGAGCAAAACCTCCTATTTCCTGGGTCTATTTTCCACCTTCTCCGTTTTATTTTTCCATCTGCTTTTTTCCCCTGGCCTCTTTGGCACTTTATTTTAAAGTCCTTTTTTGACATTCCCTTCCCGGCCGGAAATACTTGAAAATAAAAGGTGGGTGGGTGTGTGAATCCACCGGGGTTTTTACGCCTCACTTTCTAGTGGTCACTACTTCTGCTGCTACTTCCTACTACTATATACTTCATTCACCGTTGTCACTCAACCCCTCCCCAGGCGGAATCGGGGGAAGTCACTGAGACCATATTCGTATTCCATGCTTTTATAAGTAAAAAGGGACAGACTGAAAAAAAGGAACTGGAAAAGAAGAAAGGAAAATTACCGTTCATAGTCACTGTATTACAGTCAGGTAAGGTACCTTTCTTGATGAAGTATTTTTTATCCTATTTGTTTTTATATTTTTATTTTCGATTTCTTTTTTATTCCCTTTTTGCATCTTGCATTTGCTTTTCCCTCTTTTTCCTGCGTCTTTTCCCGCGCACTCTCTTGTCTCCCTGCTCTCTGTGGCTCCAGTGATCGCCCAACCATGCTGCAATAAATCAACTCAGAATGGAGACCATCGAAGCCATGGAAAACTGCCGTCACGATCTGGTCCTCTTCTGCTGATCGACGCATCCTATTTTATGACTCCTCCGATAGTGAATCTCCACTGACCTGATTATAAGCTCCTGTGGTCCTCACCTTATCCGCAAGTGTGGGTTGTTTTAATGATGACTGCCGACTGAACAGCACACCGCATCTCGCCATAGCAAAAAAAAACATACAACTGAACAACTCTGTACCGGATATGCTGCTCATTGTAAGGCCAACTTCAGTCCATCTTGCTTCTCTGTGAACTCTGCCACCCCCCCCGGCTCAAATCCCCCGTCAAGACAAGGGAAACAACATCAAACGAACCAACCATCAAGTTTACCAGATGCAATCACTAGTCCTTCCTCCATCTTCCTTTGTGACCTCAGAGTTCGGACACCCCCGATTTAACTCAGGCCCAGAGAGGCTTCCATTGAACTTACCTAGATCTACAAATGCTCGACGGTGCACGCCCCGGGATCTCCCTCTCCCCCGCTCTATGTCCAGCTCGGTCCCAGCATCAGAAGACCCGCTGGAGACTTCTGGAAATGCTAGGCGACCCGGACATCCAGAACTTCCCCAACCAGTGACGACAGTCGCTACATCGGCCGTGAGTGCGGCGGCATCCACAGGAGTGCCGGTCCCATCGTCGTCAATCCTTCCTCCAGGATCTCCCGATCCGGCAACCGTTCATGAGTCGGTGTTGCAGCGTATAGCTACACTGCCTAGTGAAGGGGCTTTAAGACAGTCGTTTGGTATCAATGACCCTTTCTCATCTTCGAGGTTACCGCATTCGCTTCCTGGACAGGTCTCGGCGCAGTCATCTACGGCACCGTTTCCGCAAGTTACCTTTGGGGCTTCCCCTCCTGGGGCTGCTTCTCGAGCACTACCCCAAAAGCCTACGCGGCGTACCAAAGCTCATGTCGCATCGGCGTGTGTAAACTGCAAAAAGAAACACTTGGGTTGTGACCCAGCACGGCCATGTAGGAGGTGTGTTTTGTCCGGCAAAGAGGTGAGTGTTCCTAGGTTTCTGTAGTATGACGTGAGGGCTTATGAATGTGGAACTATTGCTGATCTATTTGGTAGGCTACCTGCGTCGACGTTACTCACAAGAAACGAGGACGACCTCCATTAAAAGCTGAGGAGGCATCGCTTCGAACCTACGCGACACAGATGGATAACCGGGGTCCCGGAGGTGATCAACAGGTTCCATCGAGGCGTACTCACATGCATCGGGCAACTTCTTCGCGGGAAATTCGACCAATGACCGATCTCCAGATTCCCGGCGCGCAACAAGCAGCAATGGGCATGAGAGCTTCTGCTGGCCATCCGCAACGATGGTCAACTGCAGTATACACGCACGCTGTAGACCCTGCCTTGTCGATGCAGAGAAATATAGGCCATCGACGTTTCTCCTCGTCTGGATCCGTGCAGTCAATGGTAGCAGTATCACCCCCTGGTTATGTTCCACTGCCCACTGGGTATAGTCCAGCTGTTGCGGGGGGCCGCATGACAACAGGAGTAGGACGGCCGCTCTCATCCTATGGGAACCATGGGCTACATCCAGCAGCGTCACCCCCGCAATATCCCCAGCCCTATGCTGTTCCGATCTCGACCTACCCGGACACAAGAATGATGGCCCGAATGCAAATGGGCGAAACCTCTGTGCAACAGAGGGACCCTCGCGAAGGATATGTCGAGTCTCCAGTCAGACTACCCCCGATCTATCCAACAACCATGGCGAATCAACAAGGGCATAGACTTAGTGATCCGTACCCGACAGTTTGGTCTCCACGAACGCGAGAGGAATTTCTACAACAGCAGCAACAGCAGCAGGATGTTCGACAACAGGTCCAACCACAGGGATTAATCGAACCGATATCACCCAGCAGTCAAATGCGCCAGGCTACCTCTGATCTCGGCTACATAGATATTATCCCTCGCCATTTGGGACCAATTTCACCTACAGAAGAATCATCGCAACAGATGGCGTCTACTCGCGTTCAAGACGAACAACAAGGACCAGAAACGGAAAACGGGCAGACCAGACCCGCCAAGCGCCGAAAAATGGCGCTGGATGATATGGTCAATGACTGAACCTTTGGGTCCCCTATCGATGATCTCCTCCCGGAGCTAGCACTTTCACTTTTTTTCTATTTGAGGAGCTTGGATTTCTCCTCTAGGATAATTTGATGCTTGTAGCGGGGCCTACAACGACTAATGATCTTAATGTACATGTTCCCTCTGTGGTTTTTGGTGTGCTAGTATCTAAGGTCTTTGAAAGATTGGCAGGAAGATCACCGTCCTCTTTTCTCTTCTTCTTCAATATTTATTGGGTGTGCGGATGCTGTCGCCCAGATATACGATTTTCTTTTGTTTCCCCCCTATGTCGTTCTTTTTCCTTTGTTGCGTATTTTTGTCATCTTCATGTTTATCCCACCATGCTGGGGAAAACTCCTGCAATCTCTGTTTATCTTATTTGCATAGGTGTCTCGGGACGTTCTGGGTCAAGTCCTCTCCTTCGACTTGTTTTGTTCAATGCACGGGTGATACCATACCTTAACTATCTCATGGGTCTTGCGTCATGTCTTGGCTTTTCTCTTTTCTCTCTCTTTCTTTTGTTCCCATCAATTTGCATCATTCATAGACGGCGTTATTTGGAGTCCTATCTATCTATCAATCTATCTATCGCAACTGCATCGGGAGGCGGGGAAATCGGGGCAAAGGAAGCATTCATTGTATTCTATTTTTTTTTTCATTTTCCCTCTCCTATTCCCTTTTTCTGCTTTCTATCTTCTGCTTCATCAATGTCTTGTTTTACGCTCCCCGAAAACCGGATGGATGATGGACAGACAGATTAGAGGAGAAGAGAAGAAGAAGAAGAAGAAACCCTAATTCAGACAACAGGGTTGTCATTCACTTTGAGTATTGATTTCGGGTTTCGTGTGGGTTAGATATATATGTATTAGATGAGGACTAAAATAATCACTTAGTCAGTTTAATTTTAATATTAATTCTAATTTCATAATTTGATTCGATTTCGAAGCTAAGCTACCTTACTTAGAAACCCCCAAAGAAGCGACTTCGAAGCTAGGTAAGCAGGGATAACTACTGGCCCATACACCCTGGAGATGAACAAACAAACAGCCACCAAAAGCAGAGCAGACAAACTCAACCTTGAGCAATTAAGTCCAGGGAACGAACATAATGAACCACGATCGGCATCACATCACATCATATCCCGCCCCCACCCACTCACTCCCTCTCTCCTCTTCTAGCTTCTAACCTTGTTTTTACTTTTGGCGGTTCCGGAGCCCGGAGCCCGGAGCCCAGAAGGAAGTATAGATAGATGCTACCTAGTAGATACCGGTAGTACTCCGGCCAGCCAGACTGGGTGGAGTCACAGTACTCTGTATAGTGGGGTATTTAACCTTATTTGTGTTATTATATAATTGCGCTAATTTTGTGTTTTGGTTTAGAATTTAGGGTTGGGGTGTATATTCTTTTGTACGAGGACTAGCTAGGGGGGCATCAGCATAAGCATTCCAAGTCGCATATCATATGTATACTAGTAGATGGGACTGTTCACTACACGCATCTAGTACTTACTGTATGTATGTATAACGAGGTTAGGAAGGTGTTTGCATAAGTCGTCAAATGAAGAGGAGCTTGGGAAATAAGTCAAGGACTCCTAGTACTTGGTAAGGGAGACCGAGCTGAGCCGAAAATAAATCAAAGACGAAAGAAAAAGAAAAACGCTCTTTTATTTTTGTCAACCATGAGATATAAAAAAAAGGTCGTATGTACGATCAGGACTACCCCAGCAACCCCGTAGCCAACGACTCCAGATCCTCCAGGGTCTGAATCGGTGCTGGTTCCCTCTTCGTCTTCTTCTCTTTCTTGTACCATGGCTCTGGTTTCGACTCCTCCTCCTCCTCCTCCTCTGTCCGAACCTTCTGTCTCTTGCTAGGTCGGGATGATGTATGTTCTTCTTCTTCTTCTCCTTCTGAACCAGATAACGGGGAGAACCGGTCCTCCTCGTCGTACGGCATGAGCTGAGCCACCCGTTCCTCCTCTTCGTCTGCAGCCAGGAGCTCGCGCTCGCGGGCCTTCCGCTTCTCTTTCTTCTCGCGGCGCTTCTGCCGGGCCACTTCCTTGTCTTCCAGATCGGCGACTTGGGTGCGTTGCCCTTCCTCGGCGAGGAAGCGGGCGCGTTGCTCGCTGGCGTCGCCGCGCGCCTTGAAGTCCTCTTCGTCTTCCATTTCGTAGACCTCGTGTGGATTGCCGTCCTCGTCGTAGATGAGTTTGGATCCTTTGCCCTTATACTTGAGGAGTTTCTTCTTCGATTTAAGCAGCTTCTCACGCCGTTTGGAGTCGATGACGAGGGTTTCTTTGTCGTTGAGTTGGACCATCTTGACGTCCTTCTTATTCTTACTGGGTACATCTCCGTCGTCGTCGTTGTCGTCGTCTGAACCGGAGTCCGAGTCAGAGGCCACGTCCAGGTCTTCGTCGCCGGCTTCGTAACGGCGTTTAACGGAAAGGAAGTCGTCATCTTCATCGGCGTCATCGGTGGGCTGGGGCTCCGCGATTGTGCCGTCGTCGTTGATGAGTTTCGAATAGTGGTCGGCCAGGACATCCTGGTTTCGCCGCTCGAACATCCGGTCGTACTTGGTCCGTACCTGCGGTTTCTCTGCCTTCTTGGCCTTCTTCGTCTCGCCATCGCTGTCGTCACCGGAGTCGTCGTCTTCGCTAGAACTGTACGCAACGGCGCGGGAAGCGTTCTTGCGTTCCTTGGTGTCGTCTCCCTTGATGAACTTGATACGGGGGGCACCGGGAAGACCCAGGCTGGTGGCGAAGTCCTCCAGTTTCAGCTCCTTGATGCTGAAGATCTCCTTGTCCTTCTGGACGTAGACCGATTTCACGTAGGAAATGAAAGCCTTTTGTCCGAGGTATTTGAGTTCTGGATCCTTGAAACACATATTCTGTAATTGGTTCTTGATGCTTTGTTGCTTGTTCGCCTTAACGTTGATTCGTTCGACCGTTACCTTCTTCTGCTCCAGACGCTTTAACATCCCCTTCTCCTCACTAGGATCTAGGAACAGCACGGCTCGTCCGTCTCGTTCGTACCGGGCCGTTCGTCCGACACGGTGAATGTATGTGTCCGCATCCTCAGGGCAATCTAGCTGAATGACCCAGTCGACAGCCGGAAAGTCGAGACCCCGCGCGGCAACATCCGTGGCGAATAAGACGGCCTGCTGTGCCTGGGAAAATCGAGTTGTGATGTCGAGACGTCCTCCTTGCTTTTGGCGTCCGTGTAGATGTAACAAAGGAATGCCGGGTTGCATATGGCGGAAGGATTCGTAGACAAAGCGTACCTGTTTCCCGGAGGACAGAAACACAATCGTTTTAGATTTAAGATTGCTCCGGATAAAACTCCATAAAACATCGAGCTTTTGGGCCAGTGGGGCGATAACGTAGTGTTGCTGAAGCTTGGAAGGTGTAGCTGAAGAAGCAGCCTGATGGACGGCCACGTATTCGGGGTCCTGAAGACTTAGTCGAGCCAAATCCGAGACTTTCTTGGTCTGAGTTGCGCTGAAAAGAAGTGTCTGGCGCTCCGGGGGGAGGTGTCCTATAATAGCATCCACCGTCTTCTGGAATCCCATATCCATGATCCGATCCGCTTCGTCCAATACCAGCATTTTCAGGTTGTGTGTTTCAAAGAAGGCAGTCTGATCCAAATGTTGTAGCATTCGACCAGGTGTGCAAACAAGGATGTTCATCCGCCCTAATCTCTCCTGCTCCTCGCGCAGACTCTTTCCTCCAATGACCAGGCCGGCAGAAAACGTATGGTAGCGGCCGATTTTCCGGAGAACCTCGAAGATCTGAATAGCTAGTTCTCGGGTCGGGGAGATAACCAAGGCACCCAGGCCATCATGCTCGGACCATTGCATGCGATACAGATTCTCCAGCGCTGGGACCAGGAAGGCCAGTGTTTTACCGCTTCCAGTCTTTGCGGCTCCGAGGACATCGCGTCCCTTGAGCGCATGGCTGATCGCTCGGGATTGGATGTCGGTCAAGGTTTTAAAGTGAGACGAGGTGAGCCCCGAAAGAGTCGGCTCTGAGAGAGGTAGATCGGAGAAAGATTCGAATGTGCCTTTGAGATCGAGATCCTCCACCCGCTTGACGAGAGACGATAGATCTTCCTGTACTCGCTTGCGCTTTAGACTGTTCGTGCGATGTGATGATTTGGCCTGTTTCCCATTTCGCGGTCCGTTCGATGGGGCCATGATGGACCAGAAATATCAGGTTGGCTTGTTGAATGATGGAAATCGACTTTCGTTCAAACAAAAAATAAATGTCGAAAAAAAGTCCAAGAAATAATCAAGGGCGGTGAAGGAACTTTTTTGATTCTGCCGGGCGGGTTCCTGATGAGTAAGCAGCGATAAGGCTGCCGATGGACGATCAATCAATCAATCTCGCAAACGCGAACAGGCTCATTTAACGAAGGAAGACAGAGACCTCGTATTGCCCAAGAATAGAACGACTACCATATATATTCATATCCAGGACTACAATATTCAGACGAGTCTACCGCCGACCCTCAATCGCGCCTAATCCCCCGACATATTTAGCTCAGCATGGGAGAAGAGCAAGATGCCCTCGATGCACTGGAGAGGGAGGCCTCAGATTTCACCAAGGTACATGCACAAGTGCCCAGAGACTTTATGGATGCCATACTGAGACCATGATAGGACGCAGAGATTGATCGCATTCGAAAAGCCTTCACTCTGGATGCGTAAGTTCTCCGGCCCCAAGAATTTACCTCCTTTCACGAGTCGAGATTTCCTGGAAGCTAAGATGTAATTAACTAGTTACGCTGTTCTCGATCTGCAACCCGGAGTTACTGAATCAGATATCAAAGCACAATACCGAAGGAAGTCCCTCCTGATCCATCCCGACAAGACTAAGAACCCTGCGGCGCCGGATGCGTTCGATCGCTTGAAAAAAGCACACACCACCCTATTAGACGAGAAAGCACGCAGTTATCTAGACGAATGCATCGCGGATGCGCGCCGGCTGTTGATCCGCGAACACAAATACACATTAGACTCACCGGAGCTGAAGACGGAGGCGTTTAAGAAGGAGTGGCGCGCGAAGACCGTCCACGTCCTGCTGGAAGAAGAGGCGCGCCGTCGGAGGCAGGCGAAGGCCAAGCTACAGGAAGAGGGACGAGAGAGGAGGAAAGAAGAGCAGGAGCTGGAAGAGCGGAAACGCAAACGAGACCAGGACAAGGCTTGGGAGGACACCCGCGAGGAACGGATAGGCAGTTGGCGAGATTGGCAAAAGGGAAAGAAGAAAGGGGATGACGACAAGAAGAAGAAAAAGAAATTGAAGGTGTTAGGATGATGAAGGTGTCAGTTCTGTATAAGATGTTTAATTTCCCACGCTTTTACGTCCTCCACGGAAAGCACCCAGGCTGAAGATGAGCATTCTTCGACTCACCGTCGATATCTTCCTCGCTTGTATACCCAGGAGGAGAGAGAGATCGATATGTATCTGCATAAGTAGGGATAGTGAGAACGAGAACGGGGTCATGAAGACGATAAGAAAGCGGTCAAAGATGAAGGCTTCAGTGACCAACTGGACTAAATTGCGGATTGCGGGGCGCGGGGCGAATTGAATCAATTAATTGCATTTCAACCAGAACATTCGATCTTATTTAATTCCGACCGCCTCACAACTGACGGACTCCGACTTGGCTTCCTTCCTTCCTCTCAACCGATCTATGACTATATCCCCCTACGACTCAGTCGTTCGTTCATATTCTACAAGATTGACCTCGGTCGCCTCATCCTCCACCACCGAATCCCGAGTCCAATTATTATCCACCTTCCCCCACCCTCACCCTTACCCCCCTCGACACTCGCCAACTCTCCCCGACAACGAACCCCCTGTTTTAAATAATAAGCACCTTCTGTATAGACTCAACATACGGAGATGACCAACTCCATTCCCTCCTCCGATTCTCTCCTCACCCATCCAAATGGCGCTCTAAAACCCCCGCCATCAACAACAACTCCACTTCCCGACCAGACACCACCAGCCACCACCACAGACACACCACCTCTCAACGAATCCTCACACCCAGACTCCTCCTCATCCTCCTCCTCTTCCCTCTCCTCCATAATTGCCCACTGCCACACTAAAGTGCACACGTTTCTCCGCGAATCCCACCCCCCGGATTCCCTCCTCGCCGCCGCGCAGTCCCAAACCCGCTCCTCCCTCGATGTCATCGCAACCGCCCTCACCCGCTACACCCTCCCCAAACTCGCCCTCTCCTACAATGGCGGCAAGGACTGCCTCGTTCTCCTCGTCCTCTTCCTCGCTAGTCTCCACCCGCACCCAACCCCGGAGAAGGGCGGCTTAACCTCCATCCCGGCCATCTACGCCCTGCCCCCCGATTCTTTCCCGGCCGTCGAGGACTTCGTCCGGTCGTCCTCCCGCGTCTACCACCTCGCCATGGTCAAATATACCACCGACCCGCCGCAGAAGACCCTGCGGTCCAGCTTCGAGAACTACCTCGCCCTCAACCCGGCCGTCAAGGCCATCTTCGTCGGCACGAGGCGGACGGACCCCCACGGAGCCAAGTTGACCCATTTCGATCATACGGATCACGGCTGGCCCGATTTCGTCCGTGTTCACCCCGTCATTGATTGGCATTACGCCGAGATCTGGGCCTTTATTCGTCAGCTGGGGTTGGAGTACTGTCCCCTCTATGATCAGGGTTATACGAGTCTAGGGGGCATTTCAGATACACACCCGAATCCGAAGTTGCGGGTGGATGGCGGCAGCTCGGATTCAACGCCTCAGTATCGGCCAGCTTATGAATTGACGGAGGATTTCGAGGAGCGGTTAGGGCGTCATTGAGCACACCGCGCTGAGATTCGCCGTTGCGATTGTTCGTCTGATATCGCCTTGTATTTGACTCCCCGAATGGCGAAAGAGGCGTTGAATTCCAATAAATTAGCGCTACCATGGCCTCGACTCTTTTTACTTGACCCTCCCGGACTAGGAGGAAACAGAAAGGACAAAGAAAGAAAAAGAATAAGAAAATCACTCGGGCGTTTGAAAGTGACCAACTCTGGTAACTCGCTACCACTGCCGGTGGTGAAAAAAAAATAAATAGATCTAGTATAAAGTTGATGTCCTGGTTCATGCTTCAACATACAATGGATATAGCCCAGCTTGTGCTACAACGTTCTTATTTAGTATTAGACTACCTACACAGCCAATTTGGATAGACTGCACTGATACATCCCTAATACACTCCTAGACAGATACAAGCAAATTGCATTTCGTTTTCTGACCTAACTTGGGTAATTATGCTTTCTTTTCTATGCCTCGCGGTTCTCAGACGCAGCTGTAACAGATACAAATCCTAAATGGGATCATTCTGTGAGTCATCGAACCACAGGTGTCGTCAAGAAATCAAGAACAGATAACACTCATTCAACATATAAAAAGCACAGAGAAGCCCAACAAACAAGAAGACAAGAAATTAACCGATGAACAAAGGGGAAATGATGTGATCCGAGTGCAATCAGTAATTTATGTAAAGTAAGGAGCATATGGCGCGAATATTGGAAATATCTCCCTTTTTTGCTTTTCTTTTCTTTCTTGCCAATGATAATCTCCATCCTCTTCTCATCTTTTTATGTGGGGAGGGTGCTTGAACAAAATTGAGACAATAGCGACGCATACCGGGCTGCAGCCGAGGCTTGCAACGATTGACACGTTCTGGAGGTGGGTGTTCATGTTCAAAAAGCGGAAACAGAAGAAGACGTCAATCGATTCTAGATGACTGAACGGGGAGAGTTCACGACAACCTCTTTGCGGGACGAGATTGGCGACAGGGACCCGGCTTTGACATTCTCCTTATGGGGACTACCCCGCACAGAGCGTGGTTCAGCGCAAGGAGTACTAGGAAGAGCAGTCTTGGACGAGCCCCCAGAGACATTGTCCTGCCAACCATGACGGTTGGCCAGCGGCAGCCGCCCACGGTACAATGGAGTGTTATCGAGGGCCGGACTATTCTTTGAAGACCACGAGTTAAACCGCATATTGCCAGTTTGATTCTTCACCAAAGGGTACCTGCTTGTTCCGTCAGCCTCGTTACAACTCTTACAAGGTCTTGACAAAATACATACGATGGGGAAATGGATGTTGCAGGAGTCCAACTGGCGCCTACTCCCACTGGGGACACATAGCTAACCTGGGAATTTGGGCTAAGATGTGAGACAGTCTGCTGAAGGCGATGGAGAGAAGGAGACGGGGTGGATCCCTGAACAACCTCGACCGAGTAATTGTACTCTCCCGTACGATATGCACGGCGTTCATTGCTCTGTTGCTTGAGGAGCTTCTGGGCCTTGGTATCTGCAAAGCGGAGAAGCAACTTGACACCATCCTTTCCCGCGACATTGTGGAACTCAGAAAGGACTTTCTCCGCAAGCTCACGAGATTCAAACCTGATTATAATGGTTAAACCAGGAAGATCGCGTGGCAGCGTAATAGGTGATCACTCACCTAGCGAATCCGACCTCCTTGCTCACTCCAGTTTTATCATCACGGCTAATCTTCTCAGAAACCACACGAAACGGCTCAAAATGAAGACGAAGGTCCTGTGTAAAAGCATTCTCTATTAGTTTAGAGTGCATCAGGAGAGTGGGGAGCCTTGGGCCTACTGCTTCAGTCCAGTCAATTGGAATATTGGTGCAATAAATATTGGTTGAAGTTTTGTCTTCGAGATCCTTGAGACGAGAGTTGCGGGATTTCTATATATTTGTTAATAATGAACAAACAATGGACGTCCTGCAGGCATCTGATACCGACCTGTGCAAAGCTAGCCTGATAGCCGAGATAGAAGAAACCCCGAATGCAGTTTTCACAAGATTCAAAGTTATAATATTGGACGAAACCAAACCTTTGTACCAAAGTTAGCGTGAGCTTAACTTCGGGTCAAGGAATGGTGAAGTAGGGGAGATAAACCCTTTGCAGAGACCCGTGTCAAGGTCCACGATCGCCTTACACCGGTCAATCTTTCCAAACCGGGAGGCATAAGCGTGCAGTACCTCATCAGTTGTTTCAGGAAGGAAGCCTCTGATATAGACGTTGGTAATTCCCTCGCGGTTCTCGAGGCACTTTGCAAGAGTCAAATCGGTTGGGTTTGTCCACATGGCAGGCACTGCACGAGGAATTGGGGGCTCTTGCTGGACCAAACTCTCAAGATCCTGCAGAATATAGCCAGTAGGGGTCTTCATCATCTGGAACTGAATGAACGATTGCCCCGGCTGAGGAAGACCATTCAACCCAAAGTTGGGGAGGCCTGAGGCATCCATGGAGACGCCGGGGTTAGAAAAGAATTCACCTTGATTGCCAGTCTCGGAACCGGAGGAGCCCACTCCTTTCTGTTCGTCGTTAGCAGCCCAATGATTTCTCTTTTGGCCGGCCATATCCTGCATATCGCAGTTCATCATGTAGGGAAATGGATAGCCCTGTACAGCAGCTGGAACCACGGGGCAGGCGGGGTTCATGCTCGGATAAAGGCCGTTTGGCAGATACGGGATTTGGCCCACCTGATCATGTCCCGGAAGAGAAGCAGAAGGGAATGGTGAAACAGGAGGCATGCCTCCGAACATGGGTGCATTGGGATAGAGAACAAGCTGGTTGTTAAAGTGAGGACGGGGAGCACCGGAAAAGTCCATAGCTGGGGGCATCTGGATTGGCAGGTTTCCCTTGACGGAATTGAACTTGTTACCAGGGCCTTGATTCTGGATGTTCAAGCCTCCAAGCATGGAAGACAAGTCTGGACGATTTCCTTCCCGGTTGGTGGGGAGAGGCATTTGCTGATAGCCAGAAGCATATGGGCCACGGGAACTCTGAGCAAACTGGCCGGCCTGGCTATTCGAAGCCTGGCCGGAGTCAGAGGTAGCGTGCTGCTGAACCTGGTTATGCATTTTGGAGGGTCTAAATAGATATTCTAACCCACGAGTTAGCAAGAGTCAAGAGACCAATGGCAGTAAATTCATCAAATAACATGCAACACAATTCAGACGTCTAATAGTTTGTTCTCAATGATCAATACGAAGCAGGGAAGAAACACTTACCTCAACGATTGAGGCCTAACACCGAGAGCTGCATAGAAACGAATCAACAATCTGAGCTCAAATTTGATGGCAGTCCATATTGAAACGCCTGTATACTTACTGGCTTGTGTTTGTTCAGATCAATGGGGTATGATTTGATGAAAGGTTGATGTGGAGCAGGACACAGCGCTGTATAGAAGAACGAGCGGAAGACAACAAGAGCAACGAGAGTTAGGTGTTTGAGGGATGATAAGAGCAATATAGCTCTGATGAAGACTGGAAACAGAAAGCTGATAGGACAGACGAGAGAATTGAGGATGTGAGATAGCTAAGGTAGACGATGGGAAGGGATGATGAGGATGGAAGAGAGAAGTCGAGGGGTTCAGGGGGGAGAAGAGAGAGGAGGGATTAGTAGGACAGGAGAGAAAAGGAAAGAAGGACTCGCCAAGGAAGGAATGAATAATGAAGCGTTTCTCGAAGAGAAACACGAGGCTAAGTGTTTTGGAAGGAAAGAACGTGATGTGATGAGACAAGTCCTTCAGATCAGGAAGGTCCACAACTTGGGAATAATGGAAGGAGGGGGAAAATGAAAAGTAAAAGGATAAAAAAGAAGAAAAATAGGGGAAGGGGAAAAAGGGAATCCTGTCTGGAGGACAGAGGGCTCGGCATTGTGTGAAATCTATCACACCAAGAGTGAGTTAGGGAAAGGGATCTATATCGATATCAGGTGTGGAGGTACACCAGCTTTAGGGTAAAGTGGAACAAAGAACACCAAGATGGGTGGTAAGCCTTTGCACGGGTTATAGTGGAATTTTCTTGGTATTGTCATCTTCTAGATATAACATTTATCCACCGAAAATCTCCAGTTACGAAGAAAGTAGTAATACCCTGTACCCTAAGTTGATATGCTTGTCGCCAGAACCAGTTAAACAGAGATATCTTCACCAAGCTCAATCTATGATGCAAGACCAATAGCACTGCAGAGGGAAAAAAAAAAGAAATGAGCAAAATCGAGGATATCCAGGAAATAAAGAAGAAATGGAAAGAAACACGCCGAAAGGAACTTATCATCAAAGTCATTGCTGTTGTGACTGATCCCGCAGCCACTTGTAGACCACCGAGAAGTCCTTGCCCCGATACTCGGACTCCACAACATTGTATAGTACACGAGCCACCTCTGCGAGCGCTAAAGGAGTTCCGGACCCCTTTGCGGCCTCGAGAGCCAATCTTAGATCCTTCTTCATGAGGCTGATCCCAAAACCACCTTCATAGTCCCGCGAAGCTGGCGCTCCTTCGACAACGCCAGGCACTGGGTTGTTGACCTCCATTGGCCAGCAACGGCCGGTCGACGTGTTGATCAGCTCCGCCAGGGCCTTGGGTTCAAGGCCACAGCGCAGACCAAGATTCATTGCCTCGGCCGTTGCGATATTGTTAATGGCTAGAATGTAGTTGTTGGCTAGCTTTGCAGAGACTCCTGTACCTGGGGCACCCATGTGCCATGCCTTCTTACCCATGAGGAGCAAGATTGAGTTGACCCGTTTCACAAGCTCTCCGCTCTTGGATGATGCCCCGAACATGAAAGACAGGGTACCGGCACGCGCCCCTACCACTCCACCGGACATAGGGGCATCAACAAAGCGCCCCTGACATGTGGTGTGGACTGCATTGGCGATTTCCTTGGATGAGGCGGGATCAATTGTGGACGTATCAATGAAGATCCGTTCTTGTTCTAAGGCGGGAAGCTCTCCATGACGAAGGATGGAGTGGAAGACATCCTTAACGTGCTGGGGTTCGGGAAGACTTGTAATAACCACTGTCTATATAAGGCACTATTAGAATCGAGACTGCAAGTGCGTTCGTCCAATTTTAGAGCACTTTTCTGAGCTCTCGTGACAAAAAAAAAACAAAAAAAGGAAACGAAATAATAACATATCAAAGCATGCCAACCAATACAAGATATGGGTGACAATATGCAAATATCCTCTCGAAGTGGCGACAGACTCAATAGGAAAAAGGCTCGACTTACCGACTTCTCCGCAATCTCCCTTGCATTTTGGGCGACCGTAATATTCGGGGTGGGATTCCCCGCACCACGACTCTTGGCGGCCTCCGCAGCCTCCCGAATGAACTTGGTCGTCGAGGCCTCATTTACATCGCGAATCATGAGCGTATCCTCTGCAGGGATTTTGGCGCGTAGATTTTGGGCCATATTGTATCCTACATAGAGTCATGTTAGATTCCGATCGCAACACACAGCTCAAAGGAAGGAGAGGTAGAGGTGGGGATACACAGGTCCCATTTTTCTCTCCCAAGTACGGGGTACACCTCACAGGCTGCTCCCTCCTTAAGAGATTAATCAATCCCCTCTGATTTCCTCACAAAGTCTAGCAGGAAACAACTGCGAAACTAGGGGGGCAGACAAGAGAAAGAGAAAAAAAGAAGATTTTGCGTACCCATTTGACCCAATCCAATAAACCCCCAAGTGGCATCGCGTCGCAACGAAGTCGAAAAGGCCTTTGCGGTTCGTGGTGTCGATTTCGAAAGGTGTAAGACTGAGTTGCATGATTTGGATCCAGCACCCCTCCGCATTAGAGGGGTGAGAGCACATGGAAGACTCATCTTGAGGGCTCGGGGACGAGTTTGGGGTTCAGAGAAGAGGAGGTCTTGTTCTCAACAAGGTAAGGTTTGAGAATAGGGGTAACGGGTTTCCTTCCGTAGGGTGAAGGCAAGGTGAGGTGGGTATAAGTAGGTATTCAGGTTGTACTGGGAAGTAGAAGTAGTAGCAGACGCCGTCCTAACGTAATCGCCAGCAAAGAGCCCAAGGGCTAAACCACGGTACCTGGGTCTCCCGTGGGTTTCCGAGGCTATCCATATGCGGGGGGAAGGAGAGCAGTGGAGCACGCCTAGCTGGATTAAGCTGGGCGTGGCTTCAGTGCAACCCTCCAAGCCTCCATCGTTGTTGAGTCAGTGCTGTCATCTCCACTTGTAAGACCCATGTGGGGGAATCCCAATCGAGAATAGCTGCGGAGCGCGGAGAACCGAAGTTCTGTCTCTCACGTGTGTTAGTGTGTTTGTGTTAGAGCCTGGACAATCTGGCACCGACAGTGCGTATCTTAGCGCATCCTTTGAAGGTCATAATAAGCTAGTGATAAGCATGCACCTATGAGCTTTCCACTAATTCTATCTTATATTTGCCTCTAGCCTAGCATTCAAAGTTTCACTTCGCTGCGCTCTGAAACATTGTGACCGGCGCTTCTGAGAAATTGACAATTTGACCACAGACACCCCACCCCACCTTTTGGTCGCTTGTATTTACCCTCCAAAAGTCATGACAATGGCTTGAACCGAGAGACCCCAAGTTCTTCTTCTCTCTCTCGCATACCAGGGCTTCTTCGATGAAATCTAGTCCAAGCTCCTTGACAGGCTCTCAGAAGTGGCGCACATCAAGCGTGTGAAGACCGCGCCCGGCGCGCTTCAAGCAATCGCCGAGACTACCTTCAAAGCAATCATCATAACAGACGAAGGGCTTACCGAATCCAACCAAGGGAGCCGAGAAGTGCTCGCCAAAACCAAACATTATATTGAGAATGGCGGTCTTGTCACAGTCGGTCTGCACTTCCCCAACTTCACGCCCATGGACAAGTTCAGGAAGTTCTTCGAGGCCTTCGGTCTTCCCTGGAAAAACGGCGACTATCATCGCACAACCTTCCAACTTAATCCATCAGGTCACTTGCCTGAAAGCATTCAGCCATCTTCATTGCCTAAACCGTATAGCATGAAGGTGCTTCATGTCAAGGACGCCAAACCTCAGGAAAGGCTCTTTATCCCAATTGACGGCGAGGTAACTCAAAGTCATGTTTTCGCTCCAGAGCGTGTAAGCCAGGACCAAGCAGGTGTTGCAGGGGCAAGGCTCGGGCAGGGGTATCTTATCTACTGTGGGGATGTTAATGGTGAGGATGGGTCAAATCAGCTTATGGTGGCGCTTTGCGGTTTTTAGAGTGTGTACAGTCTTGTGAAGATTATGATTATTATCATGTATGCTACAGTCTTGTCTAGGGAGCACTGCAGTTATTAGAACAAGCTACACTTGCCTAATAGAGCCTCCTTAGCTAGATGTAGGGTGGCCTCTTTTTGCATTTTGAGAATTCAAGAGAAAGAATAAGTATCCCGGAGACATTACAACTCCTCTCTATAACCAAGATAATACTGTAAAAGAGGGTCATTTATCTAAAAAAAATAGAGAAAGATTTATAAGCAAGCATAAGAATAATTTGGTCTTTAGCCTACTATCTTGCTGTTATAAAAGTCCAAGCATAGAAGGTTAATATCATGGATCAACACTATAACCTCTAGCTAGAGCATACAGGATATGGTACCAAGTATCAAAAAATAAAATTCTATAGGCAGCTTGGTTAAATTCGGCTTTCTAGTTGAAGCCTTTAGTAAAGGAGTCCTTGCATTTCTCCCTTATTATGACTTTCCAGGGAGGATAGATTTCGGGCTTTCAGATCACCTGAAGTATAGTAATAAAATATAACTCTGGAGACTAATCTAAATATAAAAAAGGTTGCAAAGGTGTCCACTATACCTTTCTAAATATTGTGTCTATTCTTGACAACTTACAGGGTAAAATTTGGCAAAAGTTTAGTATTACTCCACTCACTATTATAAACTCTATCTTAAATTCGAGTCTTGAAAACTCATGTTTCTTGAGAGTATGGATAGTACTATATTAAAAATATAGACTTTAGTTAAGTGTATTAGCTATAAGCTTTAAAAGTAAATTTAGTTACATGCCATTAATCTATGTAATACTTTATGATAAACTAGAAATAATAGAGCGGTTGCTTGATACTGGGTAGGTGGATATAGACTTAAAAGATAGTAGGGGTAAAATACTATGATAGATTGCAAAAAAATTTAAGTATCAGAGGATATAATAGCTGTTACAGAACTTGATTTATACACCCTTCCTGAGACCCTTGCCACCTGTACCGCGCCCAGATGTTTGTGGCCTATTTACTAGACATTAATTAGTGTCTTCTAGTTTGGAATTCTGCTGGCAGTAACACGCAATTTCCCGAATTTTGAATTCGTGGAGTAGCCGCTATAGTCCACCGGAGTGCGTGATTTATGCACGACGAGAATCAGGCCAAAACCGGGGGTTTTCAAGAAAAAACAAAAAAAAAAAAAAAAGAAAAGAAAGGGGGACAAAGGGGCAAAGCGGTGTACAGAAAAATGCACTCTATTACTAGGAGTACAGATCTATATATGGTGACCTCAATCTAGAACGTATTAATATACACAAGTCTAAGCTTAACTACCTAGGACCAGCAAAATCGCTCTTATGCACAAAGTGATAGACATGAAACAGAAAAGGGTTAGAGGGTATGAAGATATGAAACTAAGTATAAAATAAATTTTCGAACGCCGCCAGATTGTTCCGAATCATCGATTCAAGAAGAACAATAATGGAACTTGAAAACAACTCTGTGGAAGACTTATGATACTACTATAGTTATCCCGGTGAAGTCGGGTTACTCGCCGTTCCCACCAGGTACTCGGCGGGAACCTTGGGCACGCGAGGTGAATTCGCCGTCTGAGCGATCGCCCGCTGTTGAGCTCGGATGAGATCGCGCTGCCGCTCCTTTTCCCGACTAGTGGCTGCACCCCCGGTGAGCCGTCTCATGCCACTCCGGATCATAGATTCGAGCGACGACGATCCGTCCATAGGAACACGTGGTTGGTTTATCAAGGGAGGGGCTGGGTGCTTATTGGAGAAAACCCGCTCATCGAAATCGTAAACACCGTCATCCACTTCATCGTCGGAGAGGAAGGCTACTTCATGTATGCCAATGGATGGTGTTGGAAACTGTGCGCCAGGTGATGTAGGTGAAACAATGTGATTAACGGGGGACGTGACTGAGCGTATGTGCGACACTGGGCGTAGGCTTTGGCTAGGTGCTGGCGATATTGAAGCCCCTGTAGAATGTACCCCGACGCTGTCAAAACGCAAATTCGAGGGTCGAGATTCTGCGAGACCATTGTGGAAAGAGGAGGTGGAAGCTGTCCGTGCGAGCGATTTGCGCAGGATAGGAGCCGTCTGTTGATCATATAGGTTGGCATTGGAGTCCACGTAATTGCCAGTAAAGCCACGTAGTGTTACGTTCGGTATACTATCAAGGGCCGAGTGCATTATTTCTGTCTCCTCGAAGAAGTCGTCTAAGCTGTCAAGTTTTTGCACAATGTCACCGATATTGCCATCCGTCTGCGTATCGATCGACTTCATAGTATCAGCTCGCAGAGGGAAGAAGGTGTCATTGTATTCGTCCGCATGGAACTCCACATCAGACGTGGCAGTTTCCTGTGCATCCATGCGGTCCACTTCGGCACACGTGTAGAACACGGCATGGACATTATGTCGTGTAACACCTGATTGGGTAGCAGGCATTGGGACGGACCATCCGGTTGGCTCTGGTATGCCGTAGAGGCTTTGAATGCGCTCATATTCTTTTCGGATAGCCCGCGAGGACGAGGAAGACGCCATACTCATTCGAAGGTGGTGGCGCTCCATTGGATTGCCAGAGACAGTCATGATGTGATCCATAACCTGTAAAGCTTGGGGGCAAAGATCTGTTTGCAGGAGCCGTAGAAGCGGGGATATCAAATCAGGGCCATGGCAAGCCACTTCTGGACGTCGCATATCGATCTCAGGTATTATCGCACAGAGTATCTTCATGATTTTGACACGGAACCAGTCCGTAGTGTTGGTGAGCATGCCCATGAGGAATATCAAGCTCTGGACATCTTGTTGAGGAAAGTAGTAAGACCGAATTTCCGTGATAATATGGTTCAAGAAGTCGTTCTCCGTCTTATATTGACCATTTGCAAATCCGAGTAAGGAGGCTGCAAGTCGAGGGCACCTCTCGCCCTCAGCAACGCGCGCAAGTAGCGTGGCGCGAGCGAGCGTTTTCGGATCGTCAACCGAAGGATCGAATTGATGAAGGAAGTGGGATAGGTTTGCTAGAATCGTGAGGAGCAATCGATTGCAATCACCAATAAGCTCGTTGTTTGGGAGGCCACTGAGACGGTGTAGGACATCTAATGTTCGATTTAAGGACTCCGAAGATTTCAACCCTTTGTACACCAGGTTTTGGATACCATCAAATCCTCCTTCCCACTTTGGTGGCTGCCCTTGGATGAGCTCGCCGACGACGACTGGATCGCTCATATCCATTCGGTCAAGGAACTTCTCTAGCATGCCGATACTTTCAATGAACTCTGTCTCATGGATAGTGTTGAGACATGCACAGGTAGTCCAGAACAGCTGTGGATAACGCAAAAGGTCTGCCGGTGCTAGAGAGCTGATGATAATTTTGAGAGTGGTGAGAATCTCCATAGAGAATGTCCGGTAGTCCGCCTCCTCGTCAGCGATGGTGTTCGAGAGTCGAGCCAGCATATCTGCAAGCATCCTGGAATCCAATGACATAGATATGCAACGGAACACTTGAAATGAACGACACGCAAGATGTCGTACAGGGCAGGAGGTGGCCCAGTTCAGCGCCTCTTTTGCCCAGAGGTCATTAATGCCTTCATAAGCCAGGCTGAAGAAGTCGACCACTCTGTGGGTAACACTCGACATTGACAAAGGTACCCGGCGCCCATCATCTTCATCGTCCTTATCGTTGCTATCTTCGTACTCCCAGACCACCTTTGGGTCACTCTTGCGGATGGATTCCACAAAGTCCTCGATTGATTGCCGGCTTCCAGCAGGCTCATTATCATCGATCTTCGAAGCTATTAATTCGTGGATAAGATGAACAAGCATCTCTCGAGCTTGTTCTTGTACTGTGAGCGTGTAATGGTCCCAGAGGATGAGAACAACATGCAGCAACTTCACTACATCATCAAGAGGAAGTGTGACCGGCGCAACCATCAGATCGACGAGGAAGATAAGAGCAACCTGGCCAAGTGAAAGACCCGCTTGCTTATTTCCGACAGGAAGCACAGTCCCAAGGTCGGCAACATAAGGCAGGTTTTTTATATCTGGCGGTGCAGGGGTGACATCTTTCCGCTCTTGGACCATATTCTTTGGGATGACTTGTAGGAGGAAAAACTCAATCACCTTCGAACCAGCGGGTGTTCCAGATAAAAATACGACCACCTGCTTGGCATACTCAACGAAGTTCTGCTCTTTGCGCTCCAAGCAGAGGCTTATGATGAAATCAAGCACGAGCTGCACGTTCCCGCCATGAGGACCTGTGGCAAGCGCCTGCCAGAGAGCCTGAACCTCATTCGGAAGTATAGTACTAGATCGAATAGTGATTTCAAAGAGGTTCGCAAGAAGCATGTATGACCGTGCGGTAGGTCCGCCATTAGGATCAACCTGAAGCTCTATGGTCTGTACCCAGGGAAGGATAGCAGCTACCATATTGCGTTGGCTGTCTGGTCGCAAATTTCTAAAGTGCAGGGAAAATTCGGAGAATAGGGTGAACGCCAAGTCGGAGTGCTGTTGCGCTAGACGCTTGGATGTCTCAAACTGCGCAAGCTTGTATACAGCAGTTGTTTTGTCAGAGATACTGATGTCAAAGTCTTGTAGCCTGGAATTCTTTTGTTGACGCTCTTCGAGAGTGCGAAGTAATTTAGCTGACTTCATCCTAATTTCTCGCTTGGGGCTGCCCAGTGTGACAAGTACTGCACCTAAAATTCTCCAAAAGCCAAGTGGGTAGTCAGTATGTTCAATAAGGACCTGAGTGACCACTTCAAAATAGCTCTCCAAGGCTTTGGGTCGCTCTGTGACATAGCACATCTCAATTGATCTTTCCAACAAGTATGAATGTTCTTTGTTATGGATAATCAAATTTTTGAGTGCACGCTTACCAGTTGCATGCCACTTATCACCGACTGTGTTGAAAATAATATCAATCCATGAGAGCATGCGAGCCACATCAAACTGAAGTACAGAGCCACTCTCCGTCGTAATACTGATAGGTCCCGCCTGTGGGTTATTAGATTGAGAAATGGAAGTTGTAGGGTATCAGTACTCACACAAAGAGATGCCATTGCGCCGAGAGCCGCTGCACGGAGGTTCTTCTTCTCGATCTCCATTGCTGCAGCGGTGTTTCGCAACTCCCCTCCAGTTTCATGACGAAGGGCGTATTTCCGCATGTTCTCTTCCCGCTGAGAAATCTGGGACTGATTCGGTGAGTATCCACACCAATCTTCCATGAGGGAGAAGGCGGACTTCCTGGATTCGAAAGGGATCCAGCGAGACGGATCCTTGGTCCGGTTGACGCCTTCGAACAGCTCTTCCATTAGCCCACAATAATGAAAGCGTAATCTTTGGAATTCCCAGTCATTCTGGACTTCAGCATCACTTAGGAAGATTCGCAAATCTTTGGTGTAAGTGACAAGATTATTAACGATCCAGTCGTCATTGTATACTTCGGGTTCATGCAAGAATTTTGAAGTCAACTTGTAGACATGTGTCACTTCCGTCCGTAACCTATCAGTTTTGCGGGTTCGTCGTGGACTACTTGGAGTTCTGGAGTGCGTGCCAATCCGAATTTTCGCTTCCTCATTACAGGCTGTTACAGCATACTGTAGTGACTCGAGAAGTGTACGGTACAGATTTGTCTTAATCGATCCCAGAGCTATGACGATAGCATTTCGAATTGAAGACCGTTCCGCGGATAGCAATGGAATCACAAATGCAAAGAGACTCCTGGCGGAGCCTATTTTGTCGTGGGACTGCTGCGATCCCTTTGAAGCCTTGCGTGCATGCTGGGCGTTGGCGAGTTGACTCTGGGATTGCGCACCAACGCTGTTGAGAGTGGTACATGCCATGACGAGGTATAACTTCCATTGCTCAATCAATATTTCAGCAGTCATGTTGCTTCTTCCAAATGAGCGCGCTTGCATGGCATCAGCTGGAGTATAATGAGGATTTTGTGAGTTTTCAGCAAGTGCAGTGATGGTTTTGTGCATATGGACGAGGCGCGCACAGACAATTTCTCGGCCTAGTGTAACGGCGAAGGGACAGGTCTCAAAGCTTATTCGAATGATATTTGGGAAAACTTTTGACCATAGCGTAGAATCATACGAGACCTCACTACTGCACAGTTCGATCAGAGTATTATTGGAGGCACTCCTTCGCTTGCCTTTTTGGATTCGGCTTCTTTCGGCTACAGTGAGCTGTTCGTCGTTGACATCCAGGATTTGCTGGGAATCGGCTTCGAGAATCCTGATAATTCGAGTATTTTCCTTACCAAGAGCGTTGTCAAATTCGGTGATAAGCCGGAGGACTGTGATCGCAAAGGCCCGAACCCTCCGTGATTGTGAACAAAGGAAGAATAAACCATGAGACTCTATTTCCTCCACTTGAGCAAGGACACTAGAGAGATCAAGTTGTAACGCTCGGCTTCCAGTCGTACTCTTCTCCCCGGTATCTGTAGTGGCACCCTTGGTCTTTTGCTTAATTTCCTCAATCCAAATTCTTAGGAGCTCAACATAGAGCCTAAGCGTAGACTCAATATGGCCTGGACCGAGCATGCCTTCATCTGACATTGTTGAATATCGTGCATCAAAATTGAAGATGAATCTTGCAAATCCCATGGTCACTTGTTGTGCGTGCGACTGCCGCGCAATAGCTTTAAGAGATTCAGCAGATGAATTGGCGATATTTGACTGAACGTGGGCCGTTCCCGTACACAGTAAATTGATCAGTGAGTTGAACGGAATATGGTCAGACAAGCAGCGAGGAAGCGTTTGAACAGCAACATGAAGCAAGTCATAGAACCCCTGCCTCTGATCCAATGCGCTAGGATGGTCATCACGTCTTCCAAAACTGAAGGCCTCGGAAATTGGGGTCTTTGGTGTGGTTCCGCCAAATTTCTCGTCTAGAGCGGCCTGGCCACCGAAAGCGTTATCGCACAGAATGGTAATGTTTCCCAATATCTCGCAGAAGCGAATATAATGATCCCTAACATTATCACTAAGCCTTGATGTGTTTACAGGGCGTGGTGATGCTTCGCCCGGTTCCTCTAAAGTGTTTGGTAGCCGGGGATCAAACAGAAATTGGGATCGAAACAGATGTGCTGAAGCAGAAATGTCGGTAAAAGGGTTTGGAATAGAGCCAGTTGGAAAAGGTGGGCATAACTGGTCACAATTTTCGAGATCTGTTACTATTGCAAGGAAAGATCTGATTCCAATAACCATCTTTTCTGGTTCCATTTGCTCGATTTTCAGATCCCTCCCAGAAGATGTGAAATGGTCTGAGTTGATCAGGGGGAATATGATATTCCGAAAACACACATCCGGATGTTTGAAACCAATCATTCGTATGAGTTGAATCAACGGGTCCGCCACCGCTGAGTCGGTGCTCAAATAGGTCCTCTTTCCCGCGGGCAGTGCGATTCGGGCCACCTCTTCAACTTTTCGAAGTGTAGCCGTTGGAGAGTCCGAGTATCGAAAAAAGTAGGTCCAAACTAAGCGACACATAGCTTGGAGGGCCGGACCCCTGGTCGGACGATCCTTCAGCTTTGCTGGGAGGGATTGAACCACCGAAAGCCATTGGGACGAAAAATTATCCTTTGAGGATAAGCACATCAGTAGAACGTGAAGTGGGAATGCAGCTGGCCAATGGCGCGGCTTTGTTAACATATGTGGAAGGCGGGAATGAACCAGGTCTAGAAATTCCTTCCACCTGGGAAGAGTGAGATCACAGTTCGGATTTGCAGCAACGGGGAGTAAGAGTCTCTCAAAAATGTTGCAGTATGTCTGCTTGATTCGCTGGCCATGAGAACTGACAAATAAGCGAGCTAAGGACCGCATGAAGTCGCAAGATTTACTCCATTTAGTATCAGGGAACGTTCTCACGCGGAGATGTTTCATCCCTGATATCAAAAGTTCAGACCTGGCGTCTCCTTCCTTCGACGGGCCGCGAATGCTTTCATCCTTCTGGTATCGCTCAAGTTCGGCCAAGAAGCGGTTAGTCACACTAGTGAACTTCTCCTCGCTCATAATCCCAAGCAGCTCTGAATATATTCTCCAATTAGCCATTCGGAGAGGCGATGCCGCTATCTGTTCTGGGTCGACCGTCTTGAGCTGGCCGAAAACGATATCCTCCAAACGATCAGCCATATCCAGGGTGATAGACTCCAGGGTGCTCTGGTTGAAGATTTCGATTAAGACTCGGCATACGAGGTACACTGATACTGTCGCTCGTCTCTCTGTCAAAACAATGTCGTCATGTCGGGAAACCAGCGAATTCGGTGCGGCATCCGTAGATGTGGCGGAATCAGCGATCATTTGCGGGGGCTCGGTGTTGCGTCGGATGAGTACACCATTCTCCGCAGGGGACTTGGTCTAAAAAGAAATAGATTTACTTTGTTAAGCGAGACACGTTTGTAAGAAGGGGCTTTGGACATACCTGGCTTGCGGCTTGCTTGGCCACTATAACGGCATCACCCTTAGCCTTTCGCCAAAACATGATGGTATCAATCAACGGTTTTGGCTTCTGGCGAGCGATATGGCCCAGGGCTGATATCAATTGATCAAAGTTTGGGTCCGCGCCAGGACCGCATACCTCTTCAACTGGTGCGTCAGACTCACTCAACTTCATTATGGCCTGATTGATCTTGTTGTCTGCTTGACCGACAAACTTTCCCCAGAGTCAGTAACATATTTGAGCCGGTGTGGTACTGGGGACATACTGAGTTAAAAAGGTGGTGTAATGCATATTCGCCAACAGTCTTCGATTCCGCATGGAGGTGCTTTGAGTGTGAGCGGCTGTGAGAGCGCTCTCGCCATGGTTTTCCAGCTGAGTTCATTCGTCTATGTGCCGGATTTATTGGGTTTTTTAATTTATCACCGGCGGCTTCATCCGTATCCTGGTCCTCGATCGTGCTCAACCCCCCCTGCATGTTGGAGGTCGCTCCATTTCCTCCCACATTCTGGTGACTTGCATGTATGTCAGGTTGTTCTAGTCTTCCAACTGCAGGGGGCTCAGGTTCGACACCGCGAGTGAGGCTTGCAATTAATTCCGGGCTTAAAGGACTCGTAGAGGTCGTTGACGCGGCGAAACTGGTGTTTCGGGAGTGTTGGATTCCATGGACTATTGAAGTTTGCCGATGGTGTCCATATGAATTGGAAGGCCGCCTTTCCAAGCTCCCATCGTATCCGGCGCCAGGACGAACAGTAGATGGGTCGGGGCTCTTGGAGTGAGAGTGACCGCGACGATTCTGAGGTTGTAAGGTCGCAGGGGTCAGTGCGGATGCGTCGGGTGCTCTTCCTCGGACGGCGGACGTTTCCCGACTGTGAACCGTGGATGTTGGTGTACTCCTTGTGACTAGACGCTCTGGTGGAGAAGAGAAGTTATGGTGCGACGCAGAACTCGTTTCGTCGGGGATGAGGGGCATCGGGAGTGACTGGATGGGACCAGCCTTGATCGTGGGATGGGAGGCCACTAGAAAAGCAACAGGTCAGTACTACCCTCGCCAGAAAGGTTTCCAACAGGATATCGGTTTAAGGATGAAGTATGGATGAAGCCTCTGCGCTAGAAGAAGCTGGGTTGGGGGAATGAAGTCCACATGGTCAGGGTTGGTCACATACTGTTGTACTCCATGTTGCGTCCTAGCAGTCAAACATTCATTGCACAATAGTGCTCGCATCTAGAGGAGCAAGAGAATACGAGGGCGTGCATAAGCAGCTCATCATTGCCCTCTACCCCGGAAAAAGAAATGTTGAGCAGTATCAATCTTCGAAATATGAGCTTCGTCGGACGAGCTTAGTGAGAGCAGCTGTTTGTTCGCGACCGAGAGAAGCTAAGGACGGCACGATACGGGGGCCAGCGAAACCCACTCGCCGACAGACTAATTATTTACCACCTCCTCGTCTCATTAAGAATCATCGATGATTCTCTGATGGGGAATCATATCTTTCTTTTACTCTACACCCCAATCACCTACAAGGCACAGCTACTCGAGGCATACCAATGCTAGAATTCAATAGGGTTTGCTGAAAGGCAAAGAATAATCCACGACTTATCGGTCAAGCTTTTATCGAACAAAAAAAAATTCCCATTTCTGCGAATTATCGACAATTATAAGACCAGATACTTTACCCCCAAAACTCAGATTGACGAAGGATATCAATAAACCTTGGTTTAAGAAAGCCTCTTCCTAAGAAGACTGTAGTTATCATGACTATCACAGAGCGCTTTACAGCATTGCTTGTTCCAAACTTCAAATCCCCCAGCACTACCTACCTAGGTAGGTACTGAGGGCGGTCAGACACAGCAAAGTGAAAGGGAGGAAGGACTTCACATGCCACGAAACCTGGTTGGTCCAGAATAATGATCCAGGTTGAGGAAAGGCGCTTTCGGAATTAAGATGATCCATGGTCATGGCTCAATGCTTCTGGTTCCCTGATCAGGTTTAGGGGGTTCAGGTCGCAGCTCGGTTAGGTTAGTGGATTGCCCATTTAAGGGTTACGGCGCGACACTGCCAGGTGCACACCTGCCTGTTCAAATGCGCTGAGCTCTCTCATCATCAACATATCATAGCCTCCAGGACGGCTAATTTCTTCACCTTCCTAGCAGGTCTGTTAGGATTTTGTCCAACTATACACATCGATTAGTTGGATCTCTCTTGTTCGTGACTGAATACTTATTTGAAGGATTTATAACGACTCGAACATTCTTCGGAACACCCATCATTCAGAATCACCTGAGAATGTGTTCTGACCATTATTATTAACACTGAACTATGTCCATATATGCTCTCATCAAGAATATCTAGTGTTTTCAATGTTCATCCCAAAGATCAGCATGAGGGGATATGTTTGTGCCTACGTTGGATGCCCCGCTAGAAGCAACTCTCCGCATCTTGAATATGATTCCAAGCATAAACAATTCAAAGATTTCTAGGGCTATTGAGGGACCTTGGCCAATGAAAAGGGCAGCTCGTGAACTCGTGCTACACTATCTGGCAGTGTTCAAATAAGGAGCAAAGCAGCTTCCCACATTTTGCCAGTGCCTATAAAGCTCGAGGTTTTCGAATAAATGGTTAAAGGCGCCAGCAAGATGATCCTGCCTCAGTATCCAGGCTGCATCAAGTGGTGGGAACGAAATGAATAAGAACTTACTACCTAGGTAGTAAGAGTTGATACCTAGTACTAGATATTGAGTCCTAGGATAGCAAATAGTCTTTCACATGCAGGCTCTTGCTCAACACCCAGTCACATTCAAGAGAGAGCCCACCCATTCTTAATTGCAACGTGATGCATCGTTACCTGATGGAGTAACAACAGGACACAGCCTTGTTGAACTGCTGTCTAGTTCACCAGATTTGGCGAAGATTGGACTTCACCTTTGAACTCTAAGCATGACTGCAGGGAATGCTAAACCGTTGGGGAAACATACATTAATTCCGAGCAAGGACACTTCCACAACAACATAATAGTCCCATCCAAATGTTCGCTATCTTATTATCGAGAAAGACAAAAAAAAGCCAGGGTCATGATTCAAAACCCTCGTGGGTTATATATGTCTCAATGCAGGTACCTACCTAGGTAGGTAGTTATACCATAGCCTCTGGAGACAACCTAGAAGTGCCGCGCGGAATCAGTCCGTAGTTTCCGTATCCTTCCTCGCTGAGCAGGATTCTCCGAAGCTGACCCAGGAGTAAAGCGCCGGTACAGAACGGTGCAGAGCGGAATAAATCGCAGAGCTAATACATGCAACCCCTTCTCGTGGAAACGAATGGAAAGTGCCTGCGTATGAGACGGCCCGCTCGTATCACAAGAAGCAGATGTAGTCGTAAAGAGCGACATTATTTTGTCACTTGTGTCATACGATAATATCAATACAACACACTAATTATGATCTAGCGAAACGATGTAGGAGAGAATTATAATTCGTCTGAAAGGTGCGGCTATCTTCCCCATATTCCCCAGCTAAATCGCCAGAACCCCCAAAATAGTAGGGAGTGATAATAATAATGGAAATACTGAAATAATAATGAGGTCGCTCAAAGGCGGAATTCGGGTAGAAAAGTAGTTCGGTAGCGCTTTCGGGAGATCCTCCATACGAAGGCAAAGTACGGAGTATGATGATGGCTTCTCCTCCACTCTGGCAACCACAGACTCCGGCGCCACCTCCAGTATTATTATTTTTCCATGTCAAGTGAGGGCCGAAGTTCCCTTCCGAGCCAGATTCGATCTCGGTCAAGCGTCGGTCATTGTGTGGGTTCCCCACAGAAGTCACGGCGCATATAAAACCGTCATGTTCTCATGAAGCCCCAGGGATAGAATTGAAACTTGGGAAGTGGTACCATCTCAAAAATCTTCGATCAGATTCTGGATTATTATCAGTGTTCGCCCGTGACTACAACCCGGAGTATAACGAGACCTCCAGTCCCCGCCATCGTCTTCTGCCACCCACCATTCACTCTCCGGCCACGTCCGCGCCGCCGGAGCTCGGAAAAGGCCACGATTGCCTCAGGCACGGTGCACCTGGCGCGTCTATCACCCACTCGCTTTCCCTATCTTGTCCACCCACCGCCTGGTTATGCGGTCTGTTTAAACTGCGGAATCGGTAGTCCTGCCCCGTGAATCACACCACGGCTCCCCTAACTTTCCCTCCGCTTCTACTTTCTTCTCCTTGTGATCTCAACCTTATTTTCCTCTCTTACCTCTCTTACCACCCACCTCCACCTCCTTGATTCCTGATCCGCACGTCTAGAGTCAGGTTTCTTGTTCTCGCCAAGCCTGATTCTGGCGACCTACAGATAAGGGTCCTTTCCCGCCCTCCTCTCCTCTCCTTCGTTTAGGCTCTTTCTTTCCTTTCAACTTCCGTTAGAGCGGCACCATATTTATTGCCTTTGTTGAACCCGCCCTAACCATGGCGCAACTCGACACTCTTGATTTGGTCGTCCTGGCGGTGCTCTTGGCCGGTAGTATCGCCTACTTTACCAAGGGCAGCCTCTGGGGCGTTGTCAAAGACCCCTATGCTACCTCCGGACCTGCAATGAATGGGGCTGCCAAGGCCGGCAAGTCTAGGGATATCATCGAGAAAATGGACGAAACTGGCAAAAACTGTGTTATTTTCTACGGCTCGCAGACTGGAACCGCGGAGGATTATGCCTCCAGACTAGCTAAGGAAGGATCCCAGAGATTTGGCCTCAAGACCATGGTCGCTGATCTAGAGGAGTATGACTACGAGAACCTGGACAAGTTCCCCGAAGACAAGGTTGCTTTCTTCGTTCTGGCAACCTACGGTGAGGGAGAACCTACGGATAACGCTGTCGAATTCTATCAATTCATTACTGGTGACGAGGTTTCTTTCGAAGGTGGCGGCAGCGCCGACGATCAGCCCTTGTCCTCCCTTAAGTATGTGACTTTCGGCCTGGGTAACAACACTTATGAGCACTACAACGCAATGGTCCGCCAGGTGGATGCCGCCCTCCAGAAATATGGTGCGCAGCGAATTGGATCTGCTGGTGAGGGTGATGATGGCGCTGGTACAATGGAAGAGGATTTCTTGGCCTGGAAGGAGCCTATGTGGGCGGAACTCTCCGAAAAATTGAGTCTCCAGGAGCGTGAGGCTATCTACGAACCGGTTTTCAGTGTCATCGAGGATGATTCTCTCACCCCCGAAGATTCCAATGTCTACCTTGGAGAGCCTACTCAGGGTCACCTTGATGGCCAGGGCAAGGGTCCTTTCTCCGCCCACAACCCATTCATCGCGCCTATCGTTGAGTCTCGTGAACTGTTTACTGTCAAGGGCCGGAACTGCTTGCACATGGAAATTAGCATTGCTGGGAGCAACCTGACTTATCAGACCGGTGATCACATCGCTATTTGGCCTACCAACGCTGGTGCGGAGGTGGATCGTTTCCTCCAGGTCTTTGGTATTGAAGAAAAGCGCCACTCTGTAATCAGCATCAAGGGTATCGATGTGACTGCTAAGGTTCCCATCCCAACTCCTACCACCTTTGATGCAGCTGTTCGTTACTACATGGAAATTTGTGCACCTGTGTCCCGTCAATTCGTCGCAACTCTGGCTCCCTTCGCTCCCGATGAGGAATCCAAGACTGAGATTGTCCGCCTCGGAAATGACAAGGATTACTTCCACGAGAAGATCACCAACCAGCGCTTCAACATCGCCCAAGCTCTCCAGAGTATCACTTCTCAACCATTCTCGAATGTTCCGTTCTCTCTGCTTATCGAAGGTCTTCACAAGCTCCAACCGCGTTACTACTCCATCTCTTCGTCTTCCCAGGTTCAGAAAGACAAGATCAGTATCACCGCTGTCGTTGAATCCGTTCGCTTGCCTGGTGCCTCTCATATAGTTAAGGGCGTGACTACCAACTACCTCCTCGCCCTCAAGGAGAAGCAAAATGGCGAACCATCCCCCGATCCTCATGGCTTGACCTACTCTATCACTGGCCCGCGCAACAAGTACGATGGAATTCATGTCCCAGTCCACGTCCGCCACTCGAACTTCAAGCTACCCTCTGACCCCTCGAGACCCGTTATCATGGTTGGACCTGGCACTGGTGTCGCTCCTTTCCGCGGCTTTGTTCAGGAACGCGCTGCTTTGGCTGCTAAAGGCGAGAAGGTTGGCCCCACTGTTTTGTTCTTTGGTTGCCGTAAGCGCGATGAGGATTTCCTGTACAAGGATGAATGGAAGGTAAGCTCACACTTTTTATTATTATTATTAGTTTGATGACTGTAAGTGATTCTAATTTTGCTTTTATAGGTATATGAGGACCAGCTTGGAGACTCCTTGAAGATTATCACCGCATTCTCCCGCGAGGAGGACAAGAAGGTCTACGTTCAGCACAGACTCCGTGAACATGCAGAGCTTGTCAGTGAGCTTCTGAAGCAAAAGGCCACCTTCTACGTCTGCGGAGATGCCGCGAACATGGCTCGTGAGGTCAACCTCGTGCTTGGCCAGATCATTGCCGCCCAGCGTGGTCTTCCCGCCGAGAAAGGAGAAGAGATGGTGAAGCACATGCGTAGCAGTGGCAGCTACCAGGAAGATGTCTGGTCATGATCCCCTGCTCTGCGTGAGCCCTTCTATCTTTACCGTACAACGAATTTTTTTTTAACTTTTTTCTTCTCTTCATGCCTCGCTGATCTTTGCATATATACTCCGGTTTTATTGATTTATCTTGGCGCGGTTCATGTATGCCTAGTGCTTTTTTCTTCAAACGGTCAACTACACTGGTGCTACGGCCTTTGAAATGGATGAGATAGACGGTGATGACAACAGATTTAAAAATTCATGATTGGAAATTCAACTCTTGGGTCCCGTGGGACTAAGGAAAGCGGTTAATACACTACATTTCTTTCGATTTAGCCAATGAATCCTTTAATAATACAGTAAGCTTACGTATTCCAATGAATATCAATTTAGTCGGATAATGTATGCACAGTTACCATGTATGAGCAGCGAGTTTCGTCTACTGTAGGGTGTATATATGTAGCAACTTGTTCCATACAACCTCGACAACTTTTCTCGAAATAGGCCTTTCTTCTTAGTCCATGCACATGAATAATTACTTTGAATGTGCTTGAATTTAATAGAAAGATGAGGTGATTCTTGAACATCTACGGAGTAGATGGAGTGGGTTCGGGCCTACTTCGGAGTTAACGAACCGCAACCAGCGTCATTCCTACATGATAAACGCGCCCCGGCAGAGCCAACATTAATCCGACATGCCAGTCTCGACGTCGCTTCATCCGCTTCTTCCCCGCTTGAGATCAGCGAACACGCAAGAAAGAATGCCGATATACCCGCTTTCTTGAAACCGTGCAATTCAATCTCTGATGTCTAGGTTGTCTTGCATTTGTTTCGATCTCCGATAAGGGTTGTTGTCGGTCGTCCCGTCATTCCCCGCAGTCACAGTGGTTCTCCGCTGCCAAAAAAAAAAAGATCTCATCTTGCAATATCGCCTATCGGCTGAAGCGATTATTGCCCGTGCAGGATGTCGTACATTGTCCCGATTCATCGGGCGAGTAGTGTCCGCCATGCATTGAAGCTGCCGTTCATGACTCCCGAGGAGGATTGTTTGGTTATTGCGTTCGTTGAACATCCCCGCTTACCCCCAACCCCCTCATCCCCAGCGCGGTCGATGATGGATAGGTTTTGGCGTATATGGAGATATAAGGCTAATGGGCTTATGACATGGTTTTCCTTATAGGAAAGCGAATCAGCTCGAATTCTACTCCCCCACACCAGACGGACTAAGCCTCATCACATCATGCTCGATATATGCCAGGGTGACGATGCTGGCCCACCTCCCGGCACCTGCGGACTCCCCGACGGATCACCTCTTCGTCGGTACCGATCGATACAGCTACTTCACTCTATCATGGGATAGCTCGAAACAACAAGTCCGCACGGAGCAGAGTTATGTCGATATTGCGGATCCGTCCTCCCGCGAAACACAGACTGGTTGTCGGAGCTTGATTGATCCTAGTGGCCGGTTTATGACGCTAGAGGTCTACGATGGCATGATTGTGGTCATTCCGATTGTGCAATTACCCGGCAAGAGGCGAGGGAGACAAGTTGCCCAGCCTTCTGGGGTTGATGCTCCGCGGGTGGGCGAACTCGGCGAGCCGACGACGACGAGGATCGACGAGCTTTTTGTTCGCTCCTCGGCGTTTCTACACGTGCAGAGTGGGCCTCCTCGTTTGGCGCTGCTGTACGAAGACAATCAGAAGAAGGTTAAGTTGAAGGTCCGGGAACTGAAATATAGTGCTGGTTTGGCAGCTGAATCGGAGTTTGTGCACTTTGCCGATTATACGCAAGAGCTGGACCTTGGAGCGTCTCACCTCGTACCTGTTCCTGCGCCGTTAGGTAAGTGCTGTTTGACTACTGGTATACCATTATGGTTTCGATCTCAGTCTGACCACTATGACAGGCGGACTTTTAATCTTGGGCGAGACCTCGATCAAATATGTTGACGCCGATAATAACGAGATCGTTTCCCAACCCTTGGACGAGGCAACCATTTTTGTGGCTTGGGAGCAGGTCGACAGTCAAAGATGGTTGCTTGCCGATGATTATGGAAGGCTTTATTTCTTGGTATTGGTCCTAGGATCTTCCGAGCATAAACAAGTGGATAAATGGGAATTGAAACTATTGGGAAACACCTCTCGGGCATCTGTCTTGGTGTATCTTGGGGCGGGAATGGTATTTGTGGGATCGCACCAGGGTAACTCCCAGATCCTCCGTATCGATGAAGGGTACCAGTCTTTCGAGATTATCCAGACCCTGTCCAATATTGCCCCTATCTTAGACTTCACGATTATGGACCTCGGGAACCGCACAAGTGAGAGCCAAACCCACGAATTCTCGTCGGGCCAGGCTCGAATAGTTACTGGCTCCGGTGCGTTCGACGACGGTACTCTAAGAAGCGTGCGCAGCGGCGTCGGTATGGAGGAGCTAGGGGTTCTTGGTGATATGGAGCACATAACGGACCTATGGGGACTTCAAGTGGAGGCTAAAGATGGCTTCTTAGACACCCTGCTCGTCACGTTTGTTGATGAAACGAGAGTATTTCGCTTCAGCCCTGACGGGGAAGTTGAGGAGCTGGAAAGCTTTCTTGGACTGAGTCTTTCGGAGAACACCCTCCTCGCGGCCAACTTACCCAATGGGCGGATATTACAGGTTACGGAGCAGAGGGTTCTCATTGCGGATATCGAAGGTGGAATGACGACCTTTGAATGGACTCCGCCAGATCAGCTTGTTATTACGGCTGCTTCTGCCAACGATGAATTCATGGTTCTCGTCATTGGTGGTGAGCTTGTGACGGTCTTGGATATCAGGAGTGACGCCCAGGTGATTTTGCAAAAGGACTTTGGAGCAGATAAGCAGATCTCAGGAGTCACTTTGCCGTCCTCTCCAACGAATGTTTGCATTGTTGGATTTCCTCAGTTAGCCACAGTTTCTGTATTGAAACTGCAGGACCTGTTAGAAGTTCATACAGTGTCTCTAGGCCTGGCCGGAGAGGCCTTCCCACGATCTGTGCTCGTTGCTAATGTTTTGGCGGAGAGCCCTCCCACACTCTTTATCTCAATGGCGGATGGGAGTGTCATCACTTACACATATAACACCAACAACAATTCCCTATATGGCATGACCAAACTCATTCTGGGATCTGAACAGCCAAGCTTCAAGAAGCTACCAAGAGGCGACGGGCTCTGTAATGTTTTTGCAACATGCGAAAACCCCAGCCTAATATATGGGTCTGAGGGGCGCGTTATCTACTCTGCGGTAAACTCCGAAGGAGCTTCGCGTATTTGCCATTTCAACTCCGAGGCATATCCGGGTTCAATCGCCGTGGCCACCTCCCACGAACTAAAGATCGCTCTGGTGGACAAAGAAAGGACTACGCAGATCCAAACACTTCCAATTGGCGCAACCGTCCGTCGGGTCGCCTATTCCCCCTCAGAAAAAGCATTCGGCATCGGCACCATAGAGCGCAAGCTGAAAAATGGGAGGGAGTGGGTGCAAAGCCAATTTGTTCTCGCTGACGAAATCTTATTCCGGCGGCTTGATTCTTTCGATATGAACGCTGAGGAGATCGTCGAAAGCGCTATTCGAGCGGAATTTCCTGCGGGCAAGGACAAAAATGGACGGGACTTCCACGCGGCCAAGGACCGGTTCGTTGTTGGTACCGCGTATTTGGATGAGGAATCAGACTCTGCTCGCGGGCGCATTCTGATATTTGAGGTCGACAATGGCCGAAAATTGGCAAAGGTTGCCGAAACACCTGTGAAGGGGGCGTGCCGTGCCCTGGCGATGATGGGCGATAAAATTGTTGCTGCACTTGTTAAGACGGTATGTAATCCTCTCTGTTCTATGTCTCGTTTTAAAATTCTCATCTTTTCCTGTATCTGACTTTTCCTTAAGGTTGTGGTGTACAAAGTGGTACACCAGTTCGGGGGGATTAAGCTAGAGAAAGCCGCGAGCTATCGAACGTCCACTGCACCGGTAGATGTGACGGTGACGGGTAACTTGATTGCGATCTCGGATCTTATGAAAAGCTTATGTCTCGTTGAGTATAAAGAGGGCGAGAATGGCCTTCCCGATTTGTTGACGGAGGTAGCTCGTCATTTCCAAACCGTCTGGGGTACCGGCGTTTCGTGTATTGCGCCAGACAACTTTCTGGAAAGCGATGCCGAAGGAAATCTGATTGTTCTCCGGCGCAATCGTACGGGAGTGGAGGAAGACGACAAGCGCAGGCTGGAAGTCACGGGTGAGATTTCACTCGGCGAAATGGTCAATAGAATCAGGCCGGTCAATATCCAGCAGCAGCCCAGCGCAACTGTTGTCCCAAGAGCTTTCCTGGGAACGGTAAGTTCTTTTTCTGATATCCGTTCGACTTAAAACCCACCCGATCACTTACCTAACTAATCCTTGACGAATCACAGGTCGAGGGCTCCATTTACCTCTACGCCGTCATAAACCCCGAGCACCAGGACTTCCTAATGCGTCTTCAAGCAACAATGGCCGGTAAAGTTGAGTCGCTCGGAGGCGTCTCATTTAACGAGTTCCGTGGGTTCCGGACCATGACTCGAGAGGCGAAGGAGCCGTACCGCTTTGTGGACGGAGAGCTTATTGAGCGGTTCCTTACCTATGACCCCAAGATGCAAGAGGAAATCATTGACATGGTGGGCTTGATGAGTGTTGACGAGGTCAAACCGATGATAGAGGCACTGAGGAGATTGCACTAGTTTCTTTCCTATTCTAGGCAGGCTTTTTTTTTTTTGCTTTTGCCTTTCATGTTGATGTATAGCGCCTATGAAAATGTGATTGGATCTCGGATAGTTTAGAAGTCGGAAAGGAGATAGACCCTTGTGTACCAGAGATTTCACCGTAATTAGCATATATTTTTCTACAGAAGACTGTGAAGGCAGTTGGTTAATTGCGATGGCTGACAAATTGAGGCGTTGATATCTTTTCCAGCTCCCTCCCCCACCAGGCCGATTAAAACAGAATAAAAATGAAGCATATATAAATCAAGTGTACAGGAGAAGAAAGTCCCATAAAAGGTCTACAAGAAAAGATTCAGGCAAAGTATACCAGCACCACACAGCCTTCCACCTAATATTTTTCATAGCGGAGAGGGAAAAAAAAAAGACCCAATCAAGCCTTTTTCTCATCTTCCGACTCACTCCAATCCAACAACTCTTTAATCTGCTCCTCGGACAACCTCGCGCCAGCTCCATCCCCGGAAGCCTCCTTCTCCAGGTTCTTGCGGTGCTTCTTCATCCTCTTCCTCGCATTCTTCCCCCACTCAGGCACCCCACTGGCCGTCGCAAACTCATCCACCTCACCCAGCTCATCATCCGTGTTTTCCACCTCCCCGAGCACCTTCCCCCCATCACTGCCACCCCCACGCAGCGCATTCGCGGACATCTTAGCCTTCTTCGTGTCTGTTCCTTCCCGCTTCGCACGCTCCTTCTCCAGCTGCTTCTTGCGGTCTCGCTCGTGCATTTTCTTGAAGAAGGCTTCTATATAGGGCCGGATGATAATGTAGCCGACGACGGAGAGGATAACTTTTGTCCATCGGGAGAAGCTGACTTCGGAGAAGGACTTGTAGGTGTTTGTGAAGAAGCGGCGGAAGATTTCTTCGAAGCCGGAGTAGATTTGGGTGAAGAAGTCGTTTAGGGCGTCGGTGACGACGGAGTTGGAGGAGGACATTTTTTTTCTTTCTTTTTTTTTGATCTCTTGTTTTGATTTAGGGTGAGGTATGTATGGAGAAGTTGGGAAAAGAAAGGACAGTTAGGTCCTGGGAGGGAGGAAAGAGAGGGAATAAAGGTAGTGGAGGTAGGTGGAGAAAGCTAGGATATCACGGAAGAGGATGGTGGGATGGGTTGGTTAAACAGGTTTCTCTGGTACAAGGACCGGACAACCAGAAGAAAGGAGAAAAAGAAAATAATAAAAACACAAACAGCAAGATGAAGTAGATCCCAATTGACTAGGTGAGCCTGTTTTTACCACATCATCGAGGGATGAAGTGACTTGAGAGACGAACTGAGCTTTGGGGCTTTTTCTGGCGACTTCCAAAATAGGAACTTTACGAAATGAGTCTAGCGTGGCTACCCGGAGCGGATAAATTACTGTTCCCGAAATTGAGCTTTGGCCAATCAAAGGCCGAGATTGGGTCAATTAGAGATTCTCGCGTCAAGGTCGCGTTCCTGCGTGCTCTTGACAGGGCCAGGACGAGGACGGCAACAATCAGGAGAAACGAAATTTGTGAGCTAAAAGTGAACCTGTTCAAGCGAGATCCCACACTCTTGTGATTGTGTCCCAAGGGATTGACTGAAATGGATCAAAACGAGGATGCTGGTCTTGAAGAGGTATGTAGAACCGCGATTCTAAAGATGATACCTATGCCCAGTTATTAATTTTCCATAGCGCCTTAAATCTGCTCTCTGGCTATCAATAGGGAAGATTGTGGATGAGGAGACCTTTAAGCTCGGCGTAAATGCTACGCCCCAATTTATTGGAGCATTGACAGAGCTCGTCTGGGCTCAAATAGGTATGAGCTATTGTACCTATAGCGGGGATGAAAATGGCTTTGGCCATTCTGTTATGCGTCAATTGGGCTGACTATAACCGCCAACAGAGACTGCTAGTCAAGATTTAGAGTCCTTTGCAAAGTAAGTGCTATTCCGGGTGTCGTTCTCCTTCGACTCGTTGACTGTACTACGTAAGACATGCTGGTCGTTCAACAATAAATGTATCCGATGTGATGATGCTCGCACGCCGCAACGAAGGGCTAGAATCGATACTGCGTTCTTTTGTCGAACAGCAGCGCGATACAGAAGCTTCCGAAGAAGAATAATGTTTCTTTTTCCTCTTTTCTCCTTTCATTTAGCATATACCCTCGCATAATTCATGACGTTTATATAACGACCTGCGCCTGGATTTGACCTCTGCACTTACCCCATGCTAGTGAACATATCTGACCTCGCATTATAAGCGGCGGATTGAGTCGAGATTTACTAGACGGCTGTACTTCGAGTCCAAACCTGGCTATGCCCGTTCTCACTGCTACTTGATTAGCTGTTTCATACTGAATAATTATCGACAAAAGAGTATTATCATGGCCATGCGTGCAGCCTCCCATTGGCAGCATATACCTAAGAAAACAGCTATCCTTTGCCGCGGATCAGGATTATGCACTAGATAGGTCCTATGACCATTTTTTTTTTTTCGAAATCGCGATCAATAAAGAGCTTCGAAAAAAATAAGTAGCCAGCCAAGAGACCATCCCCACTAGGCTCCCTAGTACTACCATTGCTGCCCGTTGTGAGAATGCGGTGATCCTGACGCCTTTCGTCATACACCCAACGATTTATCAGTCCCAAAAACACAGCAAAATACCAGGGAACACAGAGAATATTTGACTTAGAAGAGATATTTGTCATTCATTGATATATACTCTTCTCATTGAAAATATTTTGATACTAAGCTTCTCCCAAAGTGCATTAATGCCAAGACTGGGCATTGCTGGCTTGGTAGCGCCCTTCTTGAATGCGTATATCTATCTCTCTTGTTGATTCCTTGGAACTATCTGACTATCCTAATGGATACAGATACCACTAGGCGGTGAACATGGGCAGAACCCTAATACGGATCGACCCATGCGGATAGCATGGCTTGGGGGCTTTTGAACGTCGCAATAATGTTGTGAATTATGAAAAAGACTAATGTTCTTGGTTAATTAGAATACAAGATCTAGTTCTTTCTCTTGAAACGTGAAGTCTATTCACGCGATAAAAACCTATCTGTTCCCTCTTTCCACATGCTCACCCAGCAATCTGAGTAGCATTATTAGCTGCAAGCAGAATACATAGGGCCACAAATGCAAGGTTTTCCATGTCTACAGCACTTCTTAAACGAAATGGTCCAAATGTAACCATGTGTAGAAATGGCTCTACCCCCTTCTGGGCCCCGTATCGAAGATAGTGTTCATACCCATCGTCACCCTGGCACATGATAATGTAAACCTCATCACCATTCTGCGATAAGAGAAATCGACTAATATGACTGTCAGTTTACTGTGTTAGGAGTCGTATAAGGGAATCATGTCTTACTGGTTGTTAAGCATGGCATCACCGATATTAGAATTCATTATCCACCCAACAACCTCGGCGGTTTCCTGCATTTGGATCGAACTTGACCCTGGCGCAAAACGGTTGGCTCGTTTAACCTCAATTAGCCCAAGCACTCGGTGCCTCGCACGGCTCCAAATGCCTCCGTCAGTGAGGGCGGTAAAGTCTGCATTCTTAAAGATGGCCTTGTAACGAATTCTGTTCAATGTCCATGAAGCTGTGGAGTTTGGAATAAGCCCCTGTACGGCATCGAGGAATAGGAATAGGGCCACGTTGACCTCAACTTCATCGTCTACCTGGGGATGATGGGGGGCTGGAGACTTCTATGTTAGCCGCAAGTTCAAGTAATCAATGAACCTGGGTTATGATAAAGGAGGCGTAGGTGTGAATACAGATTATACTTACCTGTATGAGGACCGGCACCATGTACACGGCTGGGAGGAATACACATAGCCTGGTACCGCAGGACAGGCATCCAGGAACCAGCCCATTGCTGGTCAGCCTCAGTAATCCCATTCAGGCGATAGCCTGAGGCGACCAGAGCGATATACTTCTGATACTCAACGGACGCCGATAGAATCAACCAGGCAGCTTGAACATAGTTGCCTAGCCCGTACACTCCCATAATATTCAGGAGCTCATGAGCAGCCTTTGGAAAGGGCCAAAGTGCGCGAAACATAGTGAACTGTTTTTTTCTCACTCTGGAGCCTGATGCCATATGTTTCACGTCATGGATAGTTTTACGGGACATTTGGCCATTCAAAGCAAGCTGTACCCAGTCATTTTTGTTTTCAGGAATTGAAAAGCTACCTTTGAAGGATTCAGTCTCGGCGGCTTTCTCGTTGTTAGGCATCTTTCCGAATAAGGAGCGAACTTCTATAGCTGATGCTGGGAATGATTGTAGTAACATCAACCTGAAAGCGAGAAAAAAAGGAAAGGACAAGAAGAAGAAAAAAGGAAAAGGAACTAGTAACACAAGGATACTGACGCGTTCCTAATCCGGCAAGCGCTCTACCTGCTCAGGATAAAAAGAATTAAAATCATCCCATAATTTCTACAGTACTTACAGAATAGGGCTGACGGTTATTGTACAAGAACGATCTTGTAATGGCAACCGAAGCTAGATAGCAGATTGATATTACATAGGGAAAAGGAATATACTATGTGGTGGTTGCTGTTTTTGATACCTTGACACCAAGCTTTCATGAAATCTGGTAGCAGGGGTAAGTGTTAAACCTACACGATTGAGTCTCGGGGGAATATTCCAGTGTCGACGCAAAAGTGACATAAAAAATAGGCAACCTGTCTTCATTAAAAGGTTTTATTCCACAACTGACCTCCTCCTCCACCCCCTGCCTCCATTTTCTTTCTCTCTTCGCCCCTCACTGATACGACCACCCATGGCTTCGACAATCCGCCGCACTATCCGGGGTGTGGGAGACGCTTTCAGAGATCTTTTTCTCTCTAGTCAGCTTTCTAGCCAGCTGGAGGAAAAAGAGAGATGCACTGTTATCCTACAAAATCTGATTAACAACCTCGAGCAATCAACAAATCTTTTTATTGAACCCGAACGCCATTTGTCTCTCGGAATTTTACTTCACCGCGGCCTGAATGAGGAACTGGACCTCTTTGGCCCCTTCTTTCAACCTTGGCCCGTGGAATTTCTCACTGAGAAATATCCTTTGAATCGTGATAAACCCGAGATAGCCCAAAACATCCACCAGATGGAAGAGGCTGTTGACCATGGTCCTGCATTCTTCTTTCGACCTACCCGTTCAATCGGGGAACGCACTGCACTAGTTAACACCCTCCTGGCGCTTGAAATGATAGAATTTCCTCGAAAGGGAACAGAGGGTGATGACGAGTCACTGGGACGTATCTCAGGCTGGAGAGGTGCTCCGTAAGACAGAATGATATTATCCATATCATATGATCTCTTACTAACCTTCGTCTTTCTTTTTCTTTTACAGGGGTGCTCCTGTTGATTGCGACTTTAGCCTCCCTTTAGGTACCCAAGGAAATGACCATCGCGTGAATGGATTTTGGGTGCGCCCCGGTGGACAGTCTCCTCATATTAAGGTTATGATGTATCATGGAATCGAAGGGAATGAAGAATGCTTGATCCGCGAAGAGGTTCTTGTGATCTTGTCTGTCATGGTGGATCGCTTGAACAAGGATAATCTTAAGAAACATGTTATTGCACCAGTAAGTTTCTCAAGGAACTCCAAAACATCAAAATCCCCAGCATAGTGATGCCCTCAGAAGAAGAAGAAAAAGAAGTCTTACTAACATATTTTGGAAATGACTATGGCAGGTCATGTTAGTTTCTATCATGGGTGAATGCCATGGGAGAATTCTTCTCTCCTACTTTAATGGCAGACAGCTTGTCATCCAGATGTCAAGGCTGTATCCATTGTTTGGTCATAGCCAGGACTCTTACATTTTCTTCTTACGTTATTTGGCTGGCCCGGAGGATCCTCGAGGAGATACGACAACCTTGTCCCCTAAGGGACCGATGTCCTTGGGACGGTAAAGAAGTAGTGAAACACCGGGGCTACAATAGCTGGTTCACGAATTGTGTCTTTGAAAATCTGAATCACCAATAATGATCGCGGACTACCTGGTATCGCATGAGACACTTGATAGCTGAATTTACTAAGCCAAAGTGGAAGATGAAATACCGCGGGTAGATAGCATTCAAAACCGAAGCCCTGCTTCCCACACCCTGTCGCCGTCTGTACTGACTTTATAGATCCAAGGAGCTAGTGAGGTGTGTTGAATGGTGTGTATTCCGTAGACCTTGATGATCAATCTCCAGTAACAAGCGTGCCTGAGATATCTTGCCCATGCGATGGAATATCATGGCAGATTGAGTAACCCACCCCGGTTTCCTCGGCGCAAATAGTAAACGCAATGAGGTGTTTTCTGTCGATATCTCTAAGGCTATCCGGCTACGGCATCCGCGCGAAGGTATACATACTTATTTCACTTGGGGGCCCTATAAAACCGAAATATCGTCTATGAATAGCCACCAATTAATTAGTAAACAAGCCTATGGAGTAGTAAAGAGAATGAAATAACTTCTGCTGCACAGCCACCCAAGATGTCATGACGTGATTATGCATATGTACTATATATCATCGGGATTTCTGCCTGTTGCAGCGATTTGCCACAATCCCAACATATTGGGCTTACGATAGATAGCTGTCATTGATTGATATGATTCTGGTCAGGTAGACATTTGCCCTCATCGAAACTATCTATATGTTCCCCCATCTCCCTGGTTTCTTGGTGCCAAGACTAGGCGTGGGCTTTACTTGAAACAGGGTTCTTTAACGTCATGATAACGTTGAGATTACTCCTCGAAAGTTGAGATGCGAGTCTCTCAAGTTTGTATCGCCAGATGATTTAAATAGATGGGAATGGCTTCCGGCGCCCGAGAATAATTTTAAAAGAAATTTCTCTTTTCAAGGTTAAGTTAAACCGTCCCTGACCAGAGCACAGCACGAAAACTACGACCAACATGAAATCAGTGCGCTTTCACGGCCCAAAGGATATCCGGGTAGAGGAAATTGATGAGCCTGTCTGTGGGAAAGGCCTGGCAAAGGTATATATAGCTTCAATTCCACAGACCTGATTCAGAAGCTAAGGTGCTAATGAATACCGGGGCGATCTAGCTACGACCGGCATTTGTTGGGATTTGTGGTAGTGGTATGAATGCGTTTACGATATTCGTGCGACCGACTATCTTCGACCGTGAGTGTTCCTCATGCAGACTCGACTACGAACACTGCTGTGAGAATATCGGATTCATCGGTCTCTCTGGTACGCCCCCCCCCCCCCCCCCCGGGGGGTCCCTATACCCATTGGTAAGACATCGGCATCTAAACCCCTCGTGCATAGGTTACGGCGGCGGATTAGCAAAGTACACCGTAGCTCCCGCGGAGCATTTCTATCCTATCCCGGATAACATCTCTCTTGAAACAGCGGCCCTCATCGAGCCGTTGGCGGTGGCCTGGCATTCGGTCAATATGGCTTCCTTCAAGAAGGGTAACAATGCGCTTATCCTTGGAGGAGGGCCAGTCGGTATCAGCATTCTGCAGGTGCTTAGGCTCCGGGGAGCTAGCCTCATCATGGTCTCGGAGATGATGGAGAGTCGGAAACGAGCAGCACGCCAGTTTGGCGCCTCTCAGATTTTGGATCCGACGGAGGTTGATGTGTCTGACAAGGCCCGGGAGTTGACTGAGGGTGTCGGGGTAGATGTCGTTTTTGATGCTGCTGGTGTCGGAGAGGAGTTGAATGGGGCGATCAGTGCGTGTCGTCCGCAAGGGTCGATTGTGAATGTTGCGGTCTGGGAAAAGAACCCGAAGCTCCGGGCGAACGAGATGATGTATAATGAGGTTAAGTATATCGGGGCGGCGCTGTACGAGGAGGACTCGATTAGGGATGTGATCGAAGCGATTACTAAAGGTACGCTGGGCTGAACCGGTTCGTCCATGGACGGTCTGACTGACATGCTTACTCTGGACTCTGTAGGTCAGCTCAAGCCGGAGGGAATGATCACAGATAAGATCAAAATGGATGATGTGGTGGAGAAAGGGTTCAAGACGTTGATTGAAGACCGGGATAAGCACTGCAAGATCATTGTGGATGTCCAGGCGTAAGGGAGTGTACAACGAGAGAGTCCAGCAATGCCGTCGCCGTCATGAATCAGGAATCTACTCTATCTTGTTTTTACCATGTTTAGCAATTATCTTGAGAGGCCATGTGATTCTCCAGTGACAACATCTTCCAATGTCAGTTCTATTCTACAGTCCAGACCCGACTTGGATGCCACTGCCAAGGTAAAGTAAGACGTCATGACGCGGTTATGTACGGGTACTATGTATAGGGCTGCGCTAAAAGTGACGGTCCCGTAATTTCATCGTGTGGCGGTGTCGACTATTTTGGGGTCTTTCAGGGCTAGCCCCAGTTCGTCCTGGCGCCTCTCGAGCTTGCACCAATGAGAAACATCATAAGTCGCTGTCCTTTGATCATGACATCACCTGTGGCTGGGTAGAGTGTGGCTTGTCATAGAAGGCTTGGGATCCTGTGCAGTTTCCGTCGGACTTCCAATCACACCAACCTCCCATTTGTCGTCATCCGTGGATCATCCATTCGGATTGTCTGGATGGGGTGGACTGTGCCTCTCGCAAGGGCCTGTGAGGCCTCAAAGCCATGACACAATGCCTGGCTCCCTCCACTCTCTGGGGCATGTCTCCACTGATCTTCTTTTCCGTCCCCTGGGCCTTTGAACAAGTAATTCTGCTGCCTCCCACTGGAGGTATATTGCAAACCCTCTCCTCCCAGGCTTTTTTTTAAAACTCGCTTGAGTCCTCCTTACCTCCATTTTAAGGTTACTTCTTTCCCCGGCTTAAATTTCTATCCCTCAGCTTTTGTTTAGTTATTCTGGTGGTCAATCTCATAGAAACAAACTTATCCACCGACCGTCAAAATGGGTGCCGGCGGCATTGCCCTGCGTTTCTTTAACCTGGTCATCCGTGTCCTGCAGTTCCTCGACGCTGCAGTCATTCTCGGAATCTTCTCCTATTTCCTGGCCATCCTCTCAAGGCATGACCAGCACATTCCCCAATGGATACGGGCTGTAGAGGGTCTCGCTGGTGCAGCCACCCTCTATGCTCTCCTAGGCACTCTCTTCACCTGCTGTCTGGGAGGGGTCACGTTCTTCGCCTTCGTGGCCATCGTCCTCGATGTGTGTTTCATCGGAGCCATGATCGCCATCGCCGTCATGACTCGGGACGGCACCCAGTCATGCCATGGCAGGGTTGACACTCCCGTTGGAACGGGTCTGAGTAACGTCGATTCCCCATCGAACATAAGTTATGGATCTGCCTGTCGGCTTGAAAAGGCCGTATTCGCTGTCTCGCTGATCGGAATGTGAGTTTATTTTCTTTGCATTTGATGGTTTGGTTAAAACTGACATTGTCACCCATCCAGCTTCTTCTTCCTATTCTCCATCCTCTTGCAGGTCTTGCTTGCCCGCCACCACAAGCGAGAGAAACGTTTCGGCCCTTCCCCTGCCAACAACTACACTTACGGGACTCAACAACGCGGTGGTTTCTGGCGCCGAAACAAGAATGGCCGTGAGACTACCAGCGTGGACGATATCCTTCCGGGACACCCCACGCCTAACGAAGTGGAAATGGGCCCCAACGCTGAAAAACCTGGATTCTTCAACCGAGGCTTTTTTGCTCGCAAGAATGGTACCACCGCCCAAACTGGGTATGGAACCTCGGCCTACACGGGCAATTACTAAGTATTTCAGAATACTTAGCAGATACACAGCTTGATCTGTATGCTGGAGAAGAAAGATTGATAGCAATGCCTTCAGTTACTGGATGAGATATTTCTAGCTCCTTCGTCTTGATTCTTATACGTGTTCCATCTTGGCTACTGAACCAGAAAGGAACCACAGCACCGATGATTAAATGAAACCCAACAAGATACCAATGACCTTTTCAATGATTTGCAGTGTGGATGTTTTCTTTGTATACTATTCACATTTTGCAGACTATACTTCTACTAAGTCTTTTAATTAATGCCATCTTACTTTCTCAATCCTTCCGCTCTACTTTTCAATTTTTGAGACATCCTGTTATGTATACGCTTCAAAACATCCCTCTCATTCTTATAAAACATGCCATGAAAACTAACTAACTGCCTAGGCTCTGCTTGACCAGTCTCAGTCTCCAAATATTGCAAACATCTCTACTAGTAATGTCCATCCGGACTCATAGTGTCTTCCTCGCACGCTTAGATAAACTTGAAGTCGAGAATCATGGCGCTCTGTGTTTCCGGATCATCAATTGGGTAATCCGCCGCTCGGGGAATCGATGAACCATTACAAAGAGAACAATGATACGGTTTAGATGCAATTGCAGCTTGCCGCCTGGCTTTTATTCCAGAGGAGCCAATCTCACTGTGTGTGTGTGTGTGTGTGTGTGTGTGTGTGTGCGAACATTCCCTTATTGATGACCTCATAGATTAGGCTGTCAGTCCACTGATAAAGAAATTTCGAAGCGATATGCTTCGGCCCGCTTCACTGACACCGTGGCGTGGCGTGGCCTGGCAGGCTGATGTTGACAAGAACGCATCTCTCAGCAAAAGGAAGGCCAGCTCCGCATATCCGATACAAGGCGCCTATCCTGAGAAGACACCTATTAGCATCAGCATCAGTATCCCGATTGTAAAATTAGAATGTTAATGTTAGGAGCCAAGTATAGTATCTTACCAAGATGCCACTGCGTGCCGGACTATGCTCCAGATGCACCGCGCAAAAGGTCTTCAGCTCTCTAAAGAGGACAAGGAAATATTCAGAGAATGTAATAGAAAGCTAGGGAGGGGGGGGGGGGGGGTGGTTGAAAGGATGCATCACACGTATGCCTTGAAAATGAAGCTTCCATTAGGCCAAGCTTGCTACCAACCAACGATGAAGCCCCTGGGAATTTCCATTTTGATCGTCGGGAAGACGAATTTATTGGCTGAGATCTAGTAATATCTTCTTCAATTGCTCATGGGAAAGGCGTAGTGAGATAGTTTCGTTTGACTCTGGAGGAGCATGGGTAGGGGGGGGGTCATGCGAGTAGCTATCTGAGATGTAGGTTTTATGGTGTGATATGAAGGGAAGGAAGTTGAAGACACACAGGGAGAGAAGGAGTATAAATAGTGGTTGTGGTGGTACTGAATCAGTAGTTGAAGGTGAAGTAGTGATTATAGTTGATCGTCGTCTTCTACTAGTGAATATAGGGCGAGAGCTTGAACCTTGAAGGGGTTATGGTTTTGATAGTGAATATAAATATTTTCAAACTCAAGCTGGAGGGCCATTGAAACTAGGGCAAGATGAATGTAGGGAGACTCCACTAGGCAGAGAAGTTCCAGAAGGTCGTTTTATATGTGAAACAGGGTTCGAAAATTGGAGACATATTAAAACACCGGGGGGAATATTGATTGTGTGACATGTCTGAAAGCCACACGGAAGAAGCTGAACTACCTAATCCTAATACATAAATTTGGATTTTATCTGCACTGAATCCAATTGACAAGAGAGAGAGCAAGAAAAAAGGTACAAGATGACGAAACACGCCCTGAACTGCCGATGGTATGAAACAAGACAAAAGTGCCCAAGAGACCACTGGGAGATTACAAGGAAGTTAAATAGAAGACATGAGTCACGTTGACACAGCATTGGCATCCAGCACTCGCTCCAGGCGAGGAAGATGCGGAGTTTATCGAAAGATAAGAAAAGTCGACATAAAACGCAAGGACACGCTTAACCGTCAAGGCGCTGCATACCGCCGTGGAGGCAGTGGGTGCCGGCGGCCACGTTGCCCATGTGGACGGGGACGCCTTCACTGCAGAGAGACCAGCTGAGACCGTCTGGGGCGCAGATGATGGTTCCTGAGGTGCAGGGCTCGTTGTGAGTTGGGAGTTCAGGACGCTCCGTTGGAATAACGCGAACAGACGACGTAGTGGGGTTGCCAAATGATGAAGCGACGACTTTATCTGAAGATGAAGTAGCGGAAGAGCTAGAGGGAGATGCTGGCAGAGATAAGTCCCCGAAGAGCAAAGAGGTCAAGGAGGAGTCAGGAGTGAGGCTGGGGAAGTCAAGCATGGAGGAGTCGGATCCGAATCCGGAATCAGAACCGGATGCCACATTGGATTCCACAGGAGAATTGGCACCGTTGGTCTTTCCGGTTCCTAGGAAAGGAGCAGAGCCGGAGCACTGGTAGCCTTCTCCGGATACACTCCCTTCCACGGAGGGGCCAGGCATGGGGAAGTTGACCTCCTGGGTTTCAATTGTCTTGCACTGGCCCGGTCCGTTGACATTGGCTTCAAAGAGAGGAGGCAGACTGCTGAATGCATTGCGGCGGGACACGGCCTGGAAGGAATTCTTGCCGGTTGGGGATCCGCCACCGACGGTGACTTGTGCGCAGTTCATGTACATTTCACGGTTGCCGATTTTGTTGAACCAGGTCCAGGCGAGGAGGGCCTCTCCGGAGGGTGCATCGGAGGGAACCGTGAATTCGTAGCTGCTCTGCAGAGGGCATCCGCCTATGATGGAATGGATGACCTGGAAGTTCTTGCCCTTGTCATAGGAGAGGGCAATTTGGCACGATCCGCCGCCGTGGGTGGCACTGCCCTGAAGCTCGATATCGTACGTCTGTCCCGGGGTGTATGTGGCCACGGATTTGAAGGTGTCATTCGCGTATCCTTTACAGGGATAGTCGGATCCGGACGTCGAGAGTGGAGTGGTATAGGAGTAGTCCTTTTGGCCGCTGCTGTCGGTGTTCAATGGGCTGCGAATCGGCAGTGGCTTGGACATCTGGATATGTCCGTAGGTGGACGAAGCCAGAAGGGCGCAGACCAGAGCGAGATTCTTCATTTTGCTGGGTCGAGATGAGGCACAACTGATTTCTCAACTTTCGCAAACGTGTATGAGTGAAGGATAGTCTGCATCAATGTGGAAGCAGTATAAATATCTGGTAGGGCTGTGTTAGCTGGGTCATAGTAACACATAGAGCAGAAGCCCATTGAGAGAGGCAGTGAATATAAAGGACACTTACTTTTATTGAGCAGCAACACAACAGTCTCACACACAGAATGATCTTCAATACACTGCGACGGTAGACAAAGAGACACCAGCTTCCATAGGTCTTATATTTGACCTGGGGAATCGGGGTTACGAGCAACACTGGGAATCTGGGACATACGCACTGACTCGCAGCGACCGGTTTTTCGAACATTTTTGCGCTCCCGGCATGTTGAAAACCATAATATTATCCTGGTTGTTCGAAATGTCCTCCACCAGCAGGGAGATGCCACAGCGCCCTTCCCATCATTTGTGTTGAAGCTTCCGATGTGAGGAATGCTGCCACGACTCGCTGGCATAACACCATGGTCGATCATGCCAGGGCATTACGTTTCCCCCGTGATACGTTTATGGCAGCCAGGGGAGTTATAAACAAACATAATTTGCGCGGAATTTCAGATCTACTGGTGGTTGAAGAACTTGGAAACGGCTAGACTGGCATTCTGCTCTATCTGGGTGGGCTCTTCTCGTGTTAAAGGAGTGAAAATAGAATTGATTGAATAGAGTTGAATGACGTAGAGGGCGCATTCATTTATGGAAACGGGTGAAATGGATATCCATTTGAGGTATCATAAAGTAAGAGAAGGAGCTGGAGAGCGAGAAAGGGGATGGAGATGGAAGTATAGAGGGCCGGTAGCCCTTAAAAGCTCTTTGAAACCCCTAAAACCCCTAGAACAGCCCTGAGCACTAGTGCCAGTTGCCGCCAAGCTTAGTGCAGTCAGTTAGTGCCCGCAGCGCCTGTCAATTCCGCTCGATCCGCGTCGTCGGTTGGTTCATCGGATCTGCCTTGTTCTTCCTCACGTCGTCATCTCTCTCTCGTCCCTCAACGATCTGGCGCGTGTTCCCCCAACATGAGGTCCTGCGTACCTCACAAATTTGATCAACCCGTTCAAATTCCCTTTGAATTCTAATCCCGAGTCTCTGCTGGATGTTTCGGCGTCTTTTTTCTGACCAGAAGAGGAGGTTTGTTCACGCGTGTCCCGTCCAGCATGCCGCGCCTTTCGACTGCAGCGGGGAATTTGGTTCGGCCTCCCGTGTGGTCAGTTGCCACATCGATCGGCCTTGGTCATGGATGACTCGCACGGTTACCGTGGCGATTCCACTCTCTCCTCTCCCTCCCCTTTCTACCCAACGGCGGGCTTTCAGCGTCGTAGTCACCGCGACACATTCCTCCACGCGGTGCGATTCATCCAGGCTTACGACAACGCGGCTCACACCACACCCGACATTACCCCTTGCGAGAAAATACTCCGGATCGCGTGGATCGTTTCAAGCCGCAGACGCGATTCTTGCACAAGACATGCCAGTCAAAGTCGAAGAAGGCCTCGTTGAAAAAACCGCAGGTGTTGCCGGCGAGCCCTCGATTGGACAGCGAGAAGGCGTGTCGATGGACCCAGAATCGGATGAGGAGGTGCCAATTGAGGCCGAGGAGCTTCAGGAGGCTCTTTCGCGACCCCCTCCTGTGAACAGTAGCTACCTCCCCCTCCCCTGGAAGGGACGATTGGGCTATGTGAGTTTACCCCTCACCAGCCTGCTAGAAGGCATCTTTTTTCCTTTTCTAGCCGCTTATTTTTGTGACTTCTAGGCCTGTCTGAACACATATCTGCGATACGCGAACCCGCCTGTCTTTTGCTCACGCACCTGTCGAATAGCTTCCATCTTGGAGAATCGATATCCGCTTTTAGACCCCACTCAACCACCTCATCCGACTAAGAACCGTCCGGACACCACCCAAGCCCCAGATGTTGCACGGGGCCAGGCATATGTGGAGTCCTTGGGACTTGCGAATGCCCGTGATTTGGTGAAGCTGATACGCTGGAATGAGCATTACGGGATTCAATTCATGCGTCTAAGCAGTGAAATGTTTCCCTTTGCAAGTCACAAAGAGTATGGTTATAAACTAGCACCGTTTGCCTCCGAGGTACTTGCGGAAGCGGGTCGTGTTGTAGGTGAATTTGGCCATCGAGTGAGCGTGCACCCGGGCCAATACACACAACTAGGCTCTCCAAGAAAAGAAGTAGTTGAGAACGCCATCCGAGACTTGGAATACCACTCCGAGATGCTCCAGCTCCTTCAACTGCCACCCCAGCAGGACCGTGATGCAGTGATGATTCTGCACATGGGTGGTGTGTTTGGTGACAAGGAGGCCACACTGGACCGATTCAGAGACAACTATAAGTGTCTCTCTCAGGATATCAAGAACCGTCTCGTTCTAGAGAATGACGACGTCAGTTGGTCGGTGCACGACCTGTTACCCATATGCGAGGAGCTCAACATCCCACTTGTTCTCGATTTCCACCATCACAACATCATTTTTGACTCTACACAAGTCCGGGAGGGTACTCTCGACGTCATTGATCTTTTTGACCGGATCAAGGCAACCTGGACTCGAAAGGACATCACTCAGAAGATGCACTATTCAGAACCCTGTGCGTCAGCAATCACCAATCGCCAACGCCGGAAACACAGCGATCGTGTATCAACACTTCCTCCATGCAACCCGACCATGGACCTGATGATCGAAGCTAAAGATAAAGAGCAAGCCGTATTTGAATTGATGCGGACATTCCGACTCCCAGGACATGAACTCGTGAATGATATCACGCCCTATGTTCGTCATGACGAAAACAAACCGTTCAAGCCACCGCGAAGGACCAAGAAGAACGGGGGCTTTGTTGATCTCGAGGGCCAAGTCCCTCCCGTGCGGACTGTCCCCGAGGATGAAGTTAGCATGGGGGGTCCTAACAGAAGAGTTTACTGGCCCCCAGGTATGGAAGAGTGGCTACGACCAAAGAAGATAGTGCGAGTGAAATCCACCAGAAGTCCCCGAAAATCCACGATTGTAGAGCAGGAGGAACCTGAAAATGGTGATGTTGCCGTTCCTCCACCCACCTCGAAATCTACTGCGCGTGGTGGACGCACATCGAGTGTCAAGAAACCGACAACTCGGAAACGAAAGGCCTCACCGGTCGTATCATCACCGTCTCTTTCTGATAATGAGCCGGATCCTCCACAGACACCCAGCCTCAAGCGGTCTCGGAGTAGTGGAATCCGTCGAAGCCAACGTTCGACCAAGGTCAACTATGCGGAAGAGAGTGAATCGGCGTAATGCAGTGACGAAGTATTTTTTGCGACCTCGCTTTATAGATTTAGATATCCCGGGCTAGAGTTTGTAACGATCTGTATACTATCTACTTTGTCCTATAGCTTGTATGTATAAAATTTCGAATATCCCAACCAGAATAATTCAACATGATAAGAGGTCCTGTTGTTCTCCAAGCGCCAGTCGGACTTGGCTTCTTCCCCACAGGCTTATCGCTCATGCAACTTTGGACTTACCAACTTTACATCACTGCAGGTGTTAAGGTACCAGGTAGCGTTCCTGGCCAGCCACTTTTTCTTGACTTTAGCCTCTCTCCAAGATTTATTCAGCCCAAAAACATGCTATGATTATGGTCTAACAGGACTTCTGGTTTGTCATCCAACTCCCCGGCTTCCGGGACGTATGCAAACCCGGACAATCCAAAACTAACCACTGTGGTCCCTATACAGCCTTCCTCCTCGACTGTTTTTCTTTAGCAGACCAGATCAATCTACCCTCAAATTTCCAAATACCGAAGACCCTGGCTCCGAAATCCTTTTTTCGCGGTCGCTGGCTCCTTTCCCCGCCCTCCCCCGTTAGGTGGCCGGCACCACCACCTCCGCCACCACGCCAGCTATTTCCTCCTCCCCCTCGCCGTCTCCCCAATCGCGATATCAATATCAACAATAATAATAGTAGCAGAGGCAAACTCTTCCGTCTTCTACGCGTCCTGCTCGGTCCGAACGTGAGTCGTCGCGCCCGGCTACACCTGTGGAATTTCCGCCACGAGACGATCCCCGCTGTTCGGCACCGGGCGCAGGCAAGGCTATACCGGGCGATTCTCAAACGGCAGGCGAGGCTCGCACAGAGAACGCACTTGGGATCCAAACTCGGGATTACGGGACTGTTTATCGGACGGAGACGACGATTGAAGGCGGCGCCGCCGTACTTTGTTTCGGGGGGTAGTAGTAGTAGTAGTTGTTTTGTCGGGGGTGGGAAGAAGGCGGCTGCTACGAGGAACATACCAATGTCGGAGTACGGGTCTCCGACGTCCTCTACATGGGGACCTGGGGGAGCGGGTCGGGAGCGAGGGACTCGTCGGAAGAAGGTCTATGAGTATTTGAAAGCGGCGAATGAGATCCGGCAGTCGTATACGGCGCAGTGGAGTGGGACGCGGGATTATAACGATGATTATCTGAATACCCCGGGGGCGTTTCCGGATGTTGAGATTGCGCGAGCTGGGGGGGAGGAGATGGTGATTTTCCCGAGCTATGCTAGGCGGCTGGTTAATCATCCTATGAATCCGCGGCCGCGCCGGGGATCGACCTCGACGATTGACGAGTACCGTGGGCTATCAGATGGGAAGGAACCGACAGTGAGTGAGTGGGAGGAATTCGAGGATGAGAATGCGATTGTCACGGTGGATGTCCGGGGCTGGGTGTATGCGCCTTCTCGCGGACCGATGACGCGAAAGCAACGATTGGCGATTGCGCTTGCGCGAAAGCTGAGCGGCGTGCCTGCTCCGACGAACTCGCCGGCTGACACTGAGGGGTCCGGCCAGGATGTACAGTTGCCGAAGATGACGGAGAGGCGGGAGGAGGAGATTGTTGATACCGAAGCGCAGTCGATCATTAAGAAGGTGGAAAAAGTGAATGACTTGGCCTGGAGGGGAGGCACCGAGTCGGACGGTATGGATGAAAATACGACGCTTGAGAGGCCTCAGCCTCAACGAACGGCAACTGCGGCGTCGGTTCAATCAACTCAGTTAACAAAGGATGAGGTTTCGATTGCGAATGCGCACCTCATGGAGCGAATCCGCCCCTTTCTGCACAACCCCATGGTTGGAATGGCGGTCACGGTGTTTTTCTTCAGTGATAACAAGAGCCAGTCGAGGAATATCCTGACAAACGAGTCGGGTCACTTCTCCTTACGGGCCTCTTTACCGTTCGTTCCGACCCACGTTCGTGTGCTGGCATCGGAAGAGCTCTCTGTCGTGAAAGAGATAGAGGTCATCGAACCGGCTGGCGTGAGCCTGATCAGTGACATTGACGATACCGTGAAACATTCCGCCATTGCGAGTGGAGCCAAGGAGATTTTCCGAAATACCTTTGTCCGCGAATTAGCCGATTTGACCATCGAAGGGGTCGCTGACTGGTACAAGAAGCTGGCGCAGATGGGGGTCGATATCCACTACGTCTCCAACGCCCCATGGCAACTGTACCCTTTGCTCGACCGGTATTTCAAAACAGTCGGGCTCCCCCCTGGGTCCTTTCATCTCAAGCAGTACAGTGGCATGCTTCAGGGCCTTTTTGAACCTACGGCAGAGCGAAAGAAGGGAGCGCTGGAGCAGATCCTGCAGGACTTCCCCGAACGTAAGTTTATCCTGGTTGGAGATAGTGGGGAGGCAGACCTCGAGGTATATACCGACCTCGTGCTGGCGAATCCTGGCAGGATTCTTGGGATATTCATCCGTGATATCACGACTCCAAACCACAAGCAGTTTTTCGAAAAATCCGTCGATCACTTGGAAAGTTTGCCTTCCCGGAGTCGTAGCTCTCCTCAGCGTGTCGATGATTCCGATGCAGCAGCAAATCGACCTGCGTTGCCACCGCGACGGCCTGCGGCACCAGAGAGCAAAAGCCTCGAAACAGACGATTTAATCGACCTCCGAGATGAAGAACCTCAGCCCTCTACACCAGCTATACCAGACAAGCCATCCGCCATTCGCGCACCTCCCGTTGTACCGACCAAGCCATCCGCTTTACGCGCAGTCACGACCTCCGACATCTTAGACAAGCCACCCCCGGCCTCTGAAACATCGGAACCTATCAAACGGAAGCCCGTGCCACCTCTACCCCGACGGCGTGGCACCGCCGATCCAGATTCCTCCTCCGGCCGAAATGCCAACTCAGGGACCTCAGGGACCTCTACGCCATCTACCAGAGATGACAGTAACGAACTGTCTTCCGAAAGTCTCAACAAACCCAACAACTCAAAACAAGCCCCTCCTCCTCCCCCACCACCCCGTCGAACTAACACCAGCTCATCAACACTAAGCACCACCTCCTCCCAACTCAACCTAAACCGCCCCGCATCGGCATCCCAAAGACCACAACAGCCCCTCCCTCCCCCACCACCAAGAACACCCCAATCTCAATACCAATATCAATCACCAGGACGTCCAAACTGGCTTCCTCCCCCGAGAACCGCCCTCCGATCAACCGCCTCAAACCCCACCCTCGGCCGAACCGGAACCGGCGCGAGCAGTGCAGACTACTATCCCTCCTCGTCTGGTACCAACTCTCCCAATAACGCTTCGGGCACGCCTCCGCCTCCCCTGCCGAATAAACGCGAGGAGCTCTGGCGACGGCGCTGGGAACGAGCTACTGAGATCATGGCCGAGCGGGGCGTGGTTCTGGGGAGTTGGCGGGTTGGGAAGGATATGCAGGAGGTTAGCACGTGGCTGGTTAAGGAGGCGTTGCGGAATGGGAAGGGTGGGGTGTCGATTGGGTCTGGGTTTAGAGTGAAGGACCGGGAGGATGCATTGCGCTCGTAGAGGACCCCTTAGCAGGGTCGTATATGTTATATAGAATATTCTTATATCGTACTCGATGATTAGCGGAAGCCTATGGATATGTTTAATGTCTAGTTTAGGGAGTCAGTACCTACCCTCCGTAGATAGTGGCAACTATTATCATTGTATGTCCCTAACCTTTTTTACGTACTGAGCTCGCCCTTAACTAAGACTAGTGTTTTGATGCAATCAGTTTTAGTTGTATTGGCAAGAACTGAGAACTAAATAACACGAAAATAGCAATAATATATACTTGGGTTTTTTTTTTGTTTTTTTTTTTCCACTCCATCTTTTCTCCGTCCGCCAAAATCCAGCTCATATAACCTCCACAAGCTTACTCCAGAGCAGCGACAGTCCCCCCAATCTCCTGTGCGATATCATTGATAAGCTGATGCACTTCACTCTCAGCAAGTATTCCACCCTCTACGCGAATACCGAAGCCAATTGTATCAGTCTTCGGATCAGGACCGATATCTATGAAAAGGTTCTCATCCGGTAGGAAGGATGTATCCAATGTATCAACAGGAGTAGGTGCATGTGGGAGAGGTTCAGCAGGGATAAAGTCCGTCGGCACGCCTATGCGTAACGGGAAAAACAAGGCCTGGTGGTCTCTCTGCAGTTCTGACTCTGGCGTCACATCAGTAGATGACGGGACGGCATTCTGCATCCAAAGCAAGTTAATCCATGTATTGAAGAGCGGAGCGCCTGGGTTCTGGCTATTGGTCCATTGGAGAATATCCAGCAGGGGGCTCTGTTCATAGGAGATGCGTTCGGCGAGGGAGGTTTGCACCGCGAGGGCTTGGTCGATAAGGATCGACCCATTCCCGGCTGGGATCGCGTTCGGGACCATGAAAGGGGTCACATTGAGGCAAGGTCCAGAGAGCTTTTCGACATTGGTGAATGATGCAGAGCGACCAGACTGGTATAACCCTATGATTGGGTTTTTGACTTTGGTGATCTGAGCAATGCAGCGAGCAACGGCAAGGAGGACAATAGTTTGGAGGCTTAGGCCAGCGGAACGACATGTCATTTCCATTTGAGATAGGTTTTTGATCTTTTCCCAGGCGCCGATGAATAGCTGCGTTGGAAGCTTTTCTGTAGATTGTGTGGTAGGTTTGATGAAGGTTTGTTGGCCAGAACCGAGTGCGGACGACCAATATGCCTTTTGGTCGAGATTCCGAAGGGATCGTATCGAGAAGTCCACGAAGGCGGGGAAGTCAGTGTTTGAATCTAGCGGCTCGTCACGGTAGAGACTTTCCAATTCGGAGGTGAAAATTGGCATCGTCCACGCATCATACAATGCATGATTGATAAAAATCACAATTCCGTCCTTGTCACTGGCCTTCAAAAGACGGAGGCGAAGTGGGGGAGTCACGAGAGTGGAAGGATTCGAGGCCTCCTCACGCGCCTGTGCTTTGGCCATGTTTAAAATGGAGTTCGACGATTCAATGACTTTGAATATCCCTGTTGCGTCATGTGCGGCGGTTTTCAAGACGACTTGCATAAGCTCCGTTGATGAGGTTGCAGCAAAGCAGGTCCGCAGTATTGGATGTCTTTGACGAAGCTTGAACCAAGCTTTTTGAAGCCTATCACTGTCAATGCGCTCATAGCTGAAGAAGCTCCATGCAGGCTCTAACATCGTCCGTCCCGATTTCAACCAGCTCGCAAGGTGATAGAATTGGCCAGGAAGACAAGGTAAGATAGTCTCGACTGATTCCTTTTCAAGTTGAAGCTTGTCAAGCACTTGTTTTTCAACTCGACTGTAGTCCGCCAGAAGTGAACCTTGTGACGGAGCTACCTGACTAGGAATGTGTTGGATGCGCTGGCTGATACCTCTAAGCGTAGTGCCTTGGAGGATGTCGCCTACCCCTATCTTCACGCCGTTTGCGCGACATAGGGAGGCGATGCGGATGGCCGAGAGGGAATCTAAGCCAATATTGAAAATACTCGTCCTGGGTGTAATGTTGTCTATGGAGATACCCGACACTTCCGCCAGCACGGACCGGATAATAAGCTCGTGAGAAGAGGCATCGGAGCCTTCTATGTCAGACACCAAAGTCTCTCCTACGTCTTGTTGAAGAGGCAGTTCACCGAGCCCGTCTGGAAGAGCTGTTCCGCACCTTGCTGGGTGCTCAATGATGTCGCGGAAGACATTATCAAAATCATCCAAGAATTTCTCAAGCATCTCTTGTGAGATGTACTGATTGTTGCATGTTGCCCTGACCACGATACCGTCCTGCCCGTGATCAACCTCCACGTTAAGCTTGTACTCAGCCTCTGCTACATAGTCCTCTGTTTCGAATGGTGACCAAATATCCTGCGAATTCACAACGCTACCAACAAGTGCGGCGCTCTTTTGGAACACAAAAAGCGTATCGAAAAGGGAAGTAGAGCCAAAGCCATCTGCTTGTCTTAGGCTGTTTTGTATCACTCGTAGAGGTGCATGTTGGTGGGCCTGCGCCTCAGTGGTATATTGTTGTAGCCGCTGTACTAGGGCCCTGTTGCTGAGAAACTTGGGTTCGAACATAACCCTTTGAGCAACGGTATTAAACAATGGTCCCAGTGTGCGATCGGCATCAGGGACAGGGAGCGAGCGACCTGCGAGAACTTGCCCAAAGACGATATCACGTTTTCCTACTAAGCGAGAAAATACCTTGGCGTAGGTTAAGAGAGCCACGCTTTGGATGGTCACTTCCATTTCCTTACAGGAGTCAGTGATCTTCGGAAGGTCAATACTGAGATGATGCTCAGAAAGCAGCATCTGGCCTGGCGATTCAGAGTTATCGAGTGGTGGGATCTCAGTAGGCCTATAACCCCGTAGCTTATCGATCCAGAATGCGGATGACTCTTCTTGTCCGCCCAAAATGTATCCAACTATATCTGAAAACTGTGGCCGCTGCATGAGATGATGATCATGATATATTGTGGCAAGATCTTCAAAGAAAAATGGCAGCGAAGCACCATCATAGAGGGCATGGTGCATGAAAATAACAAGGACTCTTCCCTCTGGTTGATGAATTAACACAAAGTTGACGGGTGGAGTTTCGAAAGAGGCCTCTTCATTGAGCGAAACGAGAGGCATGACTTCCGAAATCAGATCTGCGTCAGAAGGCAGAGTTATCTCCTTCAACTCGAAAGCAGGATCTGTATGTACACCACCAACCCAGGAATTTCCAAGGTTTTCTATGATGTGGAACGAAGTGCGCAGGATGTCGTTCTGTTTAACCACTTGATGAAGAGCAGTCTTGAGTCGGCCAATATCTGCAGAGTCGCTGAGGCGAACGGGATGAGGATGGACATAGCCCTTCCCTCCAGAGCCAAGTGTCTGTGTAATCATGCCTGACTGTAGAGGAGTACATTCGAATATGGAAGACACAGAATCCTCGTCGCTAAGAAGTCGAATGTGCTTTCCGTACGTATCGACAGAAATAGTGGCTGATTTCCTCTCTTTGACCCCATTGGTTTGCTCCTTGGAAGAGGCCTCTTCAGCTTGTTTGGCTAAAGAGCCCACACATGAGAATCGCATGATATCAGAGGAGGAGACTTTTAGTCCTGCTTCGCGCAGTTTGTGTGCAAATTGAATGGCTGTCACAGAATCGATACCTAAGCTTAAGAAAGAAGCGCCCTTGGTTATATGTGCCGAGGTTAAGCCGCAAAAGGCCGCAGTAATCTCTTGAATCCTTGTTTCTGTGGGTGACCATACGACGTTATCCCACTGCAAACTAGGCATCTTTGAACCGGGAAGATCCAATTGTGCGAGGTTGAAACTTTCTAGAGATGGGTTTTCTCCACCTACAATGCTCGATAGAACAGCGTTCATCTTCTCAAGAAATTCATTTCCATCACTCAAGGAGCCAAATGATGATGAAAAAATACAATTGAGGCGAATCGTGTCTGTGGAAGGATTTGCTTCGACTTCAAGCGCCAGCGGATACTCAGAAGGCATGTGGCTCTCTAACTCCATCCAGAGCCCGTGTCGAGGTAGTGTCGGAGCACGAATGTAAGAAAAGAGACAGTCAAATAGAGGTGTGTCTGTTTTCAGCCAGTGCTGAATGTGTCTCAATGAAGTATGCTGGAACTCGAGTGAGCGTACATTCAGTTTTTGAATTGCCTCCACGACTTCGCCCACAGTACTCATATTTCTAGTATCAAGACGGCCTGGGATTGTAGTGATGCAAGGCAGCAGTACGGATGCCGTATCAGGAGCAGAAATTGTTCTTCCTGAAAGTACGATCCCGTATGTCACGTCAGACGCTCCCACATAGTCCGCAAGTAAAAGGGCAAAAATTGCTTGTATCAAGACTGGGACTGTCGTCTGAAGGCTTGCTGAACAAATTTCTAGCTCTGAAAGTGCGTTACGAAGGTTGTGCTGTGCAACCATGGGCTTCTCAATGGTAGTTGGGTATGGCCGAAAGCTAGTGGGATGACAACCGGACAGGTACTGTTCCCAGTGCTGCTTTGCCTTTTCTGCGTTCTGAAGGCAAACGTGCTCGATAAATTCATAAGATGAGCCTCTTTGGTGGGGTTGTTTCCCTTCATAATACAAGGCAACATCCTCCAACAACATGGGAAAAGACTCCCCATCATAAAGGGAATGGTGCATGGAGATGAAGAGCGCAAGCGGGCTTTCGGTTTTTGAGGTTCTTGCTAGCTGTAGTCGAATTGGAGGTACTCTGTAAATATCGGATATAATGTCGCGCGAAATTTGTGTCTGGCTTGACTTCTGCACTTCAATTGCCTCTTCCATGCTGCCGTACTTGTTTTCTGTCCACTGAATCTTACAAGAAGACGGCGAGAGGACTACTTGGGCTATTTCCTTCTCTAGAAGGCTAAATGTAGTCCGCATGATTTCGTTATCGTCAATGACCATCTGCCAAGCTGCTTTGAGTTTTGGGGGATCGATGCTATTTTCAAGCTGCAAAACAACGTGGTTGACATAGAGTTGATCCAAATCACTGTTGATAGAGCGAGCAACCAGGCCTTCTTGTAGAGGGAGGCAGGGTCGAACTGAAACGACGTCGGATAAGCTAACACCTGTAGGTGGATTTTTCTGATACTGAATTTCCATATCATGGATCCGCTGGCGTAGCTTAGATGACGCAGCTTCTGTCTTTGACGAAGACGAGTCTTTTGGTAAACGGGCAAGCTGTTCAATCGCTGGATTGCTCATAACCTGAGCGACTGTGGCTGCGTACCCGATGCCCCTCAGTCTTACAGAGAGACCTATGGCACTGAGACTGTCCACTCCAATTTCGAAAATGTTCGTCATGGGTCCGAAGTCGCGAGGGTCAGCGGAAACTACCCGGCAAATTTCATTCACCACTGCTTCCTCATCAGGACTTAGAGGTCGTTTGACAGAATCCCCATTGACAGCGGTAGAGCTATTTCCTTGAAGGACAGTCGAAAGTAGTAGACTTTCAAAAAGGCCATGAAGCTCTTTCATATTTGCTTTCCCGGAGAGCGGCGCAACGGGAATGGAGGAAATAGGTAATATCAGATCGGGGACCATGTATGCTGGCAGCTTTGTCCGGCATGCATCTTGCAACTCTCGTCCCAAAGTCGAAAAATCGGAATAGATAAAGTGAGTAGGCTCGTCTTGATTTTGTTCACGTCGACGGGAGTCCGACCGCGCAACAAAAGCGATTAGCTGGGCCCTTGCAAGGCCAGGATGTTTCGCAACAGTCGTAACGACAGCGATTTCAGTGACAGAAGACGAGCGAAGCACTTCGGAAACTTCCCCAAGCTCCAATCTTTGTCCGCGAATCTTAGTTTGGTCATCACCACGGCCAAGATACTCCACAGAGTCATCTGCCATCAAGCGCCCTATATCCCCGGTCCTGTACATTTTCTCGCCGTTGGGACCTGTGACAAAGCCAGTCGCATCTGGCCGATTGAGATAGCCCTTTGCAACAAGATCACCTGAGAAGCACAATTCTCCGGTCTGCCCTCTCAGAGCATAATCCATACTTCCAGGAATAAGAACATGGCCGACGCAGGCAGTCAATGGCGGCCCTATATTCTTCAGATTTGTGTGCTCCTTAACATGAGCAAAAGTGCAACCGATGGTTACTTCCGTGGGGCCGTATGCGTTCACAATTGCGACTTGCGGTGCTGATGCCCAGGTATCCAAGACCTTTTGTGAGATCTTTTCGCCACCAACAGTCATGAAAAGCAGGCTTGGACATTGTTTAGGTGTGATATTAGACTGGTCCACCAAGGATGGCACAAAGCTTGCATGTGTAATTCCCCATTTTGAGAGGGATAATCCCAGGTCGTCAAGAATCATCGGCCTTGGTGCAGTTACGGTTGCCATCCCATGGCGCCATGGGAATAGCATTTCGAGAAGATGGGGGTCGAAAGCCCTGTTGGCCTGAGCAAGATATCTGCCCTTTCCTCCTAGCTCCAAAGTTCTAGGAGCAACTTCACACGCGAATTCCGAGATAGACTCGATAAATGAAGAGAGATTTCCTCGAGTCACCATGACCCCCTTTGGTTTTCCCGTCGAGCCAGAGGTAAAAAGCAGATATGAGTTATCATCATGTCGAGACATGTAATCGTAGTTGTCGGGGGACATTGTTGCAAATGAGTTCAAAAGCTCGTGGTCCTCAACGCATAGCACACGACAATTAGAAGGAACCTTAGAAAATGATTCCAGTAGTAGCGATTCGGTGAAGACTATTGGGCAGTTCCCGTCCTCAATCAAAAACGCTTTCCTCTCCTCTGGCAGACTCTCATCGATCGGCAGATAGGTATTTCCCGACTTGAAGATTCCAACGATGATCGAATAAGAAACTAGTGTACGTCCAGTACAGACTGCAATAATTCTGTTCTTATGGCCAAGAGAAGATATAAAGGCTGCGACACGATTTGCCTCGGCATTCAGTAATCCATAGCTCATGGACTCCTTCTCAATTCCGTTGGCTGTAATACTACTCGCCACTTCAAGAGCCGTCCAATCTGGTTGCCTTTTGGCATAAAATTCTAGCCAGAAAGTGGGTGCCGCGTGGATTGAATTTGCGACTTCTTGGCTCACAGGTTGGTTTGATATGGATCGCAACTCAGGTGAGAGATGATTGACCAGGTTAGCCAACGGTTTGTCAGGGGTTTTCAGCATGGAGGATATGAGACCATCGACTTGACGGACAAAGAGACCCAGATGACCCCGACTTATTATACGGCTGTCTGAAGATACCTCCAAGACCAGGCCTCCATTTTGACGCTGGAAGACATTCATAGCCATCGGGTGCTCCACGTGCAATCCAATTTGGTCCTGCATTTCTAACCACAAGTCAGGCTGAGATCGGTTCAAATTTTCATTCGGACCATGGAAATTGAACACCGCAGGATATAATGGCTCCCCCCGGGGTCTTTTAAGTATCTTTCGGATTTCACGGGCGTGAACATGGCGGTACTTCCAAGATTGAACGGAGAGCTGATGCTGTTCCTTCAAAACCTCGCGAGCACTTCCCTTCGGCTGGAAAGGGATAGGGACAACAGATAGCAGAGGCCCAATGCTATCCTCAAGGGATGAGCCCAACACGCGGTCAGAGAGAGTCTCAGCGAATACAGTTGCCGGCAAACCAAGATAACTTAATGAAACATATGCCCATGCGACTCGAATGATAGAAGCTATAGACTGCAATCCAAAATTGGCTGTAGCTGACTGCAGCTTGGCGAGAGGCTCGGTTAATTGCATTTCTTCGGAAATTAACTGATACTCTGGTGTAACTCCTGGGCGGACACGTTTTCCTGTCAGATCAGGCCATACAGGTGCATCGAGCTCTGCAAAGCTCTCTAGCTCAGAGGACCAGAACTTGACGGCATCTCCGTACTCATCTTGGTCGGCAAGGACAACGGACAACGCGTCAGTAAGTTGATGTCGTGCAGGTGGCTTGTAGGTATAAGCGGATCGCACATCATCCATGATAAACCGAAGCGATGGCTCATCATGAATCGAATGATGTATCGTAAGTACCATAGTCCGCTCATGCCCCTTTTCAAATACTGTAACGGCCCACGGAGGATTCCTGAAGTAGTTCTTTTGGCTCTTCGTCATTATGTCTTCGACTCGACTGTCCAGTGCTTCCATCCAGTTTTCCTGGGAGCATTTCTTATATTCCCAATCTAGAGCGGGAAGCTTGTATATTAGCTGTAGAAGCGAGAACCCAAGATTGTTGTCTGGGCTAGTATTGTCAGTTTCCGCCACGGGAATGAAGCCGGTTCTCAATACTTCTGTCTTTTGACAAACAGCGAACCATGCTTGTCGCAAACGTGCAACATCCACAGGCTGTTCAAGTGAGAAGAAGTGGTTGCTCCAGTACATGTTATATGTGCCCATTGTTTCGGTAAGCAGACTTTCCTGCATGGCTGTTGCGCGGACTGCCACGAAGTCGTCCTTCACTTTATTTGCTACTGCCTCGTGCCAAGATTTGTTAAAGGCGTTCACATCAAACAAACGAGATGTAGTTATATCGGCAGCACCCAAAGACGCGGCTAATTTGATGAGATCCTGCACAGTGACACAGGTCAGGACTTCCATTACAGACAGTTTGTAGCCTGCTTCTTTCAGTCTCGAGGCTAATCGGGTGGCACGAATAGAGTCGACACCCAGACTTCGGAGACGGTTGGCATGCGCAACAATAGATGGTGAGATATTCACGAGTGATGCCACAATTTCAATAATTCTTGTAGCGAGCGAGGCATCGATCCCACTTCCGAGCGTCTGTTCGACGGTAGGACCTTCAGGACTCATCTCACCTTCCCACTTCGTGAGGTCAATAGATGCATATGCGGCCTGCAGAGCCCGGCGGTCGACCTTCGCTGATGGTGTTTTAGGAATAGCTTTCACAACCAAGTACACGGACGGCATCATGTGCTCGGGCAAAGTATCTCGCGCTTGGTTAGCAGCTGCCCGGGCTACCTCAACAGCGGCGTCTTTCATCAACAAAAGATTCCCAGTATACGCTTCACTTGCAGCCCTTGGGGCGGAAAGGAAAGCAACCACCACCTGAGTAGGCCGGTCTGGACGGCTAAGGATAAGTGTTTCAATGTTCTCAACAAGTTCGTGACAGCCCCTAAGAGCGAAGCTTATCTCGCTCAGCTCAACTCTGATTCCACCAATCTTGACCAGGTCGTCGACACGGGTGATGTACTCAAGGGAGCCGTCGGAAAGCATTCGGACCAAGTCTCCTGTATAATACAGCCTCTGTGACGCTTCTTCATTCCACACATACTTGGCTTTAGTGACATCCTCTTGGTTCAAGTAACCGGGGGAGAGCTGTGGTCCCCCTAGTGCTAACTCTCCTACGGCATTCTTCATGAGCACCCGGTGATTCTTTGTCACGAACACGGACACAGATTCCATCGGCCACCCAACATTCGCACTCTTGACTGATTTATGTTCATTACCGAATTCGCGTATGGTGGACACCACTGTCACTTCGGCAGGCCCGTATGTGTTAAAAGCCCTCATATCGGTTCCCCAATCGTCCGCTACTGGTTGGGTCAATTTCTCTCCGATCATGGTGATAACTTTAAGGGTTTTGCAGCTGTTTCTAGGGACTCCAGCCGCAAATGCTGGAGTAAGGTGGGCGTGTGTTGCGTTTGTGACATTTGCGAGCTTGGGGAACGAGTCCAGCATTATGTCTCTCGTAGCGGAGATGATGACACCGCCTAACCCCCAAGTATAGAAAAGGTCTTGGATTGACACATCAAAGGTGTACTGTGAGAATTGCAAGCACCGGACAGGAGATCCATCCGTATTCCCTGGAATATCAGATTGCAGTGATCTCATACTTGATACGGCAGCAGAGTGGGTTATTGGGACACCCTTCGGAGCGCCCGTTGTTCCACTGGTCCAGATTAGATACGCCATGGTATCTCCAGTAGCCCGCTGTGCTGTAAAGTTTCGTTTCAATGTATCCGTCCCACTGAAATTGTTATCCGCGAACTGGCTAACATCGACAACTTTGATACCGGAGGGAATAGCACCCTCAGGCTGCTCGCCGTCCTTTTTTGAAACAAGAAGCACCCCAGCACTAGTTCTTGCGATGAGATCATGTCGGCGCTGTATAGGAGAAAGTGTATCAATTGGACACCAAGCACCTCCAGCTTTGAGGATTCCAAGAATAGCCACATATAACTCTGGAGTTTTCTCAATGCAGATGGGGACAGAGGTGTCTTTTAACGACCCGCAGGCTTGAAGGAGGTGTTCCGCGAGATTGTCGGCCATAGCATTAAGTTCTGCATATGTCAAAGCAATATTGGCAGGATTCTCGTCATTCTCCAAATCACGCTTGAATATCAAGGCAAGATTATCTGGATGGGATTGGGCATATTCTTCGAACGGGGTGTGCAATAGTGATCCTTCTGCCACTTCCGGAGCAGCCTTTGGGTTTGGGTTGAAGGCCGACTTTAGGTTCGATCGCGTCTGGAATGGGGCATCTTCATAGTTTCCAGCTGGCTCATCAAGGATAAAGTTGACGATATCATCCATCTCTCTCAGCATCATTTCAGCTGAAGTTCTATCGAGTTTGGAATTGTAGGTGGCACGGAAAGTCAAAGACGAGTCAGCCTCCGGCACTACTTCAACCATGACAGTAAAATCATTTGCCATGGGCGGATGGGCGACTGGCCCCCAGAGGCTGCTAGAACTATGTCTAGATCCAAAGTCTTGATACGCAAGAACTGTATCGTATAGAGTTTGGCCGTCTGCAGATAATATTGACCCTAAACGGGGTTGCAAGTACGACAATGCTATGGCATTGAAAGATGACAGGTGGCGGGCAACAGCTGAATTTGTCAAGTTACCGTGGTTTTCTTTTCTGATGTCGTCGAGGGAAACTTTCACTGGAATTATTGTGAATGTTGGGCCAATGCAGGTTACCGAATCTTCATCAAGTCTTCCAGACATGACGCTCCCCATAACAACCTCCTTGTCGGGTGTCCCTGTATAGCTTAAGAGAATTGAGCTCCAGGCTGCTTGTAATACGGAGAGTGGTGTCGATCCTATGTTCTTAGAACGTCTTTTTAAACTATCATAGCTGGTAAGAGAGGTAACTTCAACGCATCCAGGAGCCTGAGTTGGTGAAATCCGATCAAATGTCAGTGATGGGAATGCAACTGAAGAATAATCTTTAAGCTGGTTATTCCAGAAGTGAGATGTCGACATCTGATCCGCTTGTAAGTGTAGCTTGACGATGTAATCCAGTGGCGTTCGCGGCGCCAGTTCCCTTCCAGCATACATAGAAGCGACATCTTCAAGGAGTAGCTTCAAGGAACCACCATCAAATATGCCATGGAACATGCTTAAGACGATCTGGGAGCGCTCAGGCGATGTGATTAGAGATAATGTCCAAGGTGGTGAGCTTAAATTAATGGATTCCTCGGCATTCCGAAGCGCAGTCTGCAAAGTCTGCTCTTCTATATCATTCGTGACGGTGTACGTTTTCCAATTCAGTTGGGAAACACCTTCCGAGGACAAGATACACTGGGCAAATGGGGCCATATCATCATCAACCCAGCAAAAAACCGTTCGTAAAGAGTCATAATTTGCTATTACAGCTTCCCAGGCCTTCTTCATCTGTTCGAGATTCACATGCGATTCGAGTGGAAGAACAGAGTGATAAATGTAGTTGCGTGAGGTGAAGGATCGGTCAGCTAAAGTGCGGAGAAAGCTTGTCAACATGCCACATTGGGTCGCGGTAGCTGGTAACGTCTTTTCAATTGAATCGGCCGCGAGTCCCAATCTCTCTACACACACTCGCCGATTTCTGTCTCCAAATGCATTGACATCCAACTGCAAGTCTTTTCCAGGGGAAGGGTTCCGGTATATGCCACTTAAAACAATTTCTTTGTCCGCCCGACCATTCTCAAAAACGGTCGAAACTAGGGCTTCGGGGGTTTGAGACTGCAGTACATCGCCAACAGACAAGCCATTGATGGAATGATCTCTCAACTTCTGGAGGAACTTCATTGCGCTAAGGCTATCCATTCCAATTGAGTATAGATCGTTCCCAGGGTTGATAGCAGAGATGCTCTCATCTGTACTTTCTGCAATAAGCCGGAGCACAAGCTGCTGAGTCGAGAGCATCTTCTCATCTTTCGCATCCTCCCATACCTGTTCGGCGGTCTCGGATTGTCCATCGTTTTCAGCTGAGAAATCCTCAACTCCTTCAACCCCTCCTTGCTGTAATCTAGCAGAAATGGCTTTGCGGTCCACTTTTCCAGAGCTAGACCTGGGAAATGTCTCAAAAAAAATATACTTAGACGGGTTCAAGGATGGTACGAGGTATTCTCTCGCGTTTCGCTGCGCCTGTTGGACTATTTCTTTCTTCGTTTGCTGGCATAATTCATCGACCACCAAACATGCAACAATCTGTTCGCTGCTTTTGAGTGCGTTTTCTCGCCTACACACAACAGCAACAATATCTCTAACACCGGATGTGGTCGATATCACAGACTCAATCTCGCCTAACTCGACTCGTCGACCATTAACCTTCACCTGATCTGTTGTGATACGGCCCAGATATTCAATAACTGGAGAACCTGTCGCGTCCCAGACGATACGTGCTTTATCGCCAGTACGATATAGGTGGCCGAATTTATCACTGTAGACAAATGATTTTGCAGTCTCACTTGGGAGATTAAAGTACCCTTTGCTAACTTGCGGTCCTCCAATGGCTAGTTCTCCAACAATACCCAAAGGAACCGGCGTTGGAACACGGTTATTTGGAGCAATGATGAACATGGCACATGTTGGCAGCGGTTTGCCGATAATTGAGCCGCGGGTGTTATATTCAAATGGAGCAACAAAAGTGCAGTTAATTGCTCCTTCGGTCGGACCGTAAGCATTCACGAGTGATGGTGAAAGGGTAGGTGACGGACTCGATTCATTGATTTCAGGCCTTCGCGAAAAGTTTTCAATCACTGTCCGGTTGAGCCTTTCCCCCATTGACCAGAGAGATTGAAGGGTGGTCAGGTGAGATGGTCGAAGGAGAGTAGCTAAGCTTGGAGTGGCCATCATGACGGTTGCTCTTGCTTCGTTGAGAGTTGCTTCTAGGTTCGTGAGTGTCAGGCTTCGGTCTGCAGAGCACAGGGTAGCTCCTGTACTCAAGGTGACAAATATCTCCATGAGAGATGGGTCAAATGAGGATGAGGCGAACTGAAACCAGCGGAAGTCTCCTATAGAATTGCCTGGGAGTGGGATAGCAGCAATATGCGACTCAATAGAGCATGTACCCGCTAGGTGACTGATTTGAACACCCTTGGGTCGTCCAGTGGAGCCGCTGGTGAAAATTAAATAAGCGGTTTGGTCTTCTTTGATATCCAGTCGGTCGAGTAAGGTGGTAGGTGTGATGGCTGTGGGACTTGAGTCGCCTCGTAGCTCTTTCCACCTGGATACTCCAGCCACATCAACCCAGATAGGCTGTTTCGTTTCGGTATCCGAGATGTTTGCATATTTTCCAGTATCAGGCCCCGGGCTATTCCCAAGAACCAGTGGCGAGCCGATCTCTTGAATGATTTCCTGGACTCGGTGTGGGGGAGCGTCGTGTGGGATAGGAGAGAATGCGCAACCGGCCTTCAGGATTCCAAGATAGGAGATATAAAGCTCGGGTGATGTTGACATGTGGACCGGGATGATGTTCCCATACTCTGTAGTTTGGCGATTATCCAACATCAGGGACCTAATGTGGACAGCCAAATTAGAAGCTGCTGCGTTAAGAGCAGCGTAAGTGAGGGTGCTGTGCTCAGCGGAGGTTGTTGCAGATGGCAATGAATGGACGAAGTCCAGCGCAATTGCGTTTGGCTTCCTCCGGGCCCAATCCTCGAAAGCAGTATGTAAAAGAGAAGCCCTCGTGCGGTTGAGCTCGATGTCATTATTATATGTGATATCGCGCGATGGGGGAAGCGCGAGTGGTGGGAAATTGAGAATAGAAAGCTCGGCCTGCGGAGTAGACTTTAAGAAAGTGATGGTAGGTGATGAATGCGCGAGAGCTGCTGCAAGAGTCTTCAAAATCTGGCTCACAGCAGGCTTGGGAATAAGATGTCTCGGATACGCGAAGCTGATTCGAAGTATGGCTGCTTTTGTATCGAGCTCAACAAATAGTGTGAAGGCCTAGTAACGAAGATATTAGAGACTTATACGCGTACTACTTCACACCCATTTACTCACATTGTCTTGAGCATTTAGTAATTCCGTGCGCTCCCCATCTTTCTGGTCATTCTTTGGTCCTAGCTCCGCGCAAAACTGTACTTCATCCTTGTTATAGTATGCAATATCGATCTCTGTAAGCACGCAGTTGCCTGAACCCTCAGCCCCGTTATCAGCGTTGGAAGGAGCTATGGTCGCGCAAATAATAGAACGTGATTTTTGTGATTTTTGTGTATCTAGTACAAAGGGCGACTTGCGCGATAGGACGAAGGCGACATCGTCGAGACCAGTGAAGGCAGAGACAAAGCGGGCGTACCCCTGTACAAGGGTATCGGTCACGTTTCGCACATCAGAACTATAAGAAAGTTCAACGTGCGGGCTTCGCTCGACGGAGTTTTCGCTTCCTGTTTCAACGGCATGTTGATCGATGGTATCTAAAGCAGGAACCTTGGTGATCGGAAGCGCTTCTGGAGGGAGACTTCGTTGGACGCCGTTGAGCTGATATTCGGTGGTCGTTTCTGCCGGTTCTGTCGCATTTGTATGTCTCACATTACTTCGGAAAGCCCCTGCCATCCCTTTAGTAACTCGGGAGAGTCCGGTCGACACGTACCTGCGAAACGAGACGGCTAGCTTGTGTTTCCCCATTGCAGAATTCTACTCCCATGTGATTGTGAAAACTCCCACAACTCTCCCGGCAGCAGGAAGCTTAAATAACAAAAAAAAATTCCAGGCAAAGCTCAGTATCAGCTGTTGCGACGCAGGAACCTTCAGATAATCTGAAATACATTCAGTGTCATTGGTGGGCTGTCGAGGGGTATGATGCAAGGTGATTGGCCAGGTCGCGAAGGTGGGGGGACTTAGTTGATCTCTCGCGGCAGTAGCAATGCTAGGGAGTATAGGGATTTGTAGACTGACGCACAGGCATCTCTGTGGCTTACTATGTGGGATATTTGTTCACGGCTTTCAGTGCGTTGGCGGGGGAGACGCGAGCCCGTCGGAATACCTCACGGGATCAGTCAGGTGGGTGGACTCCGGTTATCGGGCGAATCGCTTATCTGATTAGATCATCTGATTAGATTTGTGCTGTTTTCAATGGTATTGTAATTGTGACATACAATACAGTTGTACAAAATGAGATGCTCCAGGGATATCCAGTGAAAGCTTAAGGTGTAGATACTCGACTGAAGATCCTAGCCCGGGGAGTAGCAAAAACATTGCAGGAGCCCCAAAAAACCATAAGCACTCCGTGTTATAAGCCTAGCAGCTTTATGGTATTCCAGGGATAAAACAAATAGTATACTAGTATTACCAACGATTCTGTTGACCTCTCCTATAACGGCATGAATCAGCGGAGAGCTCGAGTTTCTTTTCTTCACTTCCGAACTTTGTTCTTCCCAGTTACACAGACTTCCACGCACTAATCTCGTTTCTTTGGTAAAAAAAAAAATGACGCATTAAACCTCCTGGTCTGGCTGGAACGGTCAAGTATGCACCATGCTTTACAGGGACTACAGCAACTACTAAACCCAAGATCCTGAAACGACGGAGATCTTCATCTTCAGTGCATAGGCATATTTCCAATAATATTAGCCCCGTCATTTGCTACTTCATTCCAAACACCGGAGCTTTAGGAATGTATGATTTTTTTTAAAGGAGCCCCTCGGAGTGGGATGATGCCGAAGTTCATTTTATGGTAATAATGGGAAACCGTGTCTTTTACTTTGTCACGTATATGATTCATACCGCATGTTGCATGGGAGTGCTCCAAGCCTTCAACGTTGTTGAGGTTGGGGTCCATGAGAGCCTTCCTCTCGAATCAAGACTATTTTGAGACCGTATCATACGTTAGTAACGTTACTATATAACACAACTCTCTACCCCTCTTTCTAACATACCTAAGTTGGAGTATACTACTTAGCTGATACCTGCAATTTTCTTCTGAAATTACACCAGGAATCCTCAGGTAAGAGCGCTGTCTCTTCTCCCCTCATATCGCCCAGCGCTCTTCAAGTTCTATTTAATTATGTAACGAGAACTAAAGGATTCTCGCAGCTCTCGTAATGCCAATCATACTTCGTTAAGGCATCCCTGTTGAAGTATCCACCGACTAACCTGACGCTTACCTCGGAGATAAAGTTGAAGCTCCACCGGGTTCCTTACTAAAACATAATTAAAGGAGTAGCCCAAGTGGTTGAGTAGTATCCGAAGTGCCCCAGTACGGTAGCTCCATAGTTGGGCCGCAGCTGAAAAAGATCCGATCTCGCTACCTGCCTGATATTAATCACAATCATATTAAAAATAATGAGTCAAGCACCTGGAGATTCGAGGTGGGACGATATGTCGGCTCATTCTGAGGCCATTACTGCTTACTGCTGTTCTCCTCCCTATCCCCAGGGATGTTGCATTACTTACGGAGCCGAGCAACCTAGCAACCCTTGCCCCGCGACCACGGACCTGGAGCTGAATCGAAATTCACCTGCATTATGATGATGCACAAGCTGCCTATGCAGATGATATATGATCTCACGTTGTTTTGCTGCCGTTGGAGGCAATCTTGAAGCTGTTCGCGGCGAAGGAAACCCGCGGGAGTGGGTCGCTTCAGGCATCACGCTCTAGCAGCCATGACCTTGCTCGTGACCCACGCACTCTTTACTGGAACTCCAGCTTCAATGCTTGCTTTTCTCAGTGAAATCCCTTTCCATGATTTCGTCCTCTTAAACCCGTCTCAGCCAAACGTGGGGCCATCATATATTTCAGCTACATCCACTGCATCCACTGAATAAATTGAATTCGAGCTTTTCAAAATGACCCCTTGAGACAGTGTTTAACAGTCCCGGATCGCTAGTTATCTACCATTATGGGTCGTAATTGTTAGCACAAAGCATTAACCCTCCTTGAGCTTACCAGTGCTTGTTCATCTCGACCGCATCAGCGGCATCACAGGCATTAAATTCTAGATCATTGGGGTCGATACGAGGTGATCTTAGGATGTTTTGCCTATCCCCCCACGAACCCCCACACAAATCTCGTTAACGCAAAGCATATTCTAGAGCACTTGATGGTCGTGTGGATGATTCCCCTCAACACGAGAGACCGCCTGCGAACAGCCTCTGATCCGTCCGATATCGCCGATCCCCCCGAGAAGACCGCCCAAGTCTTGTCTATCAAGTTTCAGGCACAAGGCAATACTGGCTTTGAATTCACAATTCCAGACCCCAAAGTTCCAAAGAAATGGTTTCCAAGGGACGCTTTAGAACGTAAACGGGCATCTGAGAAATATTCCAGTTTACGACATGACCGAGTGCACCCCTAGCTCCCCCACGAGGTTAATACTCTTCCTGCGACTGAGCCGACGATTTCAGTACTGCCCATGACCCGAATAATCTTCATATGTGATTCAGACTGGTTGCTATCTCATCTCAATCTGCTCGCCTTATTAGATAGAGAATGACCCTGGATGAAGAATCCTGGAATGGAGGCAAGCTATTTTATAGCTATATTCCTTCACTCTAACCACTACCTTTTCAGAGTCTCTCTGGAGCTTGTGAAATCGCGACCCTACAATCAGGTAACGCTGCTGGGTTCTTCCATTTCTTATTCCCGTGACGATGCAGAACCAGTGACGTGGTACATAAAGGCATGCGATTTAGGTAACCTATAGATCGCGCGATGGATACTCCCCAAGGTGCTATCGCCCTCGCCATGGTTTCATATAAACACAGCTATATCCGAAGGTGAAATTCCATGCCCATCCCATATCTTCTTGTACCGTTATCCGGGGGGGGAACATCCGATTCACCACGGTCGGTCGTTGCTATATAACATACAATTGAGAACTGTGCCGAGCTCGGCTGGATACCTTTAAAATATCATGAGAAGGGGATATAAATAACATCAGAACCTCGGGGTTGAGATAGGCCGAATCGAGACATCGCTGGCGTTATATTCCGCCTAAATATAACAAGCTTGGGATTAGGCTAAACCAAGTCAGGCTCTCGGGGCAACACCCCGATCCCTTTTTGGTCCCCGATTTGACCCCTCAGGTGCTGTTGAGAGGTGATTGGCGATTCACTCGACAGAAGTCCACCTCAAGCTTTGCCTGGTCTCCATTGCTCAGCCACTTATCGATGTTGCATTGAATGAATCACGCCGGCCCAGCTGCTGGGGGGGGATAAATTGGTCAGACTACCCCTCATCTAAGCCATCGTTGAAGCACACGAATTGACCTCACTCTGTTCGTCAGATTGAAACTGTCCTTGTTTACTCGTTCGGAAAGATTCAACTCTCTGTGAAAAAAAAAAATGGCGTGGCCAAATAAGAACAAGGACATGATCTATCGCCGACTAGGCAACTCTGGTCTACATATCTCGGCCATTGGTCTCGGAGGATGGCTAACGTAGGTCTTCTATCTGAGCTGTGTGATTCTGAAGTCTAACTTGAAGCAGATTCGGAGGTTATGTTAGTGATGGTACGAGCATCATATCTCTCGAACCGCGGCAAAACAATTATTCCCAGTTCACGCACTGACATATAGCCTCTAGAGCTCGCCTACAAGTGTATGGAGCAAGCATACGAGTGTGGGATTAACTTCTTCGACACTGCGGAGGGGTAGGTAAATCCAGCCTTCGAAATTTGTCCATCTGCTCACGAGCCCAGCTACTCTGATGGAAAGTCCGAAATCGTGATGGGAAAAATCATCAGAGAGAATAAATGGAAAAGGAGTGATCTCGTCATCAGCACCAAGGTTAGCCAACAAACTCCCATTCCCACCCATACCCAAGCCCATCCATCCATATACTGACGCATCACGCTCCAAGCTCTTCTGGGGTGGCGCCAACGGCGAAATCCCCATCAATAACCACGGCCTTTCCCGGAAACACATTATCGAAGGCACACGAGCCTCCCTGGATCGGTTGCAGCTGGACTACGTCGATATCATCTACGCTCATCGCCCAGATCGACTAACGCCCATCGAGGAGACCGTGCGAGCATTCAACTTCGTGATTGAGAAAGGCTGGGCTTTCTACTGGGGAACATCAGAGTGGTCCGCCGATGAGATCACCGAGGCATGCGGAATTGCCAAATCACTAGGTCTCATTGGCCCCATCGTCGAGCAGCCGCTATACAGCATGTTAAACCGCGAGAAGGTCGAGGGTCAGTTCCAACGGCTTTACTCGCGGTGCGGAATCGGTCTCACCACCTTCTCTCCCCTGCGCGGCGGCCTCCTGAGCGGTAAATACAATGACGCCTTCAAGGAACCTCCCGCCGGTGCCCGTTTCACAGAGAGCAAGGACCGCTACGCCGACAGGGTCCGAGAAGCGTGGGGAAATAAGGAATCGGTCGAGACCATTCGACAGGTGAACGCGGTAAAGGTACTAAAAGCCATCACATCCCGCCTCGGCTTAAATCCAGATAAGGAGTTCAAAGAAAGAAAGAAAAAATAAACTAACATTTTTCTTCTCATTCGATAGGACCTCGCAGATAAACTCGGAGTGAAACAATCCCAACTCGCCATCGCCTGGTGTCTAAAGAATCAAAACGTCACCTCCGTCATCACAGGTTCCACAAAGCCCGAACAAATCGTCGATAACGTCGAGAGTCTTAAGATCCTGCCCCTCCTCACCCCAGAAATCATGGCCGAGATCGACGAATCCCTCAATAACAAGCCGAAGCAGGATCCCGCCCGACAGGATTGAGTCTAGCATACCCTACCCACACGTGCCCTATGAAATATATATCTCATAAAATAATCAATCAGCCTCTTACACTCTTGAATCCTATATCATATCATCATCGCCGCACCCACCTCCTCTCCCCAGCGTAAACCTCCCTTTAAACTCTCTCTCTCGGTCTACCTTCGTTAACTCTCTCCATCTCTCCCGCCAACACCCCTCACACCAATCCCCACCCCGTCTCTCCCGATCATTCTTCCCCTCCCGAAACTTCCCACAGCAGATACAGATAATATACCGAACACCGCAAATCACAATTTCGGCGCCGGGGCCGTACCGCGCCTCCCCGGATCGCGGAGCCAGTCCGCACTCGACGCAAAACCGTTTGCTCGCATCCGGGCCGAATCTACCCCGGCGGCGGCGGAGCATGCGGTCCGCGAATTTGCGGGCGGGTCGGAGGCGGAGGCAGTAACGGCAGGCGTAGATGTCCTTTGTGATTGCTTCGGTGGATTGCTCGGCTTGGAGGAGGTCGCGGTGTGTCAGTGGCGGGATCGTGGCGTAGAAGTAGGTGCAGGTGAGCTTGAGATGGAGACGGTCGGTGGGGAGTAAGTGGGCAGCAATGAGGAAGTGGATTTCCAGGGGAAGCGCAGCTATCAAGGAGGTTGTAGGCATTTACATAGAGAAATACGATCGGTATACGGTTCCATCGAGAATGGGAAGAGCGTGGAGCTTGGTTTGAATTGTATTGTTGTGTGGTTCTTATTGAGGGGTAAGAATTGCTCTGACGTAGAGCTGATTAACAAATAGAAAGTCAAAACAATTGGAATTGTTTGTAAATAATATACGGCCTACTCTGCCGCTCCCAAGGATAATGCTAATAATAATCACGTTAAGAATTTAAAAAGACAGGAGGAGCAACAATGTAGGGATATCGCAAGTACGTCATCCACTCTGTGTGCGGAAACCAATCAAACACTCATCTCACTCATCTCACTCATAGATGTGACTTGGACTTTTCCATCGACTCGGAAATAGTCCTGCTAAGGTAGTCCGCAATACCCATATTGGTGATCATAGGATTCACACCACTGGCGCTTGGGAATACCGATGCGTCGGCAACATACAGCCCCTTTGTGCCCCAGACTTGACCCTCGGGATCCACAACACTGTTGCGTGGAGAAGCGCCCATCCGGCAACTTCCCATCTGATGCGCGCTAGCCCACATCACCCTGTCCGAGCTGGCCGATTTTCCTCGGAGCTCCGAAATCCATGCTTGAAGGGCTGCGTTGTTCGTGCCCTCGGGAGCATTAGCGTCACTCTCGGCGCGAATGAACGATGGCATATCGCGATATGATGTGTGGATTTCCTTAGCTCCAGAAATATATGCGATCTTGGCACTAGCAATAAGAGCTTCAATCATATGCTTGCGATCAAAAGTGGAAACGTTGTAGTCCACGCGGACTCGTCCGTCAGTTGGATCTGGGTAGACTCGTCCAGGGTGCTTGTCTTTGATAAGTGTGATGAGGCCAGCGGAATGAGAGAGTTTGGCTGCCTGGAGCTTGTAGTCCAGACCATCGCGCCACGTGTAAATGGGAAGAATCGCCGCTGGAAGCATGCAAACACCCTCAATCTTTGCGCCGTGTCCTTTGTTGTCAAGGTTTTCAAACTCATTGACGACGGTAGTCAAGCAGGCCCCCTCCCAGGGGCGAAGCTCCTCATCAAACACGGCAGTCGCAATCGCAACAGGATGAAGATGGAGATTCCGCCCAATGTTGGAGTTCTTCAGGCCGCTGCGCAGCAAAAGAAGAGGACTATTCATTGAGCCGCAGGCGACAATGACTTTCTTCGCCTTGATAATGACCTTGCGCTGCACTGCACCAACCCCGGAAACTCCAAAGTGAGCATCACGGGAGGTCCACAGACCAATAATGCCTGATGCGACTTGCCCAGCCTTTGTCTTATCAAAGCGAACCCTTTCTACTTTGAATCCTTCCAGGAATGTAGCGCCGGCATTGGCAGCGTCAGCCAGAAAAGTTTCTGTGGGGCCTTTCTTTCCAGTGGAATGACAGCCCAGTGTGCAATATCCGCAGTAATGGTTTGTTCCACCGGTGTTCTGAGGCACTGCTTTCGCCGCATAACCAAGTTTCCTAGCACCTTCGAGGATCATGCGGTTGGCCTTGTTGTGGTGGATGAATTCGGTGTTGACACCCATGCGGTCGCAAACACGGTCTAAGCTCTGTTGGAACTCCCATGATGTGAAAAACGGGAGACCTTGGGCAGCCCATTCCTGACGAACATAGCCCTGTGTTTGAAGCGAGGCAGACCAGTTGACGGTACCACCGCCACCCCAGGTGGAGCCATAGAGAACGCCAAGAGTGTTTTGGTCGTTGGTAGTGGAGCCGCATGAGTCGAACAGGTTATTAAAACCCTCATTGGGTTTCATAGGGTAATGTTTGGAGGTAAAGGAATAGCCCTTATCCACAACGATAACCCTGTGCCCAGCCTCTGCGAGGTTTTTGGCTGCCACGCTGCCACCGCAGCCACTTCCAACAATGACCACGTCGGTTTCAATGATTTCTGGCTTATCGCCAGGTGGGATCTGCAAGAATTCGTACCTGAAGCCATCTGCAGGCGTTCCATGAACCGGGATGCGGGGAAGTCCGACGGTAGGATACAGGGTAGGGCTAAAGGTAGACCACATCTTCTTGTAGATAGCAGTGAGAGCCCGGTAAACGGCGCGCAGAGGTGCCAGCCGAGAGTCACACCAGCTCTTGAAAATCTGCTCGCGGACCTCAAAAGGTTGGTTCTGGATCGGGGTCACTGAACCGGTCAGGATCAGGGACCCAGCCCTTGTGCTACATAGGTGAAGCAAGTGTCAGCTTTGAGAACAGGTCTCATGTATTCAAGATGAATTATACATACTTAAGCGTAGTCAAGACCAAGCTCAGCCCATTTTTGCCCTCCTGGTGTACATAATCGGCAAAAAGACGCTGCAGGGCCTGGCGGACCTCGGGAATTGACGACAGATTTTCCTCCAGGTACTGTGTAGCGATAGTATCCGCATCGGGGCCGGGAATGCTCGCCTTCAGGGATGTGAGGGCGGCATCGAGTTCATTCTGCGATATAACCTTACTTTTCTGGGATTTGCGTCCCTTCGGGCCGCAAACACTAGGGATAACAACATCCGCGAGCGACAATAGCGTCTCCCATTGTAGGTCGTTGAATACTTGATCGGTAGGAACTGGAGGCAGAGGCACATCCAAAGGAGTGTAGGATGACAACGCTTGCTCCGTCATTGCGTATCCCAATTGCAGCCACTAGGCGCGTGCCGTCGATATATATGTACAAATAATAGTTGGAGTGAGTTTGAAGGAATACGCTGAGCGAATGTACGGATTCGAGAGAGTGGAAGAAGGAGAGTAGGGGGGGGAGGTGGGGGCAGAAGGAGGAGTGATATAGATTGAGCAACTAGAGGCAGGAAAGCATGGCGGAGAGCAGCTTCCCCAGGATCTAGAGCTCAGAGCGCTCTGGCCAGGATTCCGGAAGGAGTAGTACTTGCGAATGGGTCGTGTTGGTGCTTCGGGAGGGCAGGATAGACTCTGCGCAACTGACACTGACACGGCCCGCGCAGGATTTGCGAGCGATGACAACAGCGTCTTCCCCCATTAAAATCATTTGAACCATTCAGGGGAATCCATTGGGGGAGGAGCATTCCAGATGGCTCAGAATGCGTCCTCGGGGAAGAAGCACGGCCACATGAGGGGTTCAACCGAGGTGAGTCCCAATAATTCCGTCGGAGAAAGCCAAATCAGGCCACCAGGTCCCTAAAGGCGCCTGGTTTTATTTATTTTAACTCAAGATTCTGAGTGGCTGGACCAGAGGGATCACCGTCTTTGAGGAGGTCATTCAAGGTGGTGGAGCTGAAATTGCGGGGAAAAGACACGCCTTAGCCGAGTTCCACCAGGACAAACGGCCCATGTGAAGTTTCAAGGTGGCGCCGCCGTTCATCGCAAATGCACGACTTGATCTTCTTTATATTTTTGATGATACTCCAGAATGTGGGAATGGAGATTAATCGTTCGTTGATGTACACTGATGGGGCTGCTGATGTTTTTTTTCGGTCTCTGTTTCCCAACACTAGGAAGTACGGGGTGGGGAGAATAGAAAGAGAATGGGGGGAGAGTAGACGATATGCAGCTCGTGATCAGAGTGATATCAATCGGAGAGCAATGATAGAAGATCAATCAGGTCTGACCGTCTGCATCTATCGAAATGAAGGTATCTCCTACCTAATAATACCTACTATCTAGTATCTACACCAGCGACCGATCGGAACCCCAGGCGCCGAAACTTCCGCTCGCTCGTGACTTTGGGTGACTTCGAGGAGCTCCAGTTACTGTACCAATAATCATCGAGAATCATTACGCCCCGGGAGCATGATGAGATTGCTTACCATCTGACATTATTATTACTATTGTTACGATTTTTTATCGAGTGAATTCACTGAATTGACTCCCTTCTTTCTTTTGAAACTATCTCCCTTACCTCCTCTTCTGAAACCTAACGCTAGCTCCCTTCTTGCGTGTGGTGATGTCCATATTGGGATAACCCGTCCCAGTTTCTCATCCGGCCTCCGGGTCAGAGAAGCAGAAATAAGAACCCAAGGACAAGAGAAAGAAAAAGAACCAAGAAAAAGAAAATAATGGCCACTGACAAATCAAACCAGTCTTGCAACCTCCCGCCCGAAAAGGTCTTCTCCATCCAAATTGGGACTGAGCTTTTCCGGCTGTCGGGCGCCTCGATCGCCTCCGATGGTTAGTTGCACCTTAATTATTATCCCCTTCTCCCATCGTATGATCGGTCGCTATAATTCGATGTGAGCTGCCGCTAAACCTCTGTCGAAGCTCCATCCTACTTCTCCCGATTCTTCGAGGACCAGCTGTGTCAGAATAATGCTGAGGGATCCAATATCCGCACTCTATACATCGACCGCGATCCGGTAACCTTCCAGGAAATTGCCAGGCATCTCCAGGGTAAGGACTCCTCCACCCGTGCCTCGGATGCATCCATCCCCAAACACTCCTACTGCATGTGCCGTGTGGGTTGACAGGCTGGATTCTAGGGTACCATGTTCAGCCCAAGGATGGACCCCAATTCGTCAAGCTGTTCGCAGATGCCCAGTTCTACAGCTGTATGCATACCATAACAACCCCTCCTCCCCTCCCCCAATACTCCCTCTCTTGACTGACCCACGTACCACCCCCAGTACCTCGACTGATCTCGCAACTATTCGAGTCCGAGATCATCATCCAGATCGGTGACCGCCACTTCCAGATCCCCCGCGATCTCTTCTCCGGCCCTGGTGATTCACCCAATTTCTTCTCCCTCGGATTCGCAGCCTTCTTTGCCTCTCCAGTCGAAGTCTTCCCTGGGCTGGACCGGCATGGCCTCCTCCGACCTCCCTCAATTCTCCCTCCGAGCGTCCCCAATCGATCTGGCGAAGTCTTCGCGCAGCTCCTCCACCTCCTCCGAGGCTACCCCCTCGACATCAAGAACGATGCCCACCGCGCCGAACTCCTCCGCGATTGTCGCTACTTCCACCTCCGCGGCCTAGAGCAGAGACTCATTCCGCACCAGATCAGCATCAACCCCCTCACGAGCCGGTCCGAGATTATCATCCGCCTCGAAGACGTCCGTCGGTCTGGCATCCACGTCGAGACCGATGACACCGACACCGAGACCCGTATCACGTACTCGCGGCCTTTTGTCGATGACTCTCCGCACGACCTAATCCTCGAGATCGGCGAAGAGAACACCCTGATTGATCTGCGCTCGATGCGCCCGACCTTCCTAAACCTGGCCAACGCCCGTATCGCCAGCTTCCTCCAGATCATATGCGACAAGATGAACAGCCCCGCTTCCGACTCGCAGCGCTCTTCGACCCCACAGCAGAGCAAAACGCCCGCCATCATCCGGCAGACTATCCACCTCCGAATCGATGAGGAGACCGACCTAACCGTGGACGGCCAGGAGAGGCGCTACGCTGACCATGTCCCCTTTGACATGGCCGGCGAGCCGCAGGTGAAACGCAGACGAGTCGAGGGATTCCAGTCAGACGGGCCCACGTGGGTCGTACGGAACGGCCAGTGGCGGATAACCATGCAGCCAGGGCTCACGGCAGATAACTCTGAGTTCACGATGGTGGCGGTCAAACTAGATGTCTATACGAGCCAGAGGATACGGAACAGGAAGCAGGCTTTTCTAGGTTCTTAGCTGTATACGCACCGTCATGCCCATGTCAGAGATATCCCTCTATGTTATTGTATAATTTTAACAACCCAAAATAAAATTCCCTGTATTAGTCGGTTTAATACGATATTCTTGTCTGTTTCATTCCGAGAATCCCTCCCACTCGTCTTCCTCTTCCTCCTCTTCATCATCCTCATCTTCCTTCTCCTCGTTAGCCCTACCATCTTTATCTTCCCTTTCATCAGAAGCCTCGTCAATATCTACATCTCCATCACGTATAAAACCCGCAACGAAAAACCCTCCCGTACCCTCATCATCCCCAGGCCAACACCGCAAACAAGCCTCCAGGACCTCATCAGACAGATCAACCGAGCGCTCCACACCATCCTCCCCTTTCTCAGTCCTAATCCCTCGATGTTTCCATTTCCGCAGTCCCGTGGGCTGCTCATCGCGCCGCATAATGCGCCATCCTCTCCGTCGGGCAACATCTGACGTTAAAATCCGGTAAACGGCGGATTCGTTCTCGATCATGTGGATCGAACACGTACTGTAAGTGATCCGTTTGGCGGCCGGGAAGCGGAGTGCGTGTTCCACGATACGGGTTTGCAGGTTCGATAGTTTCGTGAGGCGCTCCGGGTCGAGCTGGGTGCTGCTTGTGAGTTCGTTCTCGTCCGTGGAAGACGACGATGGTTGGGTCGAGCTATCGTTCCGGTTTTTCTGGGCTGTAGAAGGAGCAGCAGCAGCAGCAGAAGAAAAAGACGGGCTCTGCTGATCATCGACCTCACCCCGCTTCCGCTTCTTCCCCTGATTGTTATTTCTCCCCGGCGCAGCAGCAGGGAGAACGAACTTGGGCACATCGTCACGCCCGATGATGCCACTCCCCGAGCAACTCGGATCCAGAAGGAGGCCCGCCACGCGCGCGAACCGCGGATCCTCCGGGTCTAACGCCAGGAAATCCTGGCCCGGAAGCACAGTCACGAACTTATCCGCGCCGGCCGTAGAAACCATCTTCTGTAGCGTCTTCGCGCGCACCTGCGACGCATCCATCGAGTAAATCCGCGACGACACCCCTTCACTGCCCCGCGTCTTCGCCAGCAACGAAGCCAAATGGGTCGTCTTATTCCCCGGCGCCGCACACCCATCCAGCAGATCCCCGCCACGCCACAGCTCGTCCCCGAGCAACAGATACGCCGGGAAACACGACGCCTTATCCTGGAGGATGACCTCCCCGTTCTTGTACGCCGGCGACGTCGCAAACTCCATCCCGGGCGGAACGGCCAGTAAATCAGGTATATGCTGATCGACCCGCATCTTGGGCTCTTCTTTGTCCGCCAGCTCCGCCAGGGTCTCGACCGTCCGGTACGAAGTAAATGTACTCGTCAGCTGTTTCTCAAGAGTCGTCCGTACATTGTTCACCCGGACCCACCGCGGATACACCGCCGCCCCCTGCGCCCCCTGCACGGCGAGCTTCTCCCGCCGCACCGCCTCCTTGAGGTCTGGAATCGTCGCGCATCCGCGCCGCACACGGGCCTTGGCGAACTCGCCCTTTAGTCGGATCTTGTGTCTCTCGACAGCCTGTCGGATGGGATGGGTCGTAGGGGCGGCGATGCCGTTCTTCGCGAGGAGATGGTCGTGGACAAGTAGGACAGTGAGCAGGGGATTAAGCTAATTCAGACATTCTTGCGTCAGTCAGCAGGAATAATATTTTCTCAGTTCAATTTCTCATAGAGAAATAAGGAATTACCCACCTTCGGCTCCAGCTTCAGAATCCCAGCCTGGTCAATCACTTCCTTGAGGATGACGTCCCATTTCGAGGCCTCGGTGATGAGCGCGTAGATCTGCGCCGGCGACGCCTTGAGCGATCGCGAATTGTACAGACGCGATTTAAACGAGCCGCCTGTCGATGAGGGGGCCGTTAGGACGGAAACCGCGTCGAAATACAGCGACATTGGTTCATAAGTTTTGTCAAGTTGAAGTAAAGTAACCCTCTCACAGCTCCGCCAAGAATCAATATGTAATAAAAGAAAGAAAAAAAAATAAAATGTATGTTTGCACTGTTTGTCCCGATATCAATCATCCATCCTCCCCCCTCCGATAAGAAAAGAAAAGCATCAAGTCAATCTCCCCAATTCGACTTCCAACCGCCTCCCTTTTTAATTTCAAATTCCAGTTTGTTTGTATCTATCCCGAAATGTCCAAATCCCCCTCCTTCATAACAACCCTCATCCCCCCTCCCGGCCCCAATCGCCACCCGCTCACCCTCCCCACCCGAACAATCCCTTACCCCACGCTCAACCCACCCCTTTTCAACGACGCCCTCGCCGTGCGCCTCCAGGTCTTCGTCGACGAACAGGGGTGCACCGCCTCCCTTGAAATCGACGACGACGATCCCCGTAGCTGGCACTGGGTGATCTACGATGAGAAGTACCAGGAGAGCGAGACAGACGATGAAACCCCGCCGGGGAAGGTAGCTGTTGCGGTGATTCGGCTTGTGCCGCCGCCGCATGCGCCGCATGAGATTGCTGTAGGAGAAGGGGGTGGGGGTCATGCTAGCCCTGCCATTGACGGACAAGGTGGGGAGGATAGGGGGAAGGGAAAGTATGATTTCGGGCATGAGCCGTTTATCAAATTTGGAAGGGTGGCTGTCTTGCCCGAGTATCGGGGTTTTGGGTTGGGGAGGAGGTTAATGGAGGTGGCCATGGGATGGGCGGGGGAGAATGCGGAGGAGATTAGTGCGGCGTTTAAGAAGGTGCTGAGGGAGGAAAGGAAGGGGGCAGAGCAAGATGGGGAAGTGCAGGAGTGGAAGGGGTTGGCGCTGGTGCATGCTCAGTCGCAGGTGGAGAGGATGTATGAGAGGTTGGGGTTTGTGACGGATGAGGGGTTGGGGAGGTGGGTGGAGGAGGGGATTGATCATATTGGGATGTGGAAGAGGATAGATGTGAAGAGTTAGATGAGGGTATATGTATATACGATAATGCTACTCGGATAGAATATTTGACTGTATAATTTGATTGAGTTAAAACATTAACACCTCTATTGCCGTGGTAAACTTGGGACAAAGCCCAATTCCTAACGCCATAACCAGGAATAAAACAAGATGAATAGAAGATCGCCGAACGTAGACAATCATAACAGGGTATCCTGAGTATCGAGGGAAAAAAACGGTAAAAGACGAAACCTCCCACTTCTATGACGATGAATCGCAGTATTAAAGGGAATCCCCCAAGTATGGAGTGTGAAAATTTGACAAGGCCATGACCCATATATATCGAGAGAAAGTGAAGCCGATAGAACTCCAGTAGATGACCAATCTGCAAATCACAGAAGGCGATGGTACATAGACCGAGATTGAAAAAAAGAAAAAAAAATCGAAAGTGTGTTCTAAAATATGTTGCAACGAAGTGAAGAAATATCTGCAAAAGCGAGGTCATCTATCATGATGAAAACCCATTCGGTGAAGGTCGATAAATTAGAAAGTGCTCCAGTTCCAGCCTCGAGGAATGCTAGCAGCGATTTCAGTAGTTTGGCCGAGGATGGAGGCGAAGGCCGACTTGGAACCCTCGACCGGCGAGGTGTTGATGTTGTCAGAAGCTGGAGGGCTGGCCGCATCAGCGTCCTCATTGTCGTTCTGATTGGAATTTTGAGCATTGATCACACTCTGGATCTTGGTGAGACGCTCCGCACGGGCCTCTTCCCAGCGTTGGAAGGCAGCCCAGCACATGTCACACGCACGAGAGGCAACACCCTCGGGATGGAAGCGGGCATCTTGATCGAGGGGGACGACATGAGGAGTGTGAGATGAACAGAAAACATGGCCGCAGTGGCGACAATGATGACGGCGAAGAAACAGGCCGAAGGAAGATCGGCAGGAAGGTGAGTCGCAGTTAGGGGAAGCAGAGTCCGCCTTATAAGGGTCGTTGTTAGCAAATGGGTTTGAAAGAGCAGTAACACAACAATGGATGATATCTGATGTATATCACGCAAGATGTCGCAAGCTCACTCGACATCCCGGGATGCAGGCACGCAACCACCAATATATAAATTGCGGGACAACCCAGGCCTGATCTGCGGGTCGAAAAGAAAATATGAAAAAAAAAAAAAGAAAGTATACTTACTTTCCAGTGGTCTCGGGTTGGAAGACCAGTGACCTCTCCAAGATGCTCCGTCTTCATCCATTCATCTTCAGCCATCTTGCTAATAGCACTGGTGCCGATGCTTTCAATTGTGGAGCGACGGCTGACTGTTTCACTGGTCTCTCCATCATTCAGGCTGTCAAGAGAGCCATGCACACTGCGGGGAGGTGTTGGCGGAGATGGCTTCTGTGGCCGCTCGGTTGGGCGCAAGGCGGCAGGAACGTAAAGAGGAGCTTTCGGAGGACGAAGCTGGCGGGTGTGGAGGGGCAGATACTGCAGACGGGGGGAGGTGGGCGAGTTGTTCGCAGTGGTTGTGGTAGAGTTCATGGGAGAAGGGTAGATGGGGATCTGGTTGGTAGGGGAGGTGGTGGTAGCGGTAACAACGTGGGTAGCCATTTCGAGTATGTGCAGGAAATAGAAGGCGTGTTATTAAGGGGTTGTAGGTAGGTGTGTTTGTGTGTACGTGTGTATGATCGATGAGGGGGGGCGCAACAGAGTTGTTAAAAAGAAAGAAGGGAGAAGAGTGGAGAGCAGAGCAGATCAGAGAAGCCGATGACAGATCCGAAAGCAATAGCTACGTGAATGTTATTATTCCCTCTGGCGGAAGAGTCGATAAGAGCTAGTAGAGGCAGCGATTATGGATCAAGGTTGAGGGGAACCATAGACTCATTGCAGTGGCGAGGGAGAACGGGATAGAATAAGGTTTGTAATGACGACAAGAGATGTGAAAATAGGTAGTAAATAAGGCGGGAGAGATGAGAAGACAGATCAAATCCAATCTGGGAGTCCAGATGGATCGGAGATGATGATGGTGATGATAAGTAATGACGCCGCGTGGGGAGGAGACCGCCTCAAGTATGAGGAAGGAAGTCTATAGGAGAGGAGAAAATCACTGGACTGGAGATGCATTCGCCTTAATAGGATTCGTGGACGAAAGGCGATTTTTTGCCATGCGTCCACTGTGGAGATTAGCGCTAACGGAGAATCCTACTCGGTACTGTGCTAGCAGCTAAACTAGCCACTATCGCATCTCACGGGCAAATTGTTTAGTAACGGTGGAAGTGATCATGCAGGTCTGAGAATAGTAATACTAAAAAAGAATGTTTTCCCGCCGGCATGCGATGTATTAATATCCTTCACCTCCCATGGAAATCCGGATTTCTTTTATTTATATTTTTTCTAAAAAAATTTTATGGAAGGTTGAGGCTAGATGGGAAAGTCCCGAAGAAACGCAGTTGGTGGAGCCGTTGAATGAGGGTCGGAGGCAACATAAGTTACATAACGCACCCCTTCCCTAAGTTGGAAGTTGGAACACGGTCGTAGTATATTAATACTAAAAGTACTAATAAGATAATATAATTAATAGATCGGATAATAATATGTATCCGTTATTACTCCAAAGTGATCCAGTTAATATTACTCCATTATCTTCAAGACTCTCGACAAGATAGAAGTGACTTTCCCACTTTGCTCAGGGTCCGCAAATGCGCAAACACGAATACAACTCTTGGTACTCCGTAGTATCTGATACTCAGTCCTCCCTTTTCCGACCAGCCTCGAGCTTCAGATCGGATCCAGTTGGAGGCGCTAACTATATCCGGAACGGTGTTTTACCGAGGGACGCAGCGACTCAAGAGTCAAGCGTGACGGTGGTTGGGACGGGATCCATTACTGTAATGATGATGATTTCAAGGGTGATCTTGAGATGAAGATCGTTCTCGGCAAAATGATAACGACCGTTCCCAATAATCATATTGGGAATCTGGGATGTTCTCCTCGCCACCACTTTTCTCGAGCTGTATTCGTTATTATTATGATATTATTCACATCATAGAGACGTAGTAATGTTCTCCTCCTAGTGGTCAGCGAGCAGCACAAGACAAGGGGGGTTAGACGGCATTCCTGCAGGGATATCCCTCCAGATTTCACCCCCCTTTCCCCCGAAATTATATCCCTACCCCATCTTGACCGCCTCTTGATACTTACTGGTACTCCAAACTTCAAAGTCCAAACATACTTTTGGAGAGCGCGGGTCGGGACCGAGCATCAGCCTCGCATCTTGTACCTAGTATCATCGATACATTAACATCCATGGTCATCCCTTTATTCACCGCGACAGTCAGTAGCAACGGTGCCAGTCGCAGTCAGGCGAGAGGCAACGGTGAAACATGATAACTTTCCCCTTCAGGACATCTGCCTTGGCCTCTCCAGGTCCACTTCTCGCACGAAAGGGCAAAAGGAATCCAACCTGGGCTGAGAGAACATCCGAAGACAGCTCGAGGGCAGAACCGCGACAGTAGCCGACCAGCGGAGCTCGACCATCTAAGCAGAAAACAAGCGATGCTCATTGGCGACGGGATGACTGTAGTCTCCACATGAGACCATGACCCACCCTGTCCAGGAAATAGAGGGAGGAGAGTAACCTACCCTAACCGCGATAAGTTACTCAACTAAGAAGAGTTCACGAGACGGACCGCCTCAAACATCCAGACAAATTACAATAATACTACCTTACGGTTTGGGAGAAACGCATACGTTGACTCATCCAAATAATGACTCAACCCCTATTCACCCCTTGCAAGCATATATCTAGCGGTGACGATAACAGCACTCACCTGTAGGAACCTGAGTACATGTTCAAAACCACACCCCGGTAAAAGCACCGATAGTCGGTGCTGTTGATCCAGTCAAGGAAATAATGACTTTCAGATTTCCAAACCACGTCCAAGTGCACAGTGGACACCAATCACCGTTGAGCACGGCCTTTCCCAACCGGGCGGGTACTATCAATGTCGCCTCCGGGTTGGCGGCCTTCCATTTGTGTTATCGCAGCCACTGGATTGGCTGAGCATGCCGCATCTTGATCCCATTGGCCTGTGGGGCCATGCCCTGCACAGACAGATCCCGAAGCTCCAAAAGGTTCAATCGCCGCAGATTATGTAACAGAATGCGCCCGCTGCAGTGGATCGTTGCTTGTCTTGGCCTAGTCCGGGGGGAAAACCTCGGGTTAAGTTACGTCTTCAGGCCTTTGGAAGCATCGTCGAACTTTCTAGGTCGGAATCTGCAGAGTCTAATCGTGCTCGACACAAACTTGGAGTCTGGAACCGGGCGATCTCAGCATTATTGTTTCGCTCACGGACCACAGGCGATCCAATAAGCTATTAAAAAAGAGGAAAAACAAAATAATCAAAAAATGTAAGAAAAGGATTCGAAGGATTGAAACTGGTGTAATCAGGCGCAACCATGCAGGAGATCCTCCATATACTTACTACTAGCTTCGTGACGAGCGCGCCAAGACTGGAGAACCCCCTGATCCTCGTGACCACTGACTCTTTCTCCAGGTTGCATTCCTGTGTCTGGGACTCGAGGTTGGGCGCCGGGCGCCGGGTAAACGACCGCCATTGTCTGCCACCGGAATACACTCGGTATTACTTGAACTTTTAGATTAACCTTTCATAAGAAAGTTACCTAATTAAAGAATCTGGAACAGAGACCGGTCGGCACCATGCCTATCTTAGACTAGTCCGTCAAGTCTTCATAAGATCTGGACACTTGATGACAAGATCGCCCAGTCCAGCTCAAGCCTCACAGACATCAAAGTCTACATCACGGGCGAATGCTTATCCGAGGCTTATCGGCCCTATCATTATCACTGTGATTGTCAGTTTTGCTTTCCTGTGTGACATCAACACCAACCACTACTATCTCTCGATATGTAAGGATTGCTTTGCGTAACGATCATCACCACAGCCAAGAACCTCACTATTATTGAGTGGTCGGATGCACTACATTTCTCATTTCCAAGGAATTGAACACACTGCTAGCCTGGTAATGATCTTCAACCATTACTGTTCTGTCTCACCGACTGTAAGATGAGACGAACCCAAGAAGCATATCAGACGCCGTCTGCATCACCTCTCACGCAGGTCTCCAAGTCCCTGCAACTTTATTCAGCCGCCACATGTAGTTGTCTTCAAGATTATAGGACAGGGATACTTGGTTGGTGGCTCGATGGCTGTGCTACCTTTGGCCGGAACCGGCATAAAGCCTCGGTTTTCGGTTCCCGAAACTTGCACGAGCCTCAGACCAGGCTTTGATTGGGAAGATCCTGTTAATATGGAGAGTAGCGATCAGTAACAATTAGATGGATGATGCACCCAGGTTCTACGATACTACGAAGTATTAAGGTGCGTAAATGCTGATCATCAGCAGAGCCACACTGTTATCACACATCCTATAATTATTTATAGATGGAGGTTTAAGAAGCTCTTTTAATTAAGCCCAAAGTCTGAGATTACATGCATGATCGAGAATAAGCTCCGAACCTACTGCCTACAGCGATGAGTTTAAAGTGAGACCCTGATCTCACTCACTCTCATGACCAACATATCTGACTATCATGCAAGATGTAAGCTGCAGGTGACATTTAAGCTCTTACATTAGCTACATGATCTGACTGGTTGAAAGCGACTGTTATAGACTTTATTTTTTACTACTGAGTAGTTGACTATCTTAGGTCCTTCAAGATTTCAACCTTCTATAGCAAGTAGATACAGTTCCATTAAATGCATATTTATATTGACTTAAAGCTGGATACAAGGCGTCACGGGCAAAGCTACTAGTTGTGAAGTTTTAGTCCCACCAATGCAGACAGGGTGTAGTTTCTTACAAAATACAGTGAACCATCTCAACTAGGATACCATCCTCTTCATCACGACAGTTATAGATGTTCTCAGAGTCTACGCAGAGACCACATCCGCTCGCACCAAAAGCCACCTCAGACTCCTTGAACAGCTCAGGAATAAAGAACATGACCCCCCAAAGCTAGGAACCAAGGCCAGCGTACTCAAGGGCATCATCAAAATCAACTTTTGCGAGTCCCTCAAACCAAAAGGTTGGGGCAACAATATTCTTATTCTCCTTGAATAGCTGAGCCATAGTATACTTCATCGAAGACCACCTTGGGCATAACGGTAGGGAACAGGCATGCGATGAAGAGGAGATGGGTCCCTTTTGTAGAAAGAGTTATCATCATGATAGTAAGTAGAAAGAAGCAATGAAAAGAAGAGCAGCGTTCTTCTGCGCGAAGAATTACAGGTGCTTCGATAGCTTGGTATCTGCACTAGGTATACGATTATGCTTGTAGTAAAATTCTTATATCTCACTCTATGAGCTGCAGGTAAGGTTTAAACTACAGTAGCTACATGATCTGACTGGTTAAAGCTGATCAACTACCTAGGTATAGACTTTAGTGACAGTTTCAACCATCTTCGGGAAGCTCTGTAGCTCAGGTTGCTTTTGGGCTACTTTCAGCTAGCTATATTACACGGTTGGATTCTGGAGATAAGTGAGAGAAAGGATATGATAGGTATAAATATGCACATCCAATGATCTAGCTTTGTGTGAGTGCTTTTCGAGGTATGCCGGGTTTTAGACGGCTATGGAGTCAGCTATATATATTCTGAGCATAAGAAGCGAATATGTCGTTTTAATCGTATTTTTTTTTCTCTTGTAACATTTCTGATGCTTCTAATGCTATTAGGATATTTCTTTTCCTACTAGATCAACCTCTAGAAGAATCAGTATTACTAAGGATCTAAGTAACACTTTATAGTTGGAACTCCACGTCATGGGTAAACAGCACTCTGGAAAAAAGCACATCCCAACCTCAACATGATGAGTTTTTAAGACCAATTCTCCCCCCTATGAATATTGAAAGAATATAGATGGATGGGAACCTACCAACAAATTAAACCAGCATTAGGTTGGGTGTACCTCGGCGTAACCCAGATGGGACAAAATCAATGATGTCATCAACACCAAAAAAGTACCTCGATATCAGACCATACGTGCTTCTCCAACACTAGCTCGAGAACCCCTCATTTAAAGATACCCTTTCAGATAACCTACCACTCGTCCATCTCTACAACCTAATAGTCGAAAGGATAAAAATAAATATGAAGCTCGCCGTCTTCAGCGCCAAATCCTATGACCGGCAATTTCTCGATGCCATCCTCCACAAGCACTATTCCACCCTCTGCACAATCACCTACCACTCCTTCGCGTTGAGCGCCGACACCGTCACGCTAGCCACAGGCTGCGATGCCGTCTGCGCCTTCGTCAACGACACACTCGACGCCCCGGTCCTCCGCACCCTCCACGCAGCCGGGATCCGCGCCATCCTCCTCCGCTGCGCGGGTTTCAACAACGTCGACCTCCCCGTCGCCGAAGAACTCGGCCTCTTCGTCGCCCACGTCCCGTCCTACTCCCCCGAAGCAGTCGCCGAATTCACCGTCGCCCTCGTGCAAACCCTCAACCGCAAGACGCACCGCGCCTACAACCGCGTGCGCGAAGGCAACTTCAACCTTGAGGGCTTCCTCGGCATCACCCTGCACGGCAAAACCGTCGGCATCGTCGGGGTCGGGCGTATCGGGCTCGCGCTCGCGCGCATCTTCCACGGATTCGGATGCAAACTCCTCGCTGCGGACCCCTTCGGCGGGGACGAGTTCCGCCAGTACGGCGAGTACGTGGACCTCCCCGAGCTCCTGCGCCGAAGCGACATCGTCAGTCTCCACTGCCCGCTGACGGAGGGCACGCGCCACATAATCGATGATGAGAACCTAGGCCGGATGAAAAAGGGCGCTTTGCTGGTGAATACCTCCCGGGGCGGGCTCATCAATACCCATGCGGCCATCAAGGCGTTGAAGTCGGGTAGGTTGGGTGGGCTTGCGCTGGACGTGTATGAGCAGGAAGGCACGTTGTTCTACAATGACCATTCGCACGAGATTATCCACGACGATACGCTGATGCGGCTGATGACGTTTCCCAATGTGTTGGTTTGTGGCCACCAGGCGTTCTTCACCGCGGAGGCGCTGACGGAGATTGCGTCGACGACGTTGGCGAATCTGGAGGATTGGGTGAAGAAACGGCCGTGTAAGAATTCGTTGGTTCGGGAGGGTCATCTGTTGGTTGCGAGGGATACGGAGCCTGTTCGGTTGTAGTAGTAGTTAGGTCTAGGTCTAGTTTGCCTTGATATCTGACATACATGATATGTCGAACATCGACGAATAATTCATTTTATACCATTTTTATTTCAGTCAGATAATCTCATATAACTAGAACGAGGCATTAGCAACGCAAGTAGGTATCAACTAGAACTCGGAATCCACAATATTGGCAATCCAGACATTACCCATTTCCCACCGTAACAAAACCCTAGGCGAAAAAGAAAAACCATAATGGAATGATCACAACGAAGCCTGGAACTTCCCATCCACCGCTTCAACCTTCTCCACTGCGCGTCTATACCCCGGCTCCTTCTGGATCGTCTCAACATAACGCAACAACGTTGGATACTTCTCCTCAAGCTGGATGCGTGTAGCGGCCCCAATAAGCGGGAAGCTCAACATGATATCCGCCGCGGTGATCTTAGATCCGCAGAAAAACGGTCCACCCTCAGGGGCCGTCTTGAGCTGGTCCTCGAGGAAATCAAACGTCGAGAAGAGATTCCGGTTGAGGAAGCGCGCCTCGACCTGGCCGGCCACAAGGCGCGGGATGAACTTGATGAAGAAGGGGACACCGGGGGCGTTTTTCAGTGCTGGCTAGGTCAGTCACTCCTTCTTTACATGAAGAAATAGGGCAAGGGGGAAGGGGGAAAGGAACTTACTATCCATCACCAACTTCATCACCAGAAATGGCATCAAGCTTCCCTCCGAGAAATGCATGTAATAGCGATACCGCAGCCACGCCTCCGTCTCCCCGCCGACCTGGCCTTCCTTGCCGGCCTCGTATCGGGTCGGGATGAGTCTGTCCCCGCCAAAGTGATCGCAGATATACTCGACGATCAAGCCGGACTCGGCGATCACGAGCGGTTTATCAGACCCGGGGATTTCGACGCTGATGACGGGGGATTTGCCCAGGGGGTGGATCTGGCGGAGCTCATCCGGGGCCAGCATTTCGCTGGTGCGTTTGAAGGTCTTGATTTCGTAGGGGACGTTCAGTTCCTCGAGGAGCCAGAGGATGCGGTGGGAGCGAGATTGCTCGAGCCTGATTTTGTTTTAGCTCCAGTAATAATGGACAAGGTGATTGAGACTGACCAGTAGAGGGTGACTTTGACGTCTTTGTTAGCAGCGGCCATGATGACGTTGCCCCTTCTATTGATTAAAACCCAGATATGTGCAAAGAATAGTTGATTATGACAAAGGCGTTGTAAATATCGCTAGGAGATTTATCAGGTTTTATATCCCTCGTAGATCCTTACCAATCTATCGTGCTACTAGCTTGTTAGCATACCTCCGAACCAAATTGAGCCTCGGATGTAGTCCAAGTTCCTGTGAAAGATCATCTGCGTCATTGCCTGGGCGACCAACCTACGTTCCTCGTTAATTCGCGGAGTCTCGCCTACGAGTGGAGGATTCCGCCGTCATCTTCAACTCGATTTATCCGCAAGCCGTCCGTGTGTGCCTTTTACTTGCTGGGCCATCTTGAAGCTTTCCACCCGCGAGGAGGAAACCCGATATAATTTCCCCCGATCTCAGCCCAACCACGCAGGATCTTGCACGTCACCATAGCACACAAACTAGAACCCTCGTATTAAAATCCTATCTTGATAGTCAATATGTAAATTCAACAGAAAGAAAGAAGAAACAATTAACGAACTGAACGACCGCCCTCGTGATGATGACTCAGCACCGCCAAGAACTACCCACCACGTGACCATCCAACTTCGTTCGTCACTGAATGAAGCCATATCGAACCGACGACGTCTAGCACGAGTTATATCCTACTGTCATCCCCCCCCAACCGCAACCATGGCCGGTCCTAGCAAGTGTGAGTGAGACGAGACCCTCTCCAAAGACAACAGAGATTAATTGGCTAACACGCTCCAACCCATCCAGCCCTGGTCCTTGACCCGGCCCTGCAGAAATACTACGGTACGAACAACCGATCCTTTCCACCTTCTCCTTCCCCGGCATTCATAATTGTGCGCTATTGGAGTCATATCTCTGGATGAATCGACTGGCTTGGAATCGACTGTTTACCGAGGGAAAGGAAATACATGAACTAACATGTGGTGTTGACAGAACTCACTGCGAATCGCTACAAGTACTTCCGCTGGACGCCCCGCCATGCTTGGCTGTCTATCATCTACATGGGTGTGATCCCTGCCACGTTGGGCTATATTGCCTACAAGACGGATGTATGGTTTCGCTCTTGTGCTCCTGGGATGGAAAGGTTATGGGTTGGTGCTGACGCTATTTAGGGAAAATATGACCTCCGGGGTAAGAGGAAAGGAGATACCATCGCGGAGTGGTGAGGGAGGGAAGAGGGTTGAGGTTTTGACTGGTTTTTGAGTCCGGGGTTTTATGGATTTCGCTGGACGTTGTATCTATTACTAGAGTATACCGCATCAAAGGTCTTTTGTTTGTTCTTGCTGGGTTATAGTTACAAGCTGGTTGTTGGATCGCTGATGTAAGTGTGCATGGAGGTCAAGTAGTAGGTTGTTCATGGAATTGGGTTCACGGATTCGAAGGAGAATTCCCCTTACTAGGTAAAGGTGATATCATTTTATTTTCAGCCCTGGGTATCCTCCCTGCCAGGTTAAACTCCATGTAACTAGTCGTACAAAGGTCCCCATAGAAACAGATCAAAAACGAAAAGAACAGCCCGAAGAAAAGAACGAAAAGGGAAGAACAGAAAAAGGCAGTCAAACCGTTAATAAGGTGCCCATCCCCTCCTCCCACCAGAACCACCACCACCACCTCCTCCTCCTCCTCCTCCAAATCCCCGTCCTCCCCCCGGGACTCGTTCACCACGTCTCCAATCACCAGGAGGAATCCCTCGTTCACCACCACCACCACCCCTCCCTCCTCTACCTCCACGACCACCAGGTCGGCCACCGCCACCTCCAAACCCGGTATCACGGAACGCCCTCATGCCGCCCCCAACCGTCGAGCCCGCGGGACCTCTCCCCACCGTCAACGGCGGCGGAACAGACCCATCCTCCAGTGGCGGCAGCACCGCACAATCCACATAATCCCCGATGACGAAGCGCGCCTCCTGCAGCGTCTTTTCCGCATCGTTGCCCTGGAGCCGGAACGATCCACCCCCTGCCGCAGCACCATTCCTCGCCTCCTCATCCTGATAGGTACTCTCCCTCGGCCCGATCACCACACTACCTAGATCCTTACTCAGATACCTTCCTCGCGTGTCGGGGCCCAGCATCGCCGCGCCCTTCGTATCCGGGTAGATGAGCCGGAAGCACAGCCTGGTGCCGATGGGCGGATCGGGGAGGAGCGACGGGAGCGCGGATGTGAGGAGCTGCGAGAGCTCGCGCAGGGTGCAGGACTGCCAGGTATAGATCTGGAGGTGGGCGGGTAGTGGTCGGGGCGCAGGAGGAGGGGAGCGGGCGCGGATGGCGTTGGGCCCGCTCACGGGGCCATTGTATGATGTGGACGAGGAAGAGGGGGGCTGGATGGCGAAATCGGAGAGGTGGTGGAAGGAGTTCAGGCGGTAGAAGAGCTTTAGGTGGAAGGGGGTTGTTGCTTGTCGGTCGATTCGCGGTTTGGGGGGGGCGTCTCTGGAGGCCATCGTTGTTGGGGGAGCTAAGGTGTATTTGTTTCTTTTTGCAGAGGAATGAGCGTAGGTGGGGTTTATTTGTTTCGCTGGGGATAAGTAGTAGGAAGGGCAGTGCAGGCTATGAGAGCTATAGCTATGTCGCTGCTGCAAGTGGAGTGAGTGGTGTTGGAGTTGTCAAGAATGAGGTGGTGGTTTAAGGTATTATTTTAATGGTGTTTGTTTGATCACGGGGAAGAAGAGCTCTCGACCCGCCGGAAGAAGAAACACATTCCAAGCCTCCTCCAAGCATCAACCGCACAAGCCAACTCCACCATATCAATCACATTTCGCCTCTTCACCGCATGGTCCTCGTCTATATTAATTACGACTAGCTCAAAGTCTCTTGACAACAAAACGCTCTCTCCATCATGGATTTCGCCGCGTTAATGGCCAAGGAAATTTCCAAGGCGAAAGGGCCGTCCGCCACGCCAAGCTCAACATCAGACAAAAAAGACTCACCAAAACCCCCAGAGCAGAAGTACATGCGTCGCGGAGACCGGGAGGCCGCCCGGATAGCAGCATACCAAGAAGAACAGGAGCGACTGCAGCGCGAACGCGAAGAGCGCACGACGCAGAAGCGCAAACTCGAGGAGGAAGAGGCCGATCGCCGACGGGAACGAGAGGAAAAGAAGCGACGACTAGCAGAAGAGTCACGACGAAAGCGAGAGGAGGAAGAGGCGGCGCAGGAACGGGAACGACGCAAGCGGCTCGGATTGCCTGAGTTGCCTGCTACTAGCGACAAGGACGAGGATGGCGAGAAGGAAGGAGAGGACATCAGCGAGGAGGACCTCGTCCAGAAACTCCGCGAACTGAATGAACCGATACGTCTATTTGGGGAGACTCATAGGGGCCGTCTAAGGCGGTATCGACGACTCGTCGAGCGTTCACTGACCGTCCAGAAGATGTCTGATGGCCCGATCCCGACAACGCTGGAGCTGGTCCCGGAGAAGGAAATGAAGATCCCCACGGCTGTGCCGAAGGATGTGGACGGCCGCAAGTTCTTGTTCCGGCAGCTGGCGTCGTATTTCACAATGGTTCTCTCCGAGTGGGAACTTGCGCTGGCCAAGCGGGATGCATCGGTGAAGCAGAGTCACCAGGGACGACAAGCGTATAATGCGATGGTGCAGTCTCGGGAGAACATGAAGCCTCTTTTTCGGAAGTTTGAAAAGTCGGATATCGATGACACTGTTCTTGAACACGTGGTGGAAATTGTGCACAAAGCACAACAGCGAAGATACGTCGATGCGAATGATGCGTATCTTCGGTTGAGTATTGGAAAAGCGTACGTCTCGCCTTACCCATTTGCAATGCGTTTATAGCGTGTAACTGACCCATCGCAGAGCCTGGCCTATCGGTGTTACCATGGTTGGTATCCACGAACGTTCTGCCCGAGAGAAGCTGCACCAGGGCGACCAGCAAGCCCATATTCTGAGTGACGAGGTTACGCGCAAGTACCTTCAAAGTATCAAACGATGCCTGAGCTTTGCTCAAACCCGGTGGCCGCCAGATGATCAGCTCCAGATTATGGGTTAAAGTCAACAGTGATTAAACCAAATGTGATGTAATATAATTTCTTACTCGATCGGTATACCCTGTTTTGATTCGTTCTCAAGGCGCTGCGCTCAAAATTAATTTGATTCTATCCGGCAATATATCTACACCACTGTATACCAGGTGCGGCCTCGCACCATCCGAAATATACACAAGCCTATAGACAATCTAACATACATCTATCTATACGACATGCAAAAGAAAACTTCATACACTCATTCAAAATTGTCAGTATACATCCGACCACCTCCATATTCCCATCAACCAGGTCCACACCCCGGCTGGCCCACTTTTCCCAGACACTGGAGATAGCATGGTGCGGTTGTCTGGGCGGAAGAGGCGGGACTGTGGATTGGGAGGGTAAATATCGTGCCCGTCGAGGCCACGCATTACGCCTATGCTTAGATCTTGGGGCCTGGAGGCAGCCAAGGCCCTGTTCCTGGTTTTGGTGTCTCCGGTAAATGTGCTGATCAGTTTCCCCGCGGCCTGAACGCAGCTGCCGTACGCAAAGCGAATGAGCGAATCACCCGTCAGGCTGCCAATAATGAAAATGTCCCTCGCGACCTCGACATTCTCGATTGCTTTGCCGCGCAAGGTCTGCCCGGATATCGTAGTATTAACCTCACTTCCATCCTCGGAGCCAAGCACTTCGCATAGAAGGGTAGGGTCAAGATAATTCAGGGTGCCTCGCCGGCCGGTAGCGTATACCATCCCCCGGACCGGTCGAGAGAAGGTGGTCCCGTCCGACTTGCGGAAGGTCACTATAGCCCAGTCTTTCTGAACTTCCACCCCGACAATCTCAGTATTCGGAAGGCCCTCGTATACCTGGTCCCAGGCTCGACTTTCGAGAAAAGGGGTTGACGTCGTCCGTCGCGGTTTAATCCGTCGTGCGGGGGCATTCGGTTCCGCCGCGATCGCAGCCCGTCTCATCAACCGGTACACGCCAGCATATTCGGGGTATGCGTGTTGGTGACAGCCTCGTAAGGGGGACGGTCGGTTTTCGGGGTCCCATTTAAATACGTGGATGATTCTTTGATCATTTGGCGCAGAGATTATGACATCCGCCGCCGAAAAACCAGAGCCAATGACAAGCATGGCCGTCTGAGGAATTGGCTCCAGCGATGCGAGAGGCTCCAGGAGTGGACGAGGCTGAAGCACTTCGGAAAAGATTCCAGTGGCTAACACCAAGTGCCTACAGTGGATGTTATGAGAGCGGATGAAGAACCCATTATCGGTCCGCACGATCCCCGACAGGGTTTGGTTGCAAAGGAAGACGTCGTCGATGTGAACGGCCTGGGGGTACGCGCGAAAATAGTCCGCAGTTTCCTGCCGGCTGGGTCGGGTGTAGGCGGGGAGATCCTTTCCCGTGGTTTTACGGTAGTGGTCAGCGAAAGAATACCCAGGCAAGGAGAGCATCGACGAGTAGCTGAGGGTCTGGATCTCCCAACTCGCAGGCATGGCGTTTTCAGTCCACTGGCCGCCGGGTCGAGAAGCATTTCCAATGACCCAGTGAGGGACGGCCTTTTCAGGCTCCGACCGCCATTCGATGTTGGTGATGCTCCCGAGCTCCTCAACATCCACACTGGGCCGCACGAGCGTGTCCAGCAGCACGTTGACAGGGAGAGCCTGGGTGGAGTAGGAGAGGCGAGAAGCGACAAAGTGCTCCGTCAGAGCCTCCACGTCGGCTTGCAGAAGCCCCGGGGCATCCTTGAGCTTCGCGTGGAGCAAGGGGTCAGGATGGGGATGATGAGACGAATAATAAGGGAGATTTCCATGGAGAATGTAGGAGAGGATCATGGCAGAGGGCCCATTCCCTGGAGAAGCCCCTGGTCAATCATAACGGTCATTGGCAGAAAAGGGGAAGTTCAACGGGTAGTCGCAGGGGAGGTATGGCGACATACCGATGATGATGGTGTCAGTTTCCATTTACAGGCACTTTGTATGCCTCCAGCCGCCCAGTCAGCGCGGGGCATGGCCTGCGCTGAGGGAGGATAGAGGGTCTAGTGGAAAGAATCCGGGGCAGACAAATATAACGCTATCAATATCTTGGTTCCGCAGAGAACCCTGAAACCAGTACTACCATCGGCTGAAGGGGGAGCAACCAGCAGGCCATTGAGAGGCCGTTACATTTGCAAGACAGGAGTAGGATTTAACGGACCAGGGAGGAGTTAGAGGGAGGGTTCAAACTTCAGCCTGGGAAACGGGGGTTGGTTACTGGGTGGGTGTGGGAGGAGCCGACGCCGCAAACGGAGAAACCTGATGGGGTCGCTGACAAAACCACCCAGCGAAGCTTGAGCAGGTCCCAAACGAATAATCGAGGCGAACCTCGAGGATATCTGCCTCTGAGCGTGCCAATTCTCGAGTTACTTCATGGAGCTTGGTTGAAACCAGACTACGGACCGTGGCGTGGAAAGCTTCCGGCTGGAGGAGAGGTCATTGGAAGCAGAGCACGACATCACCTCATCAGCCTCGAATCAGACCCTGCAGCGGGGGATTTGCTTTTTTTTTTTTTGCTTGTTTAAAAGTACGTGTTGCTTATAGGAATTCAATCGTGCTACATTCTACTATTCTGCCTCGTTGCCCACGGTGGACGACTGAGGTATATTGTCTACCCCTCTCCAATCAGTGAGCATGAAGTCATTTCTGATTAATAATTCCTGATTTGTCATGGGGTGTCCCGCATCTGCAGGCGGTGTATTTTTGGATGAGGAAACTAGGGCTCAGGGTGCAGATCTCAGATAGCCCTGTGCCCTAATTCCCCAAAGCGGACACTGCTGACACGCCTTGAATGGCCTGAGGCTGCGCTGCGGGCTCTCCATTCTGATAACAAGAGACAACATCCATCCAGATACTCGACGACGACCATATCCTTAAGACATTGACAGCCAAACTCCGGAGAGAATCAGGAGAGGACGCCGCTCATACTGCCATGATTCTTCCGTCTTTTCCTTCCTCACGCCGGTTCCATTAAAGACATCGAGGTTGTCGGAGGTGGCAGGGTTGCCCGCAAGCCCATCGACTCCCAAGATGTATCATCTGGCCAAATCTCTATACATGTACGCCACCAGCAAAGAGGGTGAGAAAAGGAACCCAACATTTCCACAAAGCAAGCCCCTCAACAACTGACATCATGTTCCCAACCCCTCTAGAATATTCCGTACTCCTCCTCGGCCTCGATAACGCTGGCAAAACCACCCTCCTCTCCCAGATCAAAGCCCTCTACCAGCCTCGTGCCGATGGCACCCCGGCCCCTAACCCCGGCAAGACCGTCCCCACCGTCGGCCAAAACGTCTCCACCATCTCCCTCCCCGACATGTACCTGAAGATCTGGGACGTCGGCGGCCAAATCTCCATGCGGAATCTCTGGCAGAGCTACTACTCCAGTTGCCATGCCATTATCTTCGTCGTCGACAGTACCGACGTCGGCCAGGACCCAGACATCGCGCGGCTCCCCTCAACCCGAAGACCGAGTTCCGCGTCGGGAACCGTCCCCTCCACCAGCAGCAGCAGCAGCAGCAACAACAGTCACAGCAGTAGCAGCAGGAGCACCGACTCCTTCGCAGAGCAGATGGCCGGCATCCACCCCGGGAGCGACTTTGGGCGCCTCGATGAGTGTCGGCAGGTGCTAGAGTCCGTGCTGCAACATTCCGACGTCGCAGGCGTGCCGATTCTGGTGTTAGCAAATAAACAGGACCGCGAGGACTCCGTCGAGGTGGTTCGCATCAAGGAAGGGCTCGTGCGGAAGGTCTTCGAGGGCGAAACGGGCGCCGGGGTGCGTGACAGTCGGGTCCTGCCGATTAGTGCGCTGATGGGCTCTGGAGTCCAGGAGGCTGTAGAATGGGTCCAGAGTAGGGTCAAATGGAACAAGGAGGGACGACCGCCGGTCATGAGGTGATAGGTCAAGTCAAACCAACTCCCCCTCCGTTTGTTGGGTGGGAATCGAGGCTATTTCTGCGTTTTATAATCTGCTATCTTTTTTTCGGCCCTTTAGCTTCTTGCACAGTGGAGGATAGCTATACCGGGCTATATACTCTGGCCTTTGTTTTTTTTTCTTTAAACTTTTATTATGGCTCATTTCTGGCGCTGGGTTTGGGTGTTTCTGTGTCTTCTGTTGCGAGAGATACCTAGATAGTTTTTGCCATTTTTTTTTCTTTTTCTAATTAAAATCTTGTATCCTTCTCTAGATCTTCTGAAATCATGATCTACACTGACTTGCTTCCTGTTTGTGGATGTCTTCGGGTAACATGGTTCAAACTTCATACCCAATTTGACGTCACAAAGCTCTTAGATTTAAACAAAATGGTGTGCAGTCGAAGTTGCGTATGATTTGCAGCTGTTACGTTCTAGCATCCCTTCCTATCCTGACAGGCCGAAGTCGGGTGATCCAAATGTGAGCAACCTTTGACGTCATACTTTGCTGCGGTGACTTAGGGTTTAATATAAAATCCTCTCCGTACTAGAGCTATGAGCGAAATATCCCTTTGTTTGGATCAAAGTCCTAACTTTTCGTTTTTCAATATGAGTAGGTTCTTTAGACTCAACGGTGGTTCTAAAAAGGAGGAACAGGAATTTCCTGTAGGGATTCCAAGCGCTGATGATGTACGTTACTCGCGTGTCTCCTGAACATACTCCTGCGTTAACAAAGAGAAGTGTGTGGAAGGCAGAACGGTAACGCCACGCGGATTCCGACGCGAGTCTGACACTGAAATTTACCCGGACGGAAGCCAACCACTCAGACACTATCAAGTGCCGAACCCGACACCCGAGTCTGAGGACCAGGAGGTGAATCCGTATTTCGACAGTATGGATTGGGAGATCACAGCCAATGCATCTGGGCGCCAAAACTCCACAGACTCGGCTTCCCAAAATACCAAGACAGATCCAGGGCGCCAGATCTTTGCGCGCAGTTGCACGGGCAATAGTCATGGGGCACAAGATCGGAGTATGAGCTATGCCAGTTTTGATGGTGTAGGGAGCTATTGGGAGGCTCGCATAGAGCAGAAGCTTGCTGAGCAACATAGATAGTTGCCAAATTCCGGAAAGTATCAGTGCAAAAGTATAATGTCTTCACGCAGTTCCCTATTAGCGTTTTGAGGCCATTGTCTGTCGGGTTTCTGGTTGCTTTTGTGCAAATCGAATGTCGTCGTTTATGATACCTCGATCGTATAGTAGTGGTGTTCCGCAATTGGCGGAGTGAGGGTAAAAGCAGAGCTTCGATGCGCCCTTGGATATGAGATCAAGCGGGACGCTGTGGGAAAGGAAATCAGGATGTTGACCCATGGCGATCCCTTTCAGTTTTAGTCACATTCTTCTCATTGACCTGGTTTAGTTTCTTAGGCCAGCTCCTTGCAATGTCTATGTTTGTTCGTGGGAACCACATTTCGAGAAAGATGTAGAGTAAAAAGTCGATCACCACGCAGAGACAAAATAGCTTTCCAGCCCACACACCGCAACCATAGTATCGTTTTAGCCGGTCAATTAGAGTAAAAGTTCGGACTCTATCACCGCCAGCTTCCCAGATTTCTCCCGGGTAATATCCGTAGAATTCCTGAGGGCTGATGTCTCCAGAAATCCCTTGGTATACTCGCTCAGTCCGTCGGGCCACATCGGTCCAGGAATACATCATCTTCACTTGGTCGTGGAACCGATCTGTTCGCACTTTATTGGAACGTAATGCGCCAATTGCTTGGCTGGTAGCCCGGACTATGTCGTCTTCTTCCGGCTTTGCAAAAGTCGTCATGTGTTGGGGAAGGACTTCTGGAATACCACCGACTCGGGTACACACTACGTAGAGCCCGCAACTTGCTGCCTCAACGATGACCGTGCCAAAAGCCTCGGTCAAACTAGGATGGAGGTATATGTCACCTCGAACCATGACATCACGTACTTCTTCGTGTCGAATGGAGCCAAGCATTTCTACCTTGTCTTGGAGAACATTTCTTTCCAACATCTGTTCTAGATCGATAGCTTTGGGTCCTGATCCACCGATAATGAACCGTACATTTGGATGAGAGGCGAGAATTCTGGGGATAGCAGCAATCAGGAGGTCGGTGCCCTTGTTGTAAAAGAGACGCGAAATGACGACGATGGTGATGATGTCGTTCGGTCCGAACTGTCTTGGTGCCGACTGTATTTCTTGCGAGCCTCCTGGCAGCCCATCGCTTGCACGGGTGGCGGCTAGCGGTCGAAAGTTCTCAGCCACAACAGCGTTGGGAATAACGGAGACCATCAACGGGTCCAAGGACGCCCGGAGAACCGTGTTTTCCTTGCTAGATGGCATAGCGTTAGGGTCTCATTGCATGAGTCCACCGGTCTACCAGACTTACCATGTATGGCTAACGCATATAACATGATCAACGTCGCTCAAGGCAAATTTCAGCAACTTGTTCGTAAGGATCGAACCGGCATCGGCAAACCCGAACAATGAATGATCAGTGAACACCGCGCGCAGGCCCATAGTCCGGGCGTGCAAGATGGCTTCGTGACAAAAGCTGCTTAAGCTGGCATGTCCATGGACAATCTGAATTTGTTCGCGAATGATGATGTTGCGAAATATGGGAAAGAAGGAGAACACAGTTGGCATTGTCGTCTCGCGGTAGATCACCAAAAAGGGTACATGGTAGACCTTGAGGCCATTAGTCAAGTACCGGACGCCCGTGCGACCTTTGTAGGCATGAGTTATAATGATAACTTTATGTCCGCGGTCAATCAGTTTCTGTAGAATTGTGAGCGCACGGTAGCGTGGGCGGCATTAGTGATCCCCTTACGGTCGACAATTGGTAGATATGACTTTCAACTCCACCTATATCGATCAGCGAGTGATCTGAAACATGCGAAACATTATTACTAACCCGGTTGAGGGAAGAAAAAGTCGCTGACCATGCTATATACACCAAGGGTTGTTAGCTTGGCGAGGAGCTTTGGGGCCGATCCACTTACGCGATGTTGTAAGGCATCTTGACGATTGTTTTCGTACGGAGACCAACCTAGAAAAAACGAATATGTCATAACCTGAACACCTTCCCAAGAAATGATGTTTTCCGAGACAGATTATGATCCATTTTTCATGCAGCGATGCCACATGGAAGGCTCATTTCAGGGGAACACGCCTCCATTTAAAGATCCCGAACAGTCTAGACTTGGGCGGCGCTAACAGCGGTGTGAGAAATCTGCCAGAGAAATCGTCCCCGCTAAAAAATATTTGGAGAAAAGCTTCTTTTCGTAACACTTTCTGAGCAGATCTCTCCATCTCTCTCCGATTCACCACTCCAATTCACTAGAAAATCCGCGCTAGTATTGCGCTGACAGCTCGACTATGGCAGGTGATCGCGCCTTTAGTCATGGCACGTCAATGAGCAATGCATCTACCCCAACGAGCGGTAAGAAAAATCAGAAGAGGAAGAGAGAGCTCGATGGCTCCGGCGTTCCTTCCGCAACACCAACGAAGAAGTCCAAGACAAGCGAGAGTGCGCCGTCGACTCCCGCGTCGGCCAAAGAACACCGGAAGAACAAACAGCGATCTGAATCCTCACCTGATGGTCGTCGCAAGAAGTCGACTAAGAAAAAAAGTTCTCTCTCGCCGGTCAGCAGCAAAGCAACGACTTCAAGCAAGTCTGACGGTATTCAACAGACGAAGAAGAAGTCCAAAGAGGGGAAGAGAAGAAATTCAGAAGATGGTATCAATACTGATGGGGCGTCTGCGGATCTGAAGGATGATTCAGACTACTCAGAAGGTTCTAATGGGGGGGAGGATGGACAACAGAGCAAGAGGCAAAGCCAGGACTCGGGGTCCACTTCAGATAAAGAGGAGGGAGATTCTAAACCAAGAAAAAGCAAATTCGCTGGGATCCTATCCAAGTTTGAAAGGTCCGCCAAAGTCAAAGAGGCAGCAGCAGCAAAAGGATACGGAAAGGACAAAAAGCCAGATATAAATCCAAATCTCGCGGAACCTGTTGTAGCTCAAGGGCTAGAGCCTATTCCTCAACCAGAGATCGCTCCCGCGCAAGACGAGAAGCCTACATACTCCTCACTCCCAGCTTGGCTGGCACACCCTCTAAGGACGTCGTCTGAGACCAGGACCAAGTTCTCCAATCTAGGGATCGAGGCCAATCTTCTTCGTGTCCTCGAGGGCAATGGCTACAAAGAAGCGTTTGCTGTCCAGTCTGCAGTGATCCCACTCCTTCTTAAGGGATCTAAATCCCATCCCGGTGATATCTGTGTCTCCGCCGCGACCGGTTCCGGAAAGACCCTATCTTACGTGCTTCCTCTCGTTGCAGAGCTGGAACAAATACCCGCTCCGAGATTGAGGGGTCTTATCGTTGTGCCTACTAGAGAATTGGTGAAACAAGCCAGGGAAGCATGCGAACTCTGCGCCTCTGGGTCAGGCCTGCGTGTTGGATCAGCCGTGGGTAATGTTGCGATCAAGGATGAGCAACGTTCACTAATGCGCGTCGATCAAGTCTATAGCCCGGAAACCGTAATGCAACGCCAGCAAGTAGAGCTCACTGGCGAGGATTGGACGAACTTTAACCTCCAGGATTATATCGCAAATGCAACTGATCTCGGCGAGACGCTACCGGGCTATATCCATCGGGCAGAGCCTAATGTGGATATTCTCATTTGCACACCCGGTCGCCTCGTTGATCACATCCGCTATACGAAAGGGTTCACTTTGAAACATCTTCAATGGCTTGTTATTGATGAAGCAGACAGGCTGTTGAACGAAAGCTTCCAGGAGTGGGTTGATGTAGTGATAAATTCTCTTGATGCGCGAAAAGCGGTTGGAGCATTTGGATCTAGCGGGGAGTTCTTGACCAATCTTGGGCTTCCTCTGCAGACAAAAGAGCCAAGAAAGGTCATTCTTAGCGCTACCATGACAAGGGACATATCGAAACTGAACTCTCTAAGGCTCACGAATCCAAAGCTGGTTATTGTTGGATCTTCGGAGCCGACTGGTGCAACCGAGGAGGACATCAGCGTGTTCGCCCATTCCGACGAGAAATTTACATTACCGTCTACATTGAAGGAGTACTCAGTATCAGTTGGGGATGGATCACAGAAGCCGCTCTACCTTCTCCGCCTCCTTCTTTCCCATGTCAAACTCGACATTCCTCAGGCCGCAAGACGCAGAAGTCCGGAAACTTCTGACTCCGAAGAGGCCAGCTCAGACGAGACAAGCTCAGATGATACCAGCTCGGAAGACTCCAGCAGCGACGAATCTAGCCCAGAAGGTTCAAGCTCTGATTCCGAGTCTGAGTCCGAACCTGATGCATCAGACGACGATTCTTCCTCGAGCGATGATTCCAAAAGTTCCTCTGAATCCGAATCAGAGGAACCTACTAAACTTTCATCCAAACCCAACCCACTACGCAATACAGTCCTCGTCTTCACAAAGTCATCCGAATCCGCCTCTCGTCTCTCTCGCCTCATCTCTCTTCTCAACCCCTCTTTGGCCGACCGCATCGGAACAATCATTAAATCCAGCAAGTCCTCCGCCTCCCGTAAAACACTCACTGCCTATCGCCGTGGCAAGCTCTCTATTATTATCGCTACTGATCGCGCCTCTCGCGGTCTAGACCTGCAGTCGTTGACACATGTAGTCAACTACGATGTCCCAACCAGCGTCACAACCTACGTACATCGTGTTGGTCGTACTGCACGAGCCGGCAGGGAAGGATCAGCTTGGACCCTCGTCGCGCATAGAGAAGGCCGATGGTTCACGAATGAGGTCTCCAAGGGCTCTGGTGGTAATATCACCCGATCCACCAAGGTTGAAAGGGTGCCGATCAAACTGGACAACATGAAAGAGCTCAAGTCGAAGTATGCTGCAGCGTTGGATGTTCTCGAAAAGGAAGTGAGAACAGGTGGAACGAAGAAATCAGCCTAAACTCAAGCTTGAAATATCTTTCTTCTGTATATAATTCACATAATTATAGAATTAAGCCCAAGTTTCAATAGTTTATTCGCATCGCCCCTGGTGTGTAGTCCTATGTATGAGGCTAGTGGTCTCTCAAGCGGAGCGGCATGAACCCTAATTCACCACCTAAAAGCTTTACATTCGCAGTACCTCAAGTCAAAAGGAAGAATGCCATTTTTATTAGTAGTCTATGATATAAAGTTTTCATATAAAAAATAATTCCCCCAACGCCTCATTATAGCTAAGAACAATCCCATCTACCAAGACCTATCGTTGAGCCCCTGGACACAATCGAGCATCTTCGCCCCTCGGGGGAATACGTAGTCAATCACCTTCCTCGGGAACTGTTTCCGCTCTACCTCGCAGTATAACACAACACGGTGGACCACCTGGCAGATATAAACCTCCCCAAACCCAGCTTACCTGTTTCATCTCAGGCAAGTCGCGTCAATTACACGTCGCCATTGGCTACTATCCTCAGAGTGGATTTTCGCGATTCTTCGGCATCCAGGACCTCCCAGATAAGGATATCTCTGCTGCAGCCCTTAAGCTTGTAGGCTTGCATTTACCTACTGTGAATCTTTGGAGGTCATTTGTTGTGTTGGCAATCCATATTTTTTCCCGGGAAAGTTCTTTGCATTTATCTAGAGATTAGACCACCCCTTTGCAAAATGAATAAGAAATGATTCTCAACTTCAGAGTTAAAAGCTCTGACAATGAGACCAAAAGGAATTATCAATAGGAAGTCAGACTGTATCATAAACTGTTATAGACAAATAGGAATGAATACAGCTTATGAAAAGCATTGTGACTATGAATACAAGGACATCTACCTTGACAAGGCATTTTTCCTTTTGCCTCCAACGTAGTTTTCCCAGGCGCAACCAAAACTTAGTAGTATAATAATAAGAACAAGAAACTATTGAAAATGCAACAAACACTGCAGGACCAAAAAAAAGTATACCCAAGGAGGGAAAAGAAATTAATATCCGAGAGAGTCTCAGTCATGAGGTGAACCACCATTTCGATATTGCCAAAGGCGACTAATATCTTTCACTTTCATGTATCCTGGAATTTTCTTGATTCTCGTTGATTGGGCATTCATATATATTGGTAATTGTTCTGTTGCAGCAATAAGAATATCCTCATGTTCTGCTCTGGCTTTGTGTATACTAGATTTCTGGGCCGTGCCAGGGAGCTCGATATCCATATCCATAAAATCGTTTGAGTCAAGGACCTTGCGGTCTGACCCAAGAGTGAACATAGTATCCATATAATGCTGATTAAAAATATGTCCAGAACCGTTCCGCACAAACGCCTGGCCCATGTAGCGATTGGGTATGCTGGTAAAGTTCAGGACTCCCCAAGCACTTACAAAATCCCCCGAATTGGCATAGTGCTCAATGTGGAGTACAGTATTCTGATCGCGGTCGGGAGAAGTTTGAATTCTAGAATTCGGATCATTGGGACTGTCTGAGGAAGACAGAGGATAGACCCTATACGGGTTGTTGAAATGATTGGCCGCGTTCCCGAATGTGTATACTTCGAGTTTCCGGAGAAGCTCTTGAGGTATCTCGTCGAGCAGCCAGTCAACGATGAGACTAGCCTCGATACCTCCTTGACTATGGGCTATGAGAACTATCTTCCTATATTGAGGATCAAGTAAGTCCATTTTGGCGATGGCATATGCATCTCGCACATCCTGGGTTGAGTAGCAGAGGTTCCTTTGGATGAGAACTTGGAGAATATCGAAGACCATCCCTGACCTAGTTTATATCTATTAGCACTTTTTTCTGGGGATTTAACGAAGAATATTGAGTAGCATATACGTTAGATTATGAACACCAGTGATCCTTCTTCCAAAAGTATAACCAAGTCTGTCGATGCTTTGTTGTAGCCAGGTCTTCCTTTAAAGATGAAGATATCAGCTTTACCAACTGAGACGGCATGTAACAGATACTGGACTACTCACCCAACACAAACACCATTGATGAAGATCCACCGTTCGTTTTGATGCTCAGGGGCCTCTGTCTCGGGGACCCTGGATACCAAGACGCCCGCCCCTCCATTCAGGAAGAGATCGCAAACAGCCTCGTTCAATCCCAGAAAAAGAGCCACATACAGGCCAATCCATAGAGCTGGAACCATACAAATAACACACACTGGGAGTGAAATTAGGAAGAGCAGCTGAAATATGATCAGGGAAACATGAAGCACCACACATCCAATATTTCCTATCGTGGGGTAAAACTCGTCCAAGTCACCGACTTTCGAGGACTTTATTGGAAGGAAAAGGCCTGGAAGAAGCCGGAAATAGAGAAAGAAGAGACGAATATCCTCCCACAGTAGCTTCCATGGAGATGCAGTATAGGGGAGCGGTGGATCAGGACCCTTGTTGGGTTGACATGGGAGCAATGTCGCTGGCATGGTGAGCACAGTGGGTCGTTGGTCTAACAAAAATAGTTGCAGTAGAGCATCTGGACTGCGGACTTTGATTTCAGTTAAAATAATGCCCAGGGGTCAAGGGGGGGGAGTAGTTGAAGAAGTTGTTGAGGAGGGGGGGAACCCGTGATGTGGTCATTTCCAACAGAAAAGGAAGTCTCCAATGGGGACTCAGACTGTGTGGAAGCAGTCGGCTTTGTTATCTGAACTGATGTCTCACAACTCTCCAGGATCCCCTTCAGTCAGTTTCAAACTTTTTATGAGCTGCATTTAACGGAATCTGTGGAGTTGCTTTACTTTGCCCTGCCCTTTTAAATTCTCCAAGGATAATTAAACAATAAACAAGGGAACGCAAAGACAAAGCACCAGGTGGAAATCAAGACAAAGGCTAAGTCAAACAATGCTCTCTTTTTCTTTTCTTCAGATCTGTCACTGTTTAACATACTGCCTTGTTGAAAGCTAACAAAGCAGATACAAAGCAACGGCAGCCAAAATGGCTCTCAGTTAAGCGGAATGAACTTGGAGCAATATAAATACCCACTATCTCCCTATTTCTGGCATACTTGCCCTCATTTTCACTATTCCGAATAGAAAAAAGTGTAGAGGAACCAAGGACAGGCTGGATCAAACCCAATTCGAACAGCCCAAAATGCAAAAGGCACTGGCGCGCCAGGTGCAACAGAGGTATCCTCTGACTGTGCTCGACCTCTCCAAGACCGAGTTGAAATTGCTAATTGGCGTCCTAAGCATAGAAAACCCAGTGGTCTTTCAAAAGATCTACAATATCGACGGGAAACGTGAGGAAAGACCCAACCCGAATATCCAGCGTGCCATCAAGAGTCTCTCCCCTGATCTCCGCAACAAGTTCATGGTCCAGTTGGTTCCCAATGCCCTCCTCCGAGCTGCAACTCTCTGCGCTACGCACAAGGGCCTAAACCCCTACATCATCAACCATACCTTCCGATTAATCAAAGGCGAAGTCACCGACCAGCTGGGCATTCTCGACTGGTACTCCAACCGCCTCGACTATGAAGTGCAGAGCTTGGTGCGCGCACTTCATGCGATAGAAGGCATGTGGTGGGAACCTTCACCCAAGAACCTCATCCCACCGAATGGGGGAGCCCCATACCAGGAGAATAAGTGTGAGGCGTGTATCCTTGCCAGGATTGTGAACAACCCGATGCATCTGCAAGATCTCCGCACGGCACTGCTGAGCCGCACACGCACCAAGAAGAAGCATCGAGCCCCGAAGCTGCTCGCGTTCATTGATGCGGGAATCATTACCTACCCCAATGCGTTCCTGCTATTCACAAATAGTTCAGAGATCGCTTACCGGATGAAAGCAACGCGGAAGGAAGCCGTCAGAGAGCGAAAGAGTACGGGCAAAAAGGAGGACGTCGTGGGAGCGCCCAGCTCCCGATATGAAAATGGAACTCAATCCGTCTTTATCTACCTAGACCCAAGAGTATCCAAGGAACTGGAGAACGCGGGACGTAACCAGCTCCCGAATCGACCGAAGACATTCGGTCATCGGGACCAGTCTCATATCATCCGGAACGACTACAGTTCTTCAAGATACTCGGTTCCATCGACTAAGTGCGAACAGATGCCATCGTCAGAGTATACTCCTCCTCGGGAAGAACCAGCTTGGCAAAATATTGACCCTCAAGACAACAGCATGATGGAAGATCTGATCAACAAGATTGACGACTTTCTGCTCGAACTGTCTCCAGTTTCTGAGTCTGCGGAAGGCAAAATGGAGATCAACCGACCTGAGAATCCGCTTGCAAGGCAGCTGGAAAATTTCTCCGATTCCGAATATAATTCCGCAGAATGGGAGGACGATTCAGTGAGCGATCCAGAGTCCGGGGACACATCATGGAGCCTTATATGTGCAGATGGCCAAAAGCCTGAAATTCGCTCTGCAAGATTGATGTAATGGGATATGGAGATTCTTGGTTTTTGCTGAGCCTGTTGCCAAGTGACTCACTCTCCAGTGCGCATGGAATGTGCATTTGCTTTGGTCTTGACTGCCAAAGTTTTGTTTTCATTTTTTTCATTTTGGCGCTTCTCTTCAGATTGCACTGAGAGAAATGATGTGATGTTTGAGCACAAGTCTAGAGCTGATTTTGAAATAAGCGATTTGAAAGATGCATATAAAATGAAGTCGTGATTTCCATATCCTACTACCATGCAAACTGTTCTAATTATAAGTATTTCCAGAAGAAGGAAAAAGAAGAAGAAGAAAGTAGAACAAGAAAAAGTAGAAGAAGAAAAAGTAAAAGAGAAAGAAGTCATTGTACAGCTCGTAGTTAGCTTAACCCCAAATTATTAATACAGAGTACAGGTGCATGAGGTGAAAAAATAATAGTCCCGCAGCGGTCAGGAGGCGACCTGCAGCTCCGAAGACCGTAATGATAGAAAAAGGGCAAAAGAAGAAAGGAAGAAGAAGAAAAAAGAATTGAGGTGGGAGAAGAAGGGGAGATATGAATAGAGAGGAATATTCACAGAGAATTAAGGTTTACAAGACACTGCTGGTCACACCATGATTCGCTTTCTTGAGTGAGTCCACGCGCGGTGACAGTGTAACAGTCTTCCTGCGTAATCGAGTTCGGGTGTTTGTGTCTGTTGAGTCCCCCGAGGAGACGACGACAACATCCTCATCGGACTGGTCTGCTTCGATTTTCGCGGCCGCCCCTTGTTCGACTTGTTTCTGAGCGACTTCACGGGATCGCTCGTAACGGAGCTTAACTTCACCTTTCCACTGAGTATTAAAAAGCCGATCCCAAAAGATAAAGAATGGCTGGGAGAAATTCGTCTTGATACCCCAGCTTTGGTGGTGGATGTCGTGGTAAGCGGCGTTGTTGGAGGTCAAATGCTGTAAGGGGTCCCAAGGGAAAGCATAGCCGCAATGATCATCGACAGTCTTGATGGTAGAGAGGGTAAAGAACCACATGCTTTGGCGATGGGTCATGCGAGCTGTGAGGAAGGCAACACCGGTTCCGGCAGTATCGAGAAGAAATCCTTCAACGGGGTGGTTGTAGAGAGCGCCGAAGGCATATGGAACATATAGACGATGATGGCGCGAATGGAAGCTCACTGGAACCGAGAATTAATATCATGCTTCTAAAAAATCGCCGGCATCCTCAAACTTACCATAAAGCCAACGGTTCATGTGCATTGCGCGGTGAAGGAAGTACTGCCAAGTATCGACGAAGAAGACACCCCAGAGGAACTGAAGAGCCGGGATAAAATACCAGTAGATGAAGCTAGCTGCGGATAATTCCCAGTTGGTGAAGGCAGGGGCAACAGCCTCGATGCCATTCTCCAGTGTAATAAACTGAGTTGCGTCAGGGTAGTACCCGCCTGCAAGAGCGCCCGCAAGCATCTTGAAGCCGTTCTGCGATAGCTTTGTCGCCAAACCTGGCGCGTTCACTCCGAACAGGGCCACAAGATGAGGCAACCCCTTCTGTAAAAAGCGAATTCGGCGCGCCCAGACAGCAATATCATATTCCTCCTTTCCGATACATTCTTCGGCATCAAACCAAGCCATCATAAAACCGGCAATCGACTGAATTATCTGCTGGAGAATGACGTCTCGGACAACGTCCCAACGGGTGACGCGATTCCGAGTTAGGACCTCGGCCGGGGTGTGTAGGCGATATTGAGAGAACATATTGTTGGCGTCCAGGTAATGAAAGAACATAGATACAACCCAGTACGCAACGATCGGAAGAATTAGGGCGACGATGTTGTCGGGAATTCCGTCGACGAGAGGAGGACGCGGAGACAAGGTGTAGGTTGGAAGAGGTGGTAGGTCGAAGACGATCGACGAGTTGGTAGCCATTATGAGGGAAATACACAGACGATTTTTGAAATTCGGCGATTAAAAAGTTGTAGTTGAGATTAGTATCGCACGCATCAGTTCCAAAGATGGCGAGTTAGGGAGAGGATTGGAAGGAACGGGGCTCGCAACCGGGAGACTCGGATAAGGAGGGACAGGGAAGGACGGTTTTATAAAGGTGCAAAGCAATGAAGAGGATATAGTAATTAAAGCTTAACAAGGATTATAAGAAGAAGCGATGAGGTTAGGATCTGATATGACCCGGGATGGTAAGCCCGCGAGGTGGTGATGATGGTGATCGGAAGCTTGTCCACAGGCCCACCAGAGTATCAGGGGGCTTGCTGGGGCAAGCAGAACCGAGTGTCGAGTCCCAGCAACCCACGCTGGGTCAAACAATTAAAAAGTATTATCCGAACTAGAGGGGAAAGAAGAGCGCGGGCAGGGGCATGAACAATGAAAAATAAGAATGCCGTGAGAAAGGGAAAGGAGCGTCAGAAAGCAGGAGGCCTGGAGAGAGGATTGAAAAAGGGACGGAAAATGTCTCGAGTGGCACCACGGGATCTCCTGGCCTCCGTCCTATCTAATCAATAGCGGTACGGTACTGTATATCGCTGCCATAACCAGCGCCAAATGAGCGCCAGTAGGAGGTATTAATGGTATTGTACGGTAACATGATCTCCCTGTTGGACACCTCAGGCACCGTTATTTATGTCAATGCAGGCACAACCACGGAGTCCGGAGTACTGTACTAGGTACAGGATTAGAGGATCAACAGCAATGCCACGAGGAAAGCGAGTAGATAAAGTGTCGGTTATTCTTCTTCTTTTTCTTCTTCAGTTTCGTCTCGATGCACTCCCTTTTAATATTCTCCCTCCCTGGGTTCGAAGTGCCTGTGTACCTACGGTAGATAAATTCATGCCTGAAGCCAATCCCAAACCCGACTAGCGTTGTTTAATTCGCCCCTCAGAGACAGACAAAAGAAGAAAAAGAAAAAAAAAAGAGGGAAAAAAAAAACCCCCACCAAAAGTTTGGAACGAGCAGAAGCGCCACTAAATAATAATCCTCAATTTTCCCCTCCTCTTCTCCTTCTCTCTTTTCTCTTGTCCAGCCTTGTGCCAATCCATCCTCCATACCGTGTCTCGGTCCCTTTGTCCTTCTCCTTTTTGTCTTTTCATTGTAGGAATTTCCTTCCTTTACGTCTCCCTCAAAATGATTATTTTCAAGGTATGTTTATTCCCGTTTTCCTTGTCTTTTCCTCGCTCTATATACCCCGTCCTTACCCCACTCTGCGAATCAAATGCCACCTAATTGCAGAGATCAAACAATCCCAAATCTATTTTCCTACCTTTGATCCTACTCTTTTCATCATGACAAGCACACTGACGGCTTTGGAACTTTTCAGGATATCATCTCCGACGACGAGGTTCTCTCCGACACCTTCAACGTCCAGACCGTTAACGGTGTCTTCTACGAGTGCGACTGCCGCAAGTACCTCAAGAAGAAGAACGAGGACTTCGAACTCGAGGGTGCCAACCCCTCCGCCGAAGGCGGTGATGATGATGGTGGTGAGGATGGTGAGGCCGTCATGGTCCACGACATTGAGGATCAGTTCCGTCTCGTCTGGCTTAAGACTGAGGAGGGCCTGAAGCCTTCCAAGGATGCCTTCAAGTCTCACCTGAAGAGTATGTTTTGTCCATATATATACATGTATATTCCAATGCATATTTGGAAACGACCCGCTAATTGCCCTCTCTATAGCCTACATGAAGAAGGTTCTCGCCAAGCTCACCGAGAAGGGTGCCTCAGAGGAAACCATCAACGAGTTCAAGAAGGGTGCCCCCGCTGGTGTCAAGAAGATCCTTGCCAACTACGACAACTACGATGTTCTCATGGGCCAGTCTATGGACGGTGATGCTATGTATGCTTCATCCTTTTTTTTACGCCTCAGCCATTCGCGGGTCAATTTTCGAAACTCGATGCTAATATATATCACTTATAGGCACATTCTCATCGATTTCCGTGAGGACGGTGTTACCCCCTTCGCCACTCTCTGGAAGCACGGTCTTGAGGAGATGAAGGTCTAAACGCTACGATTCCTTGAAGAATATATGTCAATGATTAAAAAGGAAGGAGTAGGAAAGAACATGCGACTACTTTCCCTCATGCGAGCAGGGGATTGGGGACAAGGGATTTTCGAGATTGTCTTTCTCCGCCCCTCTGGCTATTGCTTTTCTACTTTCTTAATATCCTAAAGCTCATCTATATCGCATATTCTGGATCCTACTTGATATCAGAGTCACGCCTCATGAATCCCATACCTGTTACGTTTTTACGTTTTTTTCTCTACATTTCCTAGCATTACCATCATACATCCTACCTAGCTCCATGGTAATTCTGTCTAGTGGAAGGCAGTCCTGAAAATACAATCCACATATTTCAACTAAGTCACATATCTCCAGTGTCGACAACAGGCTATACACTCAGTCATTTATCACTTTTTTTTGGCAGATCGAATTAGAGTATTTCAATACAAAGTTGTGTACATCTCGAGCTCTAGATACCTAGGTAGTATTATATACTAAAGTAAAAAGTGTGGGGATTGCACAGATCTCCCCCAAAGTCATCATCGTAACCAATTGACCAAAAAAAAAAATCCATCAGGTATATAGAAAGAACCTCATATAAGCTTGCTTAAGGTACAAGGCAAAAAAAAAAAAAAAAAAAAAAAAAAAAAAAGAAAATTAAGAATAGCCCGTCCAATTCGTACTCTGCACATCACTCATTCCCGTCTCCCCTCCATTCAAACTAGCAGGTCGACTCAGAATGCCCCGTCCAGCACCCAAATCCCCAAACTCAAACCCAGTCACCGGGTCAAGCTCCATCAACTCATCCGAGACAGGGAGATGTTGCCCGAAGACAGCGTCCCATTGGTCCCAATCGAAGTTGACGTTCGGGTCTACCATTGATGGCGGGGTGGGGACATTCAAGGTCGGGTGCGCGGAGGGGGAAAGGCCAGTGGTGTCCATGAAGGGCAAGGCCGCGGGTGAGGTGGTGATGGATTGTTGAGTGAATGGCATGATGGGGTTGAGGGGTGGTGGTGCGGGCCCCAGGCTGGGGGTGGAAGAGACGGTCGAGCCGGGTAATGGGTTGTTGGCATCGATGGGGGAAGTGGAGGAGCGGGGAAAGCTCGAAGGGGAGATCAACTGGGAGGCTCCTGGGGTGGAGGAGGGTGAGATTTCGTAGCGCAGGGGGCTGGGTCGCGATGTCGAGGAGGGATTTGGGAGAATTTGGGATCGAGTCATGTTATAGAATATCTTGGAAAAATCGGCTAACTGCTCTTGGGAGGGACCCGGGGATGGCAAAGAAGGGGAAGCTGCTGTTGTTGATGGTGTTCCAGCAGCGTAGTCCGGGCCCATAGCGGCATATTCGTCGGGGATAGATGCGACACCGGCTAGAATCTGCGCTTGCTCGGTCCACAGTTTCTGTGGGTCGAGGCCTGCTTTTTGCCATGCCTTTTGGCGCAGTCTGCGGATCATACCCCATGCTTCACGGCCACCGTCTCGTAGCGGCCGTTGGGTCGTGATGCCATCCTCACCTCCCACCACTCCGCCATCAGGGCCGGTAAGGGAGAATATACGGTCGATGAATGCTCGTGATTTCGGAGCTTCAGGGCTATATGGTCTTTCGTAGAGGTCGATAAGCATGATCATTGTTGCGTGCATCGGTTGGTGATTTCCAGGCCAACTCCAGTGGAAGGGTTGGAAGTCAGGGTCAGTTGCGAGAGAGATGAACTTCTCCATAAAGCCATGACAGTGGCGCAGAGCACTACTGATTGTTAGACATCAATTTCATGAGTGCAGATAGAAATTGAAGTGTACCTTTGTCTCGCAGCTGGCCATATCCGGCTTTTGGCATTTTTTAGGAAAGGTTGATATGCGACGCAGAATGCCTGGGTGACTGACAGTTAAAACTTACGCTACCGAAATCTACCGGTGGGTATTCACCTACCTTATCAATGTACAGTGAAAGGACTATCCTTGCCCATTTGTGGAAAGATACAAGTACCCCATTATGGTATTGTTCTGCACAGTTGGGCTTTGCCTCGCCTGGTGGTGCGGCATCACTTACCAGAGGCTCCGGAGACCTCGAAAAAGACCATGATCGATTGGAGGTCTTTGGGGAAGTATCAGAGCTTTTGGCCTCTGGAATCCGACTAGCTACCGAGTTAAGTTGGGCTTGAAGCTCAACAAGAATGGACCGTAGCTCTTCCATATCTCTCCGAGTCACAGGCTTTGTACCCAACTGGATTTTCATTATTCGACGGACGGCACCTGGGAATTGTAAGTTCCAAAACCTAGTAAATTTAAAGAAGTCTGCTGTTACTTACGAGCCATTACATATTTACCCCTAGCAGCCAGATAATACACATTCACGATGGATGGACCGCCGCAAACTGTCGGGTCATCTGGGTTGTCCCGTGGCCGCACTCCAGCACGCACCATTCGCTCGTACTGCTCAGCTTGGGGTAGGCCGAGGAGGGTATCTTTGACTTCACTGGTTTCACGCACATCCCAGAAGTATTCTTCGTTGACCAGCGGGGGGAGGCCGCTAGACATGGAGACAACACCATCCATGTGAACGATATGCCACCACATCCGGCGGCGACACTCCGCTACACACGGGGAAATTCCAAAATTCGCAGGATCCCGATGCAAGCCCATGGTCTGCGCTACTCTCATCGCGAGACTGACAAATAAGCTGCTCGTGAGCGGCTCTTCCTCCTTTGAAAGTATCGTTTGAACAAGAAGGTATGCGGCTAGCCCTTGCAATGATGGACTGCGAGGGAAGGAAATTTTCGTCAACCAGCGTGTCACCTGGTCGTTATATGTTTTAGACAGGGTAGAGCGCGTAGAAGCATTAAACTCGGCCTTAATTGTGCGTATTGATATCGTTACTGATCCACCATACCAGATGGCGTAGAGCAACGGGATAAAGGACGGATCGGGACAAGACTCGCCCGAGTAGCTACTGGAATCATACCAGTCCCAGAAAGCATTATACTGTTTTAATACAGTGGGTGGGTGAACCACCGGGGTAATTGCCTGGATCCCGGACATGAACCCCTGATATAATATATGACTCTGTCGTTTAGTAGGGACGAAATCCAGCATGTCCGGCTCGACCAACCTATCTTTGACTGACGGGGAGCCGCTGGATGGGAACAATACAGACCTTTGGAATGTGTCTCCATTTGAAAGCTTGTCCCCCACTCGTTCATTAGGACTATCCGCTGAAGGCACCCATTGGCGTGCAGGTGCAGGTCCCATGTTCTCTTCGGCATATCCTTCCGGGCCAGTGTGACCGTCGTGGGAGCGATTTTGGTCCCGCAGTAATTGATTGAGTTCATTTATCTATGCTAAATCAGCATAAAAAACGCCTTCACATTGAATTGCAGCTTACCTCATGCGATATGTAGGCCCAGTACGTTGTTCCCACGTATCTAGATCCCGGTTAGGGTTTCAAATCCATTAATCTTCAGAAACCGAGGACATACCGTGATCTACCCCCGTCCTCTAGACTAAGATGGCCCAAGTTCAGACTACCCACCGGATCTACCAAGTCAGTCGCATGGCCGGAGGGGATAGGAAATTCGTCGCCACTCGAGTCGGCTATGCGGCGGGGGCTATCCGGCGTAGGGTTGGCCGTATGACCATTAACAGGGCGCGGCTCTATCTTTGGAGCTTCTAGATTGCCCTTCTGCGCCAATAATTGTTTCTCTACCGTATCCAGCGGCTGAGGAGCTTTGCTAAGTCGCTCAATCATCGAGGTAAGCTTGTCCAATCGGGCTTCGATAGACTTCTGTTCGGTCGGCCCGGCCTGTTTTAGCCGGCCGTACATCGATTGAATGTCTTCTATGTCCTCCTCTATCTGCCGTGGAGCCTCCCTTCTCCTCTTAGTACCGTGTCCTTCGCCGTCACGGCCCTCGTGTGCCACAGCTTCTTTGTGGAGTGACGCATCGTACACGCACTCGGTCCCATTCTTCACGCAATTTCCACAAATAGGGTGTATCTAATTATATGATCAGCATCGCATTTCCCGTCCACGATGGCACCAATCCACCAGGGATATTTGTAGGCTCCTACCTTGTCGCATTTCACTTTGCGCCGGCGACAGGTATGGCAGCTGTAGCTAGTGCGGTTGCGGGTGATCTGACGTCCGGGGGCTTTCTTATTCGAGGATCTGGTGGCGCTAGACGGAGGAGAGGTCGATGCAAGGGTCGAATCATAGTTAAAGCGAAACGGAGCGTTCGGGGCTTGATCTGAGGGCCTGTAGGTAGGCAGGCCGCTGGTTGGGCTGGAATTCATGATCCGGCGGGGTTCGCTTGCCGATTCATGGAGCGGAGAGTTGTGCGTCTTGGAGACTGGTCCTGTGGGACAGCGGAGGGTCGGGGGTTATTTTTCAACCCATAATATGATTAAAATGGTCCAGGTAGATGCGATAGTCTTGCCCAGCAGCAGCAGAAAAGAACTCAAGGCGACGGAGGAGGAAGAGGGAAGAGGAGGTTCTGCCGGGCTCTTCGATTGACGTACCTATAGGGAAACCCGCATTACGGTAACGGCCCCTCGTCAGCCAATGGCGGCCCCCAGAAATGAGTATTCACGAACCCATCTTAGACTGAGTTGATATAGGGGGGGGAAATCACTGAACCGCGTTTATCGCATTATTTATTTATCATATAACGTCATCCTGGGGAATGCATAGCCGGAGATGTGGATAAAAATAGGGGGAAAAATATCCATCACTCAATTTTGATCCAACATGGATGGTATCAAGAGAACACTGCAGCGGACATCCACGCCCTCTATGTGTAGAAAATAAGAACAATAAACGCCTTTCGCCAGTGCCAATGCAATCCGAAGCATATATACGACCACATAAATTCAGGAAATGCGCTCCGACTTTCATGCCTTGCCCTTCTTCTTGTCCTTTTTCTTCTTCTCGCTGCCACTACCACTACCAGATGGCTCGCCGCCCATAAACCCAGCCATATTAGACAATCCGGGTATTTGGGGCATGCCAGGCATACCCTGCATGTTCTGCATTTCGGCCATGGCGTCCTTCAGCGGGTTGTCGCTCACGCCTCCACCACTATACGCCGGGGAGTGGATGGGAAGGATCTTCCCAATTTTCCAACCACGCGGGGCGGGAGGGGCATCTGGGAGCTTTTCAGGCATGGGGAGTCCTCGAATTCTCAAGCGGTAAGGCGATTGATCGGTGGTGGGGTGGGAGTTGAGGTACTGAGCGACAAGGATATAGAGGTGATGCTCTGTTCATTGATTAGCAACGGGACAGCCCGAAAGGTCATCTTAAAAAGCCATAATCACTTCAATCAAAGCACCAAAAGATGGGGAGAAAACCTACTATTTTTGATCTGAGGGTTGATCGGGTCCCCGCTTTCATTCTTCAACTGCACACGCACTCGACCAGGATTCGCCCAGTCCTTAGGATGTAGCTTCTCAGGCTCTAAGCCCACATGCAATCCTAGCATTTGCACAGCATCGACGATATCCCTCGCCAACGGATTCTCCACGGCAAGCTCCGCTCCAACCTTGCGACCTTCCGCGCGAGTTCTCGACTTGTCGAAATACACCGGATACAGACATTGGTAGTGCTTGGGGATTTCACGCTGGGGCTCCGGCGCCGGTTGCATAGGCATTGACGCAGGAATAGAGGCGGGAGAAATGATGCTGTCGTTGGCAGTGACCAGAGAGGGAGCGACTTCTTCGGGATCCGAGTCGGAGACTTCTTCGACCTGTGCGTAGCGGGACATGGTGGGTATCGTGTTTAGGAGGAGATGGGAGGAATTATATCGTAGTTGAAAGTAAAGAATTGATAGGTATTGCGATCAGCCCTGGGTGGTGGGTTTGACAGATGCAGTCGCTCGATGCCTTGAAATGAACTGGGGAAGTTGCCAGGTCAGGTCAGTCTGGCCTCCCAACTTGTTCTGTGCGGAATGGGGTTTTAGTGGCCGCAGCTCGGAGACTGGCTTAATCTCCGACCTCACTCTTCTCGATCTATATATTTCCAGCTCTGGGTTTAAACCAATTCCCTTGCCTTTGGTATTTTATTTCTTTCTTCAAGGTAGCTGAGCATAGTCACTTTCAAATATTCCACAAAATAGAGTATCTTTCCAGGTGTATATCACTTCTGGTTCACATCATTGGCCTTGGCTGGTGTACATCAACAACCTTCCAGGGAGCCCATATACTTGCTAGATTGATACCTAGTGCTCTGCTTTACCTCCCATAGCAAATGCTACCTCTCAGTTCGCATCATAACACTCCTATTTCCCTAAATTCTGGCATTCAACTCCGGCGGTAGGTGGTACTCCAGCAACGTACATCCTTCATATATTTTAGGTGCTACACAGCTATCGTCACAGATCCCATTTAATGTCCCTGAGCGATTTCTTAATACCCTTTAGGGGAAGTGGAAAATTCTACATGCTACCTTGAAGGAACCTTACATACTTACCCAAAGGTAGGTTGTCGAACGGATGTTATGGTGGTAGGCTATTTTGCATATAAGCCACACTTGATCCAGATCGTATTTAAGGTAGCTTTATTTGCAGGATTATAGTTAAGAAACGCTGTTTATATTTACTGGACTCTCCAGGTTACATTGTTCTCCTACAAGCCAGTGGATCAAACACATCGGCTTGGGCAGCAGGTTGTTGCCATGCATCTTGATTCGCCTATTATGCTCTCATGAACAGCCTGCTTTATAGACAGTTTTATTTTATAGATTTCATCAGAGCTAGGTGCAGTTTTACGGCCCAATTGATAATAACTTACATGTAGGCTTGGGTTTGGGAGGCAGGCTCGTTGTGTAGATTCCACGCGCCATTGTGACCTATCTTTTTGATACTCTGAAGAATCCACACCTTCCCCCCAACACATGGGCGTGTCTAGGCAGTTATTAGGCGTCAGTTAATGATTCCATACAAAGCCCTAAAGAAAAGATGTGAGAATTTGCCTCATCCAGACAGAAAGTCTGCATTATTCCCTCTTGGCCCAACGACATAGAAACATCTAGAAGTGACCTTACAAGTACCTCGCACCCTGGACAAAATAACGGAAACAATGCACAACATTAATCGACAAGAGACTCAAGCTCCAGCTTCATGCTAGTCAAAAAAACCCACCCAATCTTACCACGAAGAGAAACTGTGAGTCATTGTCGTCTCCTCCAACCCTACCCCCAGTCTGACTCCTGCCATTTGCCACGCCCAGTCATACCCCCAACTTCACAAGCAATACCTGGAATCTAGCCCCCGAAACAATGTGCTCGACCATTCTATTCATCCCGCGTGTCAAAGGTATGGTCTATGGCCGAAAGACAGTCCATCCAACCATCCAACCCTTCAACAACTACATTCGCCTCGTGAAACCCAAGTGAATTTACCTGGGGACTCACCTACATAGCCATCCATACCTACGGTAACCTATCTACCTAATCAAGCTCAAGCAAGGGTGGCGGCCAAGCCCCATTCCCTGTTATATCGTACCACGTACATCGCATCGCCATAGATCACAACAGAATGAGTCGAACATCCCTATCCATCCAGGCAGACCACATGATACAACCGCCTCGCCCGTCGGAGTCATCGTCTCGCACTATGGTCATACTCCGGCTTGGTCCGGGTCGTGGGATGATTCAGAGTTGTTTGTCCTATGGGGGTGGTAAGGTAGGGAGGCTATGATGGGTTTACTAAGTACCTACCTACCTACCTAAAGGTCAAACAGGGTTGATTGGCGGGTTACCTTGGACTAACATGGATTAGGTCTAGGAGGGGAGAGTAGGTGCTAGGCGACCATGGGCTGCTGACGCAGGGTTTCTGATGGGATGGAAACTAATTACATTCTAACGAGATGAACGGTCAGATATTTTCACATGAAATGGGGCTGGGTGGCTCGTGTTTGGTGGGCTGTTGGTACCTAGGTAGGTATCTATTGGGTGCCTTGCTTAGGGGGATTTTCGTTGTACCTACATTAGCCTTTGCTAGATCATTGTTGTCCTAGTTTCCAAGATAGTTCTTCAAAGCCTGAGCTATTTAGTAGGATGGAAAGGATAAAAGAATTGAAAATAAAAATAAAAATAAAAGGTACATGTTCATTATACAGTACAAGAAAACCAAGCACATCCAATATAAGGATAGTGTTTTTTCCGAGTAGACTGAGGGTTTATCAACTAGCCTTAATTTGATGGTAAAGATGCGAAATTTGGAACAATAGGCAGACAGGGGTTGAAAACAATGAGAATAGAGATACTTGGATCTTGCGGAGAGAGCAAGCAAGTATAAATGAGGAGATAGAGAGAAGAGAGAAGAACGCCTGGGTATATTTCAGGGAATAGAGAAAAGAGAGCACAAAGCCATTAGAGAGAATAGAAGGGGAAAAAAAACACCACCTGGTCGGTTATCATCGACCTCGTATAAAACGCCGTATTCTTCAGAGCTGCCCTGTCGTGTGAATCCACGCGCGTTCTGAGATGCAGACCAACCCATAGAACCCCTCCCAATTCATGTTGGAGACATAGAACCCAAATCTGAAAGGTCCGTATTTGGAATTATGAAAACGCCTTTGGAATGCAAACGCGACAAAGGAAAAAAGAGCAAAAAAAAAGAAACAGTCCGTGACGGGAGAGCTCGGAGCAAAAAGTAGAGGACATTAGAAGTAAGAGCAGAGTTTACAGGATGGCAACAGCTCGAAACGTCTGGCAATGTTATCCCTGGGTGGCTGCGGTTTGGGGAATAACTTGCTGCAGCCCAGCGACAATGCGCTCGAGCTCTTCTAGACGGCGGTCTTTCTCTTGCACTTCGCGTCGCAGTCTCTTTAGTTCGCTGCGTAGGTCGACTCCATTCTCTCCGTCCTCGGGAAGTCCGACAGAGGAACCGTCGTCGATCGACTCTCGTTTCCGCTTGAGGGCAGGAGCACCCGTGGTGGGAAGCACCGGGGTGCCATCCAGATCGGTCGTTGGCACGATGGCGAGGTCTGGCGCATGGCCGTTCTCGGTATGCATGTGGCGACGCCGAAGATGCTCTTTTAAATTTTCCTGACGCGTAAATCCGTTGCCCGTGCTGCGGTTGCAATCCGGGTATGGACACATCAGAGGTTTCTTGGCGTTGATGTTCTTCTTATGCACCTCGCGTTGGTGTCTGAGTAGACCGCCAGAGTATGTGAAGCCTTGGATCTTGTCGCATCCAGGTTCTTGACACTTATAGGGTCGATCATGCTTATCCATATGCTTGCTGTTGGGTGACGTTGCCATTAGCCTCATGTATCTCGAGCGAGAAATGCAGGGATAGAGGAGAGTCGAAAATGAGAAATATGCACTTACTTCCATTCGCACGGACGGCGAAATGTCGGGGGAGCGTGTTGACACTCTGCATGGTCGCAATAAATTTGACCGACTGAGTTCTTGGGTGGATCGCGCGCTCGTCTCACCGACAGTCGCGGGCGAGCCCCTTCCATGAAACTGGGTGACAGTTGTTCGGCCATCTTGGGAATGGAGGTGAGAGTATCCTGTGTAGCGACGAGAACAGAGGTAGAACCACCAGGGCCTTCACTTCTAGGACTAGGGTAATCAGACCCGTCACCCATGTCGTAGTAACTAGTCGAGAACCCCACCGTTGATTGAACTGGGGGGGAGGGGAGAAACGCGCTTGATTGTGTTCCTATCTCGATCGCGAACGACCCAGAGATCTGTAGGGAGGAGATGTAGGAGGCTAAGGGTTAGGGAGTCGAGTGAACGATGGGCTGAGATGGATTCAATAGAGGGGAAAAGCGTTGATATAAGTTCGCAGGCGAAGACAAGCTAGTAAGTTGATGGATGTCAGTTGTTCCCTTCTCGGAAGGGCTGGGAGCCGAATTTTTCAGGTAACAAGGCAGCCAAGCTAAATGACTAATCCTGCTTGGCACGCCACCGCAAGAAAGAGGAAACGCGGGAAGTGGGAAAAAAAAATAATGAAAAGAGAAAGAAAAGAGAAAACAGCGATTCTTTTTAATATTATAAATACTGAATCCGAAAAATAATATAATAATAATTATAATAACTTTGATGGAAGCAGGCTAAGAATGTCACCCAAAGGCCTTGGAGTCGATTTTACATGGGTACACACGTGGTACATCTGGAAGATCCAGAGACGCGTTTGCTGTATTTGTACCTTTCCATAGTAGTTGTGGCTGCCGCAGTTCTGGCGTGAATCACACGGAGCAAGCGCAAGAGATCTACCTCGGATTCCTTTTCTTTTCGCTTAATGTTCGAACACTTGGTTAGGCTGCGAGCGAAAAAGTGACTCATGGCCAGGTCGTCGGATCAGGCAACCAAGGTAATGATTTTGGGCGAAGCAGCGAGGTAGGATTTCGGAGGCACAGTCCGGTATCTCCATTGATTACTTGATCAGTTACTTTTGTTTTAATTTTGTTTTTTGTTTTTTTGCTGCATAAACATCATCGAGAAGAATACCCGAGAACGTCCTGGATGGTTGCTTTGCTTTGCTACTTTTCCGCCACAGGCCAGGTTTGGGATATGATACTGCCTCACCAATCAGGTGCCGCCCAGCACGTGGATGCAGCCACATCCGTGACACAGCCATCTTCCACATCTGGCGGCGTCACCGCCGATGACATCGAAGACTTCACCAGTACCCAAGTCTACGATGCGGTGTTGAAACTAGATGGGACCCATGTGCATGGCGTAGCTCTCTCAACGCCAGCAACCTGACCGTTCTGGCGGGGCATCCTCCACCGACTTGGCCACGTCGGGGAGTCCAGGCATTGAACTTCCCCGTTTCCTACCTCCTTCTGACCCATTCCACAGGACGATGATGTCTGATCTATACGTTGTAGCCCTTAGGTACCCAAAGTCACCGCCTTCCGGAGTCTTGTTCCAGGCTGTGCTGTGTGTTTTGGCCCAATAATCCAACGTTGCCAAAAGGTGGTCCACATTGGGAAATCGCTGATCAACAAGTGAGAATCTACCAGAAAGCTTAAAGTAGAAAAGAAACAGGAGAAGGAGGTGACAATGGAATAATGATACCCAATTATCCTATAGCAAGGTTACCTACCCAGTACCTCCCAGGTACCGAGGAAGTAGTATATTCTGGATTCCAACTCCCGCGCCACCGATCTTTCCCACTATCTTCCAGCTTATCGGGGAGTATCTACGACATTATTATTGTCTTACGTTTCTTTGAAAGATGTGTGTCTCTTATTCCATCATATCAGACCGGTGTGTTCTTTTTTTGAGCCTGAAGGATTGCGTTGGGCCAATCAATTGAAACAACAAGCTCGATTAAGCTTCCCTCCGCCTCGCGATGTCGTGGATTGTGCCAAAACCTAGGCCCAATATCCTGGAACAGTTTCCCCCTTCCCTCAGCTGAAATGATACCCAAAGATCGATAAAATAAAAGAAAATAGGCATGGCAAGGATGCGACTGCGGTTAAAAACCAAGCAGGCACCCTCATTTCCCAACATAGACGCAGGACCGAAAAGATCGGAAGAGCCGATCCGAGAAGGCGAATATAGAGCGATCTGCCCTAAGTGTGGCGCAGCAGGTGCGATGATGGGATGTCAACCTGTACCACTTGAGATGATTTCCATGGAGTTCTCCGTAAGGGACAGAGGGGCAATCTTCACTGATGACTGGTTGTGGTGCTAGAGCGTGTGGCTGAGTGCCTCTCGCCTCGTTTAAGCTGCAGGACAAGTCAAGGTGCCACCCGCACTAAGTAAATTAAACAAGATCTACCATCTACGGAGTTGAGGATCCTGGCGTCGATCACTAGGTACATAGCTAAGAACTTGCAAGTTTTCCCTCAGGCGCCATAAAGATCCGTTGGTGCCTGATCTGGCTCCACAATATGGAATAGTTTCAGGGACGGAGAGTATTTTTGCCATCAGAGGCGTGTTAGGTGGTTACAACGAACGACAATAGTTGGATTTGCATGTACCCTCATTTAACTCAACAGTCGGCATCGCCAGGCCTGTCAAGCACAGTTCTAGGCCCACGGTAATGCAGAGCCCAGAAACTCGCAGTTCGAGTTTATTAATCGCAACTTGGGAAGCTCTGCATTGCCAGGTACAACGCCACAATCGAGGAAAAGAAAGTTTCAAGTATCGCGAAGAACATGGAAGTTGAAAATCAAGAAATTAGAAAAAAAGATGTAAAATAATTGATAGCATCCTTAGCGATGAATACCCTACTTTTTTCAGTTGCCTGCAGAAAGTGGCCAGTTGCCAGCAGCTTCGTAATGACCAGACTGGTGCAAACGTAAGCTAGAACATGTCTCAGAAGATCTCAGCGACCTTCATGTGAGATGGGAGCCAACGGTTGTAGACCATTCGGTACAATGAGACGTAGATGTGGTGGCCGCCACCAGTCAACCTCCGTTCCGCAGCACATCGCATTTCCCGCCAAGTAACACCAGAGAGGATGACTCGAGGCGAAACCCATTCCCCAATTCCCATAAAATAGTGATGGTGAGGGTAGCCTATGAATATTGACATAAGTGCTACTGGGTAAAGTCCGCGAATTCCCTCAGTTCCCATACGATGGCCGAGATGTTTCGCTTCACCGATGCTGCCCTGAAATACTCAGGAGATGCACCACATCTAGTAAGGCAATTAACGGGTTGAGTGGACTTTCGGAACCTTGACCCTTGTCAGGAATGACCCAATCATTTTGAAACAGTTGTCTCCCAAGTCAAGGGAATGACGACAAGCCCCTGGTGCAACTCTAGATCGGGTTAAAGTGCAGTTTCGACTCGATCAGTCATAATTCCCCCCAACCTGACTGGCAAAAGCTGTTGAAACGCTTCTGGTGTCATCGTCATCCTGAATATGACCGGGGAGACCGCGAGTGACGCGGATGCTAGCTGAGCTCCCCCCGAAGATGCTACCGTTATCTGCAACACCAGCTTTGTAAGTTTCACGGCCGCCGGATTCCACGTAGCGCTTCAAGCGATCAGACTGGCTGAGACTGGGCTGTTTGGTCATGTCATTGATGCTGAGCCCAGTAAGGCTAACGCCACCCTGGTCAACACTCTTCCCATCGATGATACTTCCAGTGACATCGGATTCAGTGGCTGCGATGGATTCTCCAGCGATGCTAGGTGCCCCTTTCCCTCTGTTTCCATTGGCTCGACGGCCAGGAAGAGGCCATGATTCGGTGAAATTCTGGAACATCGGAGGATAACCAGACGATATGCCGACACCTCCCAGCGCAGAAGAGTGTACGGAAGAAACGTCGTCGGGGATATAGCCAACCACTGAGCCGGTATCGTGGTAATCATTGCGATGGCCGTTTCTTCCATTCGCCAACCCACTGGTGACGCTGGATGCGTGATTGTACGCCATCTGGAAACGCTGGGGTCCTCGGTACGCCTGCTTGGGGCGACTGAATTGGATCAACGACTCCTGAAGATTAGACAAAGGTCCTTCAACGAGACAATGCCGTTCCTTGAAGTGCTGCAGAAGACAATTCCAAAGGGGATGCTTCGACAACACCTTCGGGTTTCCGAGGATTGCCAACCCGTATTTGGCACGGGTAAGCGCAACGTTCAAACGGCGGGGATCACTCAAGAAACCAATACCTTGGTGATCATTGGAGCGCACGCAGGAAAGAATAATAAAATCCTTCTCACGACCCTGGAACGCATCGACGGAAGCGACTTCAATCTCCTTGTAGTGCTCTTTCTTGAATGTTCCAGTTGCCTGCATGGAGCTGACAATGTAGCTACGCTGGCCTTCGTAAGGAGTGATGATACCAATGTCCTTGGGTTGAACGCCAGCCTTGAAGAAGCGAGTCACAATCTTCTCTACATTAGTGGCCTCTGTACGGTTGAGGTAGGATGTTCCAGATGCCGAAATTTCCTCATTGCCGAGATTTGACCAGAACATCATGGGGTTGTCGATGATAGGCCAAGGGAAGTCGACCTCCCGGCGTAGACGCTCAAAGGCAGCAACACCGTTCTGCAAGGACCCTTCGTAGAACATATTGGAGGGAAACTCAGAGAGACAAGGATGCATACGGTACTGAACATTGAGTCGGATAGGGGAGCAACCCAGGATGACCAATCGCTCGAAAAGCGACTGGTTGAGGCCTGCCTTGGCGGCCTTCTTGTTCATGATAACAGGGCCGAGCTGCTGGTGGTCACCAACTAGAACAACCTGCTTGCATCCTAGAACCAACGGGATCATACACTCTGGCTCTGCGGACTGGGTGGACTCGTCAATCAACACGGTACGGAATTTGAGCTTCGCGAGGCGAGGATCACCTGCACCGACACAAGTGCAGCAGATGACATCCGCATTGTTCAAAATCTCACGCTCTGCAGACCGGGTAAGTTGCTTCAACCGCTTCTCATCCTGGCTAGACAGCTCTCCAAGCTCCGCTTTCAGCTGATTGAGTTTCACAAGCTCAATGTTGCTGTCATTAAGGCGAACCTGTTCATGCAGAGACAAGAAGCCAACCGGGGACTCAACATCCTCACGGGACTTTGCAGTCACACGGACAGTTTTGAGGCCTGTCCTGTGGATGCGTTCACAAAGTTGATCGACAGCAACGTTGGAGGGCGCGCAAACCAAAACCTGGCCACCATTAATCCTAGCAAGATGGTAGATAATCGTAGCGGATGTGACCGTCTTTCCTGTTCCGGGGGGACCTTGGATCAAACTTAACGGCCGCTGCAGAACACTTTTAACCGCATTGATCTGACTTCCGTTGAGCTCTGGAAGTCCAGGAACGCTGAACTTCTTGGGCATCTGTGTTTTCATCGGCGCAGCCGCGACTTCGTGTCCTAGAAGACGATGGAAGATATATCCCGAGACGCTCATCTCATCCACAGCGAAAGTCTTCATTGCGAGTTGCATACGATCGAATGAAGTCGATTTCCAGACATAGTCGGCAGTAAAGTTGTGTGTGCACTCAGTAGGCACCGATTTATGGTCACCTTTAGCTCGTAATTCAATGGTTACCTCGTCGGACTGGTTGTTCGGGATTTTGATGACATATCCGACGCCCTCCCATTTAGGACGCAATTCACCCGTGTACTTGAGGCGCATTTCGTCTCCTACGGCCAACTTCACATCACCAAGTTCAAGCTTGGGTAGAATAAAGCTAGCAAGATGCTTGTTGTTGAGACCGAGATCCCAGCGCACAATCAGCCCGTCCTGCGATTGCGACTCCTTCAGTTTGCGGTCGTAGTCTGCTTCGATTTTGACAAGCGGACCAAAGATATTTTGGTACTGGAAAGCGTCATCATAACGCAGCAGAACGGGAGCAGGCTCGTCATCAACAGCTGTTGCCTTTTCAAGATCGGAAATCGTTGCTTGAGAGTTCTCCTTCCACATCTCTTCCAGTTTGGCAATCAGCTGCGGGCTAAGGTGGCGAGCGCGGAGCTGTTCTTGGTCGGAGGGTGCGGCCACAAGCCATGGTAAGAATGATCGGTCTTCAATCAACGGTTGCCAGCGTGATGTATCCCAGTTCATATCCTTCGACGATGGCATAGCTGCACAAGGCTGGCGACAGAGCAAAACGACGACCGTATCTGACTTGGCTGGGATGAAGCCTAGAAGAAAAACATTCTTTGTTCCACAATTATAACATTCCAGAATCGTATCCCCAAGAGACGAGGCAGGGTGTAGCTGGACTTCCTTGTGTCGAGCTCGGACAAGATGGTTAACGATATGGGACGAAGAGGTGTTGCCACGGGCACTGCAAAACCATTTGCTACAAGCCAGGCATTTGACAACGCTGCTAGGATTATGAATACCGCAATAACTGTGAAAGAAGAAAACATATCATGTCAGCAAGGCCTACCACTAGTCTCAGTCAACCAGGCAAAGATCCTTACGCGCAAGCATGTGGGGATAGTTCTCTCTCTTCCTCCACATCCCCGTGAGAGTGTGCACGCTCCGCAGCCGGAGCACTAGCCGTGCTTTCTAGGTCATCATTGTCTGATCCATCATCGTCGTCATCGTGTCTCCTCGGACGAGGCCCTCCGGCCGTGGGCTGATCGAATTCGAGGGGGGTCCTATCGTCACCGTATGTCGACATAGTCGAATCACACTTTCGAACGGTTTCCGGTATATAACAACTTCGGGTCTAGAAGGAAGGCGAAATAATGGAGAAAGAGGGAAGAATGCAAAAGGCTGAGACGGCCAGTCCACCGACTTTAATGGTGCGAGACAATCATACAAGATTGTAAGACGTAAACCGTTTTAAACCGGCTTTTTGCAGTAAAAGAGTGTAATGGACAAGCCAGTCGTCCCGATAAGTCGCAACAAACACGAGAGCCCTGTGCTATGTATCGAGAGTAGTCAGAGTGCCACAGCAGAGGGGCAAAAGGAACGAGACTAGCTGTGAGGTCTAGGCTTTAGTCAGGTACTTTTGCATCAAACGAAAGAGGCCAAAATTCTCTTATGAGATAGTCCTTGAGGTTCTATAGATCCTCCAATTAGTAGCCGGGCCAGGTAAAAGAGAGGCGAGTTTTCGTGAGAGGTGGGATGAAAGATCTCACACAGGGCTTTGGGACGGAGGATGATTTGCGATCGGCCTCGTCCTTTTATCGGAGTGGTCGCCGCCAAATCCCACAGTCCGGGAGCCCTAGCGGACCACTTGTGCAACTTAAAAAAAAAAAGTTGCCCGCTTTTTGATGAAGACTGTAAAACAACATCCTGGAACTTCAAACACTACAGACAAGATGCTTGTACGTCTTTTTTTCCGTTAGGACACAAATCTCCTTGAGTTAGCATTGTACTAACTAAATGATCTTTCCTATAGCGACGATCAGCTCGTGAGCGCCGAGACTACCTTTATCGGAGAGCTCTGCTTCTCCGCGATGCCTCTATCGCCGAAAAACGTGCACAGCTGAAGGAGTCACTGGCCACCGGAAAACAACTCGATCCGTCCATCGCAAACGACAAAACCCTCCGCGAGGATTATAAATTCGATGAATCGTTGCCAACGGCCGAGAAAGGGAAGGACTCCGACCTCCTTGACCTCGACGATGAATACGCCCTCACCTCCGGAATTGTCGATCCCCGTCCTATAGTCACCACTTCTCGATCCCCGTCTGTTCGCCTGGGCACGTTCGCCAAAGAGATCCGTTTACTCTTTCCTACATCTATCCGCTTGAATCGTGGTAATTTGGTTCTACCGGATCTGGTGTCCAGCGCAAACGCCGCCGCGCTGACCGACATGGTACTCTTGCATGAACATCGTGGTACTCCTACTGCGATGACGATATCCCATCTTCCACACGGGCCTACCGCCAGCTTTTCCCTTCACAATGTTGTTCTACGTGCGGATATCCCCAACGCCGCCCGCGGAACTGTATCAGAGAGCTATCCTCACCTCGTCTTTGAGGGGTTCACGACAAAATTAGGTCTCCGTGTCGTCCAGATCTTGAAACATCTGTTCCCTCCCCGTGAGGCAGGAAAGGTTGGAAACCGAGTCATTAGCTTTGTGAACAAGGAGGATAGCATCGAGGTACGACACCACGTTTTCGTGAAGACTGGGTATCGAGATGTGGAGCTTGCGGAGGTCGGACCCCGGATGACAATGAGATTGTTCGAGATCAGAGGTGGCTCCCTTGAGAAGGGCTCCAGCGGTGATATTGAATGGGCTCTTACACAATACACAAGAACATCCAAAAAGAAGGACTACCTTTAGGTGGCCCGATCGCCATGGTGCCCCCTCAAAAGGTGGTGCTTTGGAGATATCAAAAAATTGGCTGGCGCATTTGGTGTTTGGGGGCATTCCATCATTTTCATTATTCTGGTTACTATTGTATACCCATCTTGAAGAAAAGAGTTCCGCGGTTTGCCGATAATTTCCTGTATAGATATGTTCTCTCAAAACTCTACGGAATTCAATAATAACTTGCAACGACTTGCAATAGATTTTCTCTTCTCTAAAGCTCCACTATATTGCGGGCTCCGCTTCATAACTCTGAGCATAGACCCTGTAAGAGCAGCATGCGTGACTAAGATATAATATCAAAAGGAATTAAAAAAAACCTGCAAAAATCCCGGGGCCTACCGATGTCTTAACCATCCATTTGACATGCAAAATATCGCACCAAAAAGAAAAAATCCTGCCAACTGGCCCATTAGAGTACTGCGATGAGTGGTATAAGTATTCTTCACTCATTCACAGCATCTTCAATAGATTGCAAAGCATCATGCCATTCCTCATCCTGTGATTCATCTTTGACCAGAGCACCTCCATTCACCTCCAAGCTGCTCCCACTCTGATCAAGACCGTCTTCCTTGCTTCCTACTCCCATCGCTCCATACCGCATAAACGCGGACAAGGAGTCGGACTCATCATCATAAAAGAACCAACCCAGGTGCGAGGGAATAATATTCCCCGACTCGTCCTTCTTCGGCGGTGGCGCAGATACGTTCGACCTCTCCTCCCAGTCTTTCCCAGACTCTGCTTTGAAATGGTCTTTGAATGCCGTCATGGCTTCATCTAGATTGCTTTCCAGTGGGGCAAGAAACTGCGATTTGGAGAATCCAATGCGAGAGTTTCTGGCATTAGTAGCGTAAACATGGGGCTTAGAATCGGATTCGTAGATCTATGTGATAAGCGACTCGGTTAGCTTTTGAGGGAAATATATCTTGAAAATCCCAATTAAGGATTCATAGTTATCGGGGCGAAATCGACTTACCTCTATTTTGAGCTTCTCCCTAAATCTCTGAAGGCACGGTCGAAGAAGTACGGCACTGTATATGACTCCAGATTGCTCATAGATATGGCAGCCAGCTGTGCATATGAGTTAGCACTTGCAATACTAGATGTACCCAGAATGCATAACTTACCAGGGACTGATCCGGGCTTAGGAGGATCCTTAGCTTCACCTAGGTTGGAATCAGCATCAAAAGATAAACTAAATACCAGATCAATGTGGATGGATAATAACAGGACAAACTCCGATATAGGGGGGAAATGACTGGAACAACGCAAAGCCAAACACATACCTTTAGCTTTCTTCCCCTTTCCTCGACCCTTTCGCTCTTTAATCTTTGCAGCTTGCTGCGCTAATAAAAGCCTCTTCTTGACAATCCTATCCCAAAGATAGGGGATTTCGCGTAAAGGTTTCTTCGGCTTAGCCAGCAAGGAATCCTCTAACCATTCAAGTGAGACGATCTTGATGTGCTTCAGTTGCTTCGCCTTGCGTACTACATCTCAGAGTATAGTATGTTAGTAACCGAAATTGGTGAGTGTAGCTCTATGTAGTTTCAGAATAGCAATCAGACAAGGTATGTGTATTTACCTTGCTTCTACATTCTGCTGGTAAGCCTCTTTGGACGTGATTAAATGAGTGACCTGGTCGTTGACGTCTTTGGAGTATGTTCCTCCATTTGTGCGTACCCACTGGGCGATTTTATCCCCTTTGCCTTTGAAATTTCCGACGGAGCACACATGGATCCTCTTGAAGGATCTCACCATTTTTCGTTGCTAATTTTGTGCGTGTTTAATATGAATTTTGGACATGTATGGGGTGGGGGGGAAAGGATGGGTGGTGTAGAAGTATTCTGGATGAAAAAGAGGTGAGGTTTGAGTAAGAGCAATGGCTAGTAAAGAGTGGATGTTTAGTTGTTCAAACCTACAAGTCTGGATCAAAATGTGTCAAGAAGCAAAATAAAACGTAGAAGGTGAAAAGAGAATCAGGACTGGCGGTGAATAGAAGACTTATGATCCAGCGATGTAAAAGCTCAGTTGACTACTCTTATGATCTCGTTGCTAGAAATGGGATGAGGTATTGGGCTTGATGGAGCTAGTGTTCAGATATTAAGAGCATAAGAGAGAGAGGCCGTCTCCTTGAACATCAGAGACGCGAGAATTTAGCAGAGGTTGAAAAGTACTAGAATATGAACAAACAGTGAGATTCCGGTAAAGGTATCTTGAGTATAATCTAGTTATAAAGCATGTGTGATACTTTTGATTGAAAGCGCTCCCGAAAATATGACGTTGAGTCAAACTTCATCAAGAATCATAACTGATGAAAGAAGATGAAACACCACGAGGCGGCGATAAATAGAAGTGAAATATATCAAGCCGCATTTCCCTTGACAGCTTGTACGAAAGCGCGAATTTTGTTAAGATCTTGAACACCGTTCGACTCGACACCAGAGCTAACATCAACTCCAACCACCTTTCGGTCGGCTTGGCCCAATTTGCTGACGGTCTCAGCAACATTCGTTGGATCCAATCCGCCAGCAAGGATAACTCGCAAGCCGTCGTCGCTATCGAGGATCTTCTTGACGCGAGATTGATCTAACAACTCGCCCGAGCCTCCTGCACCGGAATCGAGCAAGGGTAATGTGTGATAAGCTCTGCGTGCAATCCCGAAATCATCCAGTCCAAATTTTCGGATGACTGGGACTGGGATCAAGTTAGACCATTCGAGAGGTTCAGATCCGTGCAACTGCACAACGTCGAGTCCCAATTTCTGTTGCTGAGCCAAGACATACTCCAGTGGCTGATCCAAAAATACACCCACAAGCAACGCGCGGGTAGGGTGACGCAAGGCGTTGATGGAGTGGTCGAAGTAATCAACGGATGTCGCGTTTATGGTGCCTTGTGATGTAGTAGAAGAGAGAGGGGCAGGTCGCGGCGTAGACTTAACTACTTGAGAAATTCTTAAGGCGACATCATCTGGAACCGTTCGCTTGCGGCCCTGAACAAGAATGATGCCTACCAGGTCTGCACCAGCTTCAACTGCTGCTCGTGCGCCTTCCTCAGTCCGAGTACCGCAAATCTTGACCAAGGGTGAAGATTTTGATCCCTTGGGAACTTTCTCGGTGGAACCTCCGAGAAGCTCAGCAACGAATGCAGCGGTATTTGGCGCCCGCATAAGCGCTTCCCCAACGAGAATGGCCTTGACGCCGTCCTTCTTGTACGCCTCTACATCCTTGGGCCCAGAAATACCACTAAGGGCACAAACAATGGTACTTTCAGGTACCTGGTCCATAAGCCGGCTAGTGGTGCCAAGGTCAACTTCGAAACTTGTGAGATCCCTATTGTTGACGCCAATCACCTTGGATCCAAGGTCGACAGCAATCTTCATTTCCTCGGGAGTGTTGACTTCAACCAGAGGCTCCATCCCTAGGCTTTGGGAGTAGCGGTAAAGCCTTGTGAGCAACTCGGTATCGAGCATCTTCACGATGAGTAGAACGGTGTCGGCGCCGGCCAGGCGAGCTTCTAGAATTTGGTACTCATCAAAGACAAACTCTTTGCGTAGGATGGCAGGCCTATTTGTCATGCCCTCTAGGCTCTGACGAACAGCACGCAGGTCGTCGATACTACCTTTAAACCACTCGGGCTCAGTAAGAACTGAGATAACACTCGCTCCCGCCTTCGCGTATTGCCGAGCCTGGGCAGGCGCACATGCGTTCTCCGCGATCATGCCCTTAGAGGGGGAAGCACGCTTTATTTCCGCCATGAGGGATAACGGATAGGCTGATTGTCTTAGACGCGCAGGAAATGATATCTGAGGGGGGGCAATGTTAAGGTCATAGGCGGCCTGGAGATCGGCGGGTCGTTGGGAAGGAATAGTCTTCTGAATCGCGACGGCAGCTCTTCGGTGGTCGTAAATCTTGTCTAAGATCGACACCTTTTTGCCTGCCTTTGCCGGAGGGCTGGGGGATGGGGCCTGAGCAATGAAATCGGCACTCTTTTGAGAGATATTCTTGCCATTGGCTTCCCAGGTGCCAGCAGTAAGCTGGAGGAAGTTCCTAAACATTGTCCGCCCGTGTTCCGTGAGGATACTTTCGGGATGAAACTGCACACCTTCCACGGCCAACTCCTTGTGCCTTACGCCCATAATGACACGCTTGCTGCTATCCTCTCCAAAGTGGGCATATGAGGTAACCTCCAAAGAGCCGGGTATGGTCGAATATGTGCCAGCCAGCGAGTGATACCTAGTAACGACCAACGCAGAAGGGAGACCTTCGTAGCAACCTTTCCCGTCATGATTTAATGCCGAAGTCTTGCCATGCAGGATCTCGCCCGTCACGTCAACTTTACCACCAAATGAATGAATGATACATTGCTGCCCCATACACACACCGAAGACGGGAATCTTCCCACTGAAGTGCTGAATTGCTGCGTTGCTGATACCGGCATCGGACTTGGGATGGCCAGGACCGGGACTGACAACCAAGTGGGTCGGTTTCTTCGCGATCAGATCCTCCAAAGAGATCCGGTCATTGCGGATAACCTGCACAGTGGCTCCCTCGAGGACCAGATACTGGTACACATTCCAGGTAAAGGAGTCGTAGTTGTCAATGAGGATCACGTTGGACGCAGACTCGAGCTGTGCCGCTCTGGTGGGATGGTGGGGTGAATGGTCAACGAGATCGGAGCCTGCCATGATTGGGGACTTTAAGAGATGAGTGAGGAATCCAGAATGGATGAAGAGCGAAATAAGGGAGGAGAGCAAGGGACTTACCCTGTCCAAGCCGACTTTCAAGGAGAATTCCTGAGTAACTCGCTGCGCTTCCTGGACCTGATTTGACTCACCTTGCTTCACCTTCTGCGAGACCGCCACTAGTGGAGCCGATCGCTTTCCCAAACGGGCCATTGTGTCAAACAGCGCAAAATTTCTGCCTCACCGCCTGTGGCCTAAACCTAGATAGGCATTTATTGTTGACCTCCTGCCAATCCCGAAAAGCTTCATCTTTTGGCTGTGTTTCCTTCCAGAGCTCTCGTGCCGGGTATTCGGGTTTCTGGCCACCCTGGATCTTCCCGGACTGCATACGTCTGCTACTTCTTGTGAACTCCTATGATGATATAGCTGTGCCGCCAATGGCTCCCGTTCCGGAGGCCTATTTACCGTCCCTGGACAAGTGCTTCTCTGGGGACATTCAGCTTTTGTATGCGCGCGATTGGGTCCGAATAATTCTTGTCAATTGTAGCTAACTTTGTCATGAACATAGGTCATGGAAGCGAGCCTTTCTTTACACGTGCAACCCCGACTGTATCCCCGATGATAGTGGTCTTCTCTCGTCGTTTTTGTCGCACCCGGAAAGCGTCCAGCTGCTGTCGAACCGAGATGCGATCTTTCCCTCGCCCTCCTCGAAGTCTAAATCCGATTTTGAAACGAAAACTGCTGCGATTCATGCGGAGACAACCACCAAGTCTTCGTTCGATCTGAAGGAAATTAAAGCGGACGCGCTATGGCTGAGCAAGACTGCTGAGATCGACGAGATTAGCGCACTGCGAATAACGGTCTTGGAATGGCAGAATCGCCCTGCCGTTCGCCTCCTAAACCGATTCGCCGACGAAGAGACAACAAGTCTCAAGGGCGCGACCGGGATCGACGATTTCCGCCTGTCACTAGCAGGGCCCAACTTCTCCGAAATTTTCAACAAGAGGGATGGTCAAGAGAGTGATGCTTCCAATTTCGGCTCCAAGGAAAAGAGGCACTTACGACTACGAGAGCTTTATTTATCGGAAAAGAGTCACATTATCAAGACTGCCCGCAAGCTTCTTTCCTTATTTCTGGATAGCGATGTTGTTGGCAGTAACACCGCTCATCTACAGGACGGCACCCGGAATGACCTTTGTAAACTGGGGGCGTCGATTTTTAAGAACGAAGTCACTGGAGACAATCAGCGTACTTTTATTCAAGGATGCATCAAAGCGGCTCAGACCCGCCTTTCTACTCTTGAGGGGGAGCATGACGGGTGGCTAAGTGCTACCGAAAGCAGCCTGGAAATTGAAAACCTGTGGAAGACCACCACTGTGGAAGAAATTTTGCATATACTGGAGATTTTGTTCCTGCATCTTCAATCGTCTACGGAGATACCTCCCTCAGATTTACTGCTGTCCTGGCTCCGTCTCATGGCTGAACATAACTTCCTCGAAAATCTTCAAGTTGTGAGTTGCACTCGACTATTTCCGATGGGAAAGAACCCGTTGAACTGACTATGTGCTCAGCCATGCAATAATCCTATAGAAGTATTGCTACCCCTCCAAGCTTTTGTGTGTCTCACTACCCTAGCTTTCTTGAGGCTCCCTCTTGCTATTCCATCCATCATCAGTAAAAGTCAGGCGAAAAAAGCACCCGCCAAGTTACCCTATTTCCTTTCCAAAGACGAAATTGGCCAGTTAAATGAAGTTTTCACCACTGTTGGGATTGAGTCTAAAACTGCGAATCCGGCAGCATTTGCATGGGGACTCGTTTTACACACCATGGGAGAGCTAGCGCTTGATAATAAGGAGACTCGAGAACTGGAGCAACTTCATACTGCGGTCGACTCTTTTCAATCAAATACACCCCAAGCTACCCGAGCTTCTGAAATCTCTTTATATGAGGAGGTTTTGGAAAATGCCCGGACCTCGAGGTTTACGGTGGACGACTCTATTCTTCTGCTTACCTCTGATGAGATGAGGATTACCGTATTCGACACAATACTTTCTCTTGCTTCTCGACTTGGATCTACGTCGGCGGTCGATGATATCCTAACAAATTGTTGGACTCGCGTCGTGCTCTTGGACCTCATTCGAGCTGCAGTGATATATCTAGACTACTCCCCTGAGATTGTCGAGTCCGTTTTAGCAATTCTAAATGGCTCACATCTAGGATCATCCTGGCCTTTGACCACTTCGCCATTCATTTCGAGTGACCCCCGGTCGGTTTTCTTGAAAGACGACCAGCTCATGACCAGTGTATTTCGAATAGCTCGCTCACGCTTTCCGTATGAAACCGTGCCGTTTTTGAAGTTATGCCGTGCTTTACTCAGCAAAGACTTGGTTATTGAAGAGGGGGTTCCCACAATCCTTGCCGAATTGGAGCACATGGAATCATTCACTCAGGTTGTTCCTTTCGACTTCCAGGGTTATGAAACAATAAGGGAGGACGAGAATGCAAATCTTGTCAGTCTTATCCAACCTCTACCTATGATCGGCCCAAGCCCTCGAAGACAGCTACTCGATCGTCAAGCCAGCACTACTTTAATTGTCAGCACCTCATCCCAAGTTCCTCCTTCAACAATTGGTCAAGTGGTTTCCGAGTCAAAGCCCGCAGTTATCATGTGGCAACACCAGTATTCTTGTTTAAGCTACCTTGGGAGCTGCCTCGAAGAGTGGACCGAGAATGGAGGCTATTCAACCGAGTTCGGAGAAGACTCAATTGCGGAAACGATATGGCTACTAGCTGATCTTCTCACCACTACAACCGGCAACCATACTCATAATGCTGATGATTCCGGCGCCAAGAGGATCCTGGAGATGGCAAGCGATGGGCTATCGCGTCAAAGCGATATCGTTTCGCTCGTTTTTGAGATTTTCGAACGTAACCTACAAAATCTCGGCTCCAGATCTGGCGCAGAAACCGTCATGGACTCGACAGTTGCATGTTTGCACTTTATTCGAGCACTGATCCCGATCCTACCTGGCAGGGTATGGCCCTTGCTGTCCAGAAGTGGCCTGCTTGGCTCTGATGGTAAAGGCGGTATGATGACGACGATAGTCTCCTCCATGGAGGTGACCTCAGGAGATTTTCCGTTCCTTGATAGCTGTACTCGCCTGTTTGAGGCAGTTGTTGACGACGCGGCTTCTCGTGCTGTCTTAAGACGATGCCCCAATGGGAGGGTAGGAATTGCCTCCGACTGGACCGCTGGTGTCCCCACCCACATCATGAGAAACATTCTTCATAACTTTGTTCGGATAATGGCAGAGGTCTACAACAGCAACATCAATTGGAGATTTAACGTCCCGGAACGCAAATTCGAACTCAACACCTTGATTGCGAAGACTTTCGAGCGAATCTTGTACTATACCTATGGGACCAATGACTCCGCCGCCAAGCTGGACTCGAAAGTAACGGGCGTCTTTTCCTCTTGCGCGACCTACCTCCTAGCAGTCCTTCGGCCACAGTCTGCGGCTGATTTACCTTTCAACCCTATCCTTAGACTCATCATCGACGGCCTCCAGACCCCTCCCACCCTATATCTCCGGTTTATGGAGCTTGTTGAGAAACAGATCACATCAACATTGGAGCTCTCGACCAGGCTACTGCAAGTATCCCAGCTCCTAGGGCAGCCACCATCCCTATTGGAAGACCAGTTGTTCCAAGCGACCCCGGTCCTTGTTAAATTATACGCGCTACATGATGCATACCGCCTCCCTATCATCTCATTACTCGAGTCTCTGATATCAGGAGCGGCCCTGGACTCTTCAAGGGAACCGCCATCCCTAATCGGTCACTTAGGGGCGGAGTCCTCCTGCCTTTTTCTCGATGTTTTGTCACAATTCGACAAACCTCTCAGCGATCGAGACTTGGAGTTAGCTGTGTGGCGTTTACTGTCGGCTCTCGTCAGCAAGCGTCAGCAGTGGCTAGCAGTCTACATCCTCACAGGCTCATCCCCCCGTCAATCATTAAAGAAACAAGACGCGGCACACAGCTCCGCAATGAGGGGCGCCCCGTTCCTGCAGGTGGCTCTTGACAGGCTTTCAAACATTGAACAGATTGCGCCCCAAGTAGCTCTCTCGCTCCTTGACTTTGTCTCCCAAGCACAAGAGAACTGGCCGTGGGCGACCCCAGAATTGAGGAAGCACTCTAATTTCTTCAATGCCCTCGTCAATTACGTTTCAAAGTTAAAATTAAAATCCATGTCTGGTAATAACCAGATCTTTGCGACTCGGGTCGCTGCCGTCGTCGCCGATCTTTGCACTGTTTACTTGCACTCTGCCAAGGAAATGCAAGATCGAACGTTCTATAAAACCTTGATTCCACTCGTGTCCTGGTATGCGAATGATGCCGTTGAGGTTTCTGGATACAACGCCTCCCTCCATGCCAATCTGAAGAGGAATTTTGAAAAGAGATACCCCGGGTGTCAGATTGCCGATCTCAAGAGAACGTCTCTACAGCCGCGCTCTTTAGGGCGCGGCTATTACTACGATATCCAACTGGGTGAAAAGTTGCTTTCGTACGATTTTGCCTGGGCAGGTACACGAAATCAAGGGTTTTCTGAGGAGTTTGAGCGTGCCAATCTCAACCTATCCTTGGTTGAGGCACAAGTGGTATGTTCAATTCCCGACCTTGCGAACCAAGTAACTTCTAACAAACTTTTCTTTGCAGAGTCTTCTTCATAGTTGGAAGTTCTTCGCTGTAGAGCACTGCTCGGACTTCATGACGGACCGCGAAGTTCAAAAGTCAATGGCTCAGGTTGTTAAGAGTTGTCTCGAATCCAATACCAATGGCGTTCCGCAAGAGGCCATTTTTGGAAGAATTCAGCAAACCCGTGTTGACTTTGCCCAAGCTCTGCTCCAACAGCTTGTTGAGATTAAGGCCAAGGGTGCCGAATTTTTTGGCCTTCTTGCGGTCTCATGGGACACCCTACGAACTCGCCGTGCGACGTATGAAGAGGCTATAATTAACGATGATACAGAGTATTATCGATCCCTTTTGAACGTCTTATTCCTCGCTTTGCAGTTCCACCTTGACGATCCTTCTCGATCTGTACCCGAGACACTGAGCAAAAAAGCAGAGATTTCTTCGGATCTAGGACTCGTTGTAGGGATTGTCAAAACCGTTGTGGCCCAGGGCTTCAAGTCTTTGACCTCGTATCTCCATGATCAACCACAGAAATGTACACCGAAAGACTTTGCCATTCTCACGGCAATCTTGCAAAGCTCATTGCAGGTAAAGAATGTCGATCGCCTCTACGAGCATATCTCATATCACATTGCCAACAACGAGACGGCTCGATGTGCTACGACACTATTTTCGTGGGCAGACCAACTCGCAGTCGCCGGTGACCCTGTGTATGGGGAGCTCAGTATCTCTTTTCTCGCCAAGTTGTCGACCATCCCCACGCTGGCGGAACATCTGGCCGTTGAGGCGGTTTTGGTACAACTATCTACGTGCCGACTTACCAACCTCCTCCGACAACCCAAGGGCTTTGGTCCGTTCGACCCCGTACCAAGGTTGTACACCATGTGGACCACCGGTATCCTCCCGTTATGCCTAAACTTTCTCTACCATGTCATTCGTACGGCGCCTGAGGTCGCCGCATTCCTCAACCAATTCGAAGGGCAACTCACCCGAGCTACCGAGTCTTTCGCCGCAGGCCGGACGGCCGTGTCTTCCCCCGCCAGGAGAATCTCTCTCAGCGTAGCTTCCGAAGCATATTCCCTTGCATTGATCTCGCATATCCTTAATCGATTCCGCCAAGCTGGATCCAGCATGGGCATTGATGCGCAGGCAATCCAGGAGCTTAAGTGGGACAAAGCCCAGGTCAAAGAGGATATCGAGGAGCTGCTCGACCGCAGACAGAATCTTCGTGCGCGGATAGTTGCCACCAGCGAGAAGGAGGCAGAATTTGCCCGTCAAAAACCGCTGAGCACTTCGTCCGGGGCGGAGAATCGCCTCGAGGAGAAGATTGTGAATGAGCTTAAGTCTGCGTTGGTGTGTCTGGGGGGAGAAGAGGGCTCGTAATGACATGATTTTTTTTTTCAAAAACTTGGCAATGGTGTTGTAGACAATCCAAACACAGGGTCATTATTTATTGGTTTTGATTTATTCTTTGTTACTTTTTTTTCTCTTTTGATCTTCGATAAGTAGGGGGAGTTTTAAAATATATCATATTCTACGCATATCTTTCTGACTGTGGTGTGTTTGCATTTCATATATTTCTCTTGCTCATAACACAAAAAACTAAGCCCATATATAGTCCCCCGTTCCGTCAATCAGCACCACTTCACTTCATTTAGGATACATGATATATTGTATATTGACCAAATCACTCTCTTCTCAGCGTTATAGTTTGAATCACGTGGCACTAGTTGCCATCTTCGTCATAGTGCATGCAATCAACCAATCTAGGTAATAATAACAATCAACCTTGAACCCCCCCCAACTTGGAATAATAATCTGACTGGCTCATACGACCCAACCAACTACTAGTAGTAGTAAGTACTACATATCACGCATAAAATGAATGACGAACGCTAACCACCCAATCAAGTTAATAAATCCCACCCTTTCTCCCCCTTGGGACAAGCCAGTTCCCATGGAGCCAATCCACTCACCCCCTCATGCAGCACCAACCCAACTGCCACTGATTTCCCCATCGAGTCCCGAGGTCACCGGGCAACTTGGTAAGTTGGCCCTCGGGAACTCCGCACATCTGCGGGGGTGATTGGCGGAGCGGTGGAGTCCAGGTATCCCCAATAGCCGATCGAAAGGCGGGGGAAGCTTCAGCATAGGGTACGTAGGGCCTCGGCGAGGGAGCTTGAATGTCGGTCTACCTACCTATGATCGACACTCGTTACGTCTTGTCCACTGGATTGGTTAAACCATGGATATAAAGAGTGGGGGAAGAATGGAATAGAAATAAATGTGAGATAGGTAGCAATTATTATTTATGGAGTGACCTTTTCCCCTCGACCTCTTCCTTCCCCTCCCCCCCCCCTTGTTTCGGTCCCCTGCAAAAGGATGGATGAGCTGCTTCTTTAGCGTGGGCTTCCAATTTCGTGATTTGATCCTGGTCTCTCGACCTACATATGTAATTGGGTGATTTTGCCGGGGTTTCTTTGCCTTTTGGTAGCTTGCTTTATTAGACCAGCAGGACGACATCTTTGTGATCTTTGTTGTTGTCGTCGTCGTGTTTTGAAGTACGAGGCTTGGCGACCGAAAGGCATATATAGGTATACATCACAAAAATGCCGTTCAAATCACGCTGGCAGGTCGAGGTTCCAAATACCCACGTGGCGTCTCTCCTGTTCACCTCTCCCACCCATCCTCTGTCCAAAACGCATCGATGCTTCTTAGAGGCCGCTCGCCCGGACACCCACTACTTCACCACTCATGATTTTCGACTATGGTGTCAACGATTTGCAGCTGGGTTGCGCAAGTCTGGGCTCCGGCCCGGGGATCGAGTGCTACTTTTCTCGGGCAATGATATCTTCTTCCCGGTGATCCTCCTGGGGGTATCTATGGCCGGGGGGATCTTCACTGGGGCCAACCCTACTTACGTCGCGAGAGAGCTAGCATATCAGTTACAGGATAGCGGTGCGACCTACCTTCTTTGCGCCGAGGACAGTCTCGGGACCGGTATCGAGGGGGCCAAGATAGCAGGGTTGGGTCTGGACAAGGTGTTCGTCTTTAACAATGCGGTTTATGACGGGAAGGGTGAAGGAAAGATGGGATGCAGATACTGGGGCGAGCTGATCGCATCCGTGGAGGAGGGAACTGGATTCGCCTGGGATATCATCTCCACTCCAGAGAAGGCGAGCCAAACCCTTGCCCTCAACTACTCGAGTGGCACGACAGGAAAGCCCAAAGGAGTTGAAATCTCCCACAAGAACTTCTGTGCCAACACGCTGCAGTATAATCACTTATCTTATTTGAATCCTGATTGGAAGGAGAAGGCGAAGCGCGCCAGATGGCTGTGCTTCCTTCCCATGTACCATGCAATGGCGCAGAATATCTACATTGCGGCCGCATTGAACCGCGGGATACCGGTCTACATCATGCCGCGGTTCGATTTATTGAAGATGCTCGAGTACACAGGAAAGTTCCGCATCAGCGACTACATGCTAGTGCCACCTGTAATTGTCGCCTTGGCCAAGCATCCAGCGGTGAGAAGCGGCGAGTACGACCTCAGCAGCGTGGAATCTATTGGGAGCGGAGCTGCTCCGTTGGGACGAGAGGTGTGTGACGAGGCCGAGGCTCTATGGCCACCTGGGCGTATCAACATAAAGCAAGGATGGGGAATGACCGAGTAAGTCCTACGATTCTGTGCTTTGACTGGCTAGCACGTTGGCGAAGAAAACGTACCACTAATACAAGAACCCAGGACTACATGCTCAGTTTTGGGATGGAACCCCACTGAAATCAGTCATTCAGCCTCAGTCGGAGAGCTTAATGCAAACTGCGAGGCGAAAATCATGGATGATGATGGCGTGACGGAGTTGGGGCGTAACCAACGTGGAGAGCTCTGGGTTCGAGGCCCAAATATCATGAAGGGCTACTGGAGAAATCCACAGGCCACCAAGGAGACTAAGACAGTCGATGGATGGTTGAAATCAGGAGATATTGCCTATGTTAATAGCGAGGGCAGGTTTCATGTAGTGGACCGGAAGAAGGTAATTGGCATTGTTGCCACCCATGCTAACGGCGATATCCGAATGGTGTGTATATGCTAACCAGCAACTCTGCATTAGGAGCTGATCAAGGTGAAAGGCAACCAGGTCGCCCCAGCAGAATTAGAGGCCCTTTTATTAGAACACCCTGCGATCGCTGATGCTGCTGTCATTGGAGTTCCACGGTACGTTCTTGAGATCTGATCTCGACCGATGTGGAGTGATTTGCGAGCTAATGCAGGGATTTCTGTCCAATAGGAACAATGATGAAAGCCCTCGCGCCTATATTGTATTAAAAGCCGGGCACAGCGCCACCACAGAAGATATTACTGCTTTCATGGATGGAAAAGTCTCTCGAATCAAACGAATCACTGGAGGAGTAATTTTTGTGGATGTGATCCCAAAGAATCCATCGGGCAAAATTTTGCGAAAAGTTCTCCGAGAACAGGCCAAAGAGGAAATGCGAAAAAGTGGCGCTGTTGCTAAGCTATAGCCCTCCTTGCCCAGTTGTCACTGGGATGGGGGTTGCGTTTTGCTGCTCTTCTGCGGCTCTATTCGATGATTGGGTATCACAACATGATGGCCAACGAACTTACTATTTGTGGGGCGTCGATTGGAATTGTATAGAGTTTGCTGAGATCGACCGCATGCATCCAGAGTGACCTGGTTGTTGGGTCAGTGTCGAGGGGCGGGCGGGGAGGGGCGAATTGCATTATTGAGATGCTCTGTATGTATGTAGTTAGGCTGCGAGATTCTCCTTAGATTGGTAGATCTAGATCAATCACAGTAGTGGATAGACTACTAGGGCATAGACAGAAAGACTTTTGCCTTTAATCCCAATTAGGTCTTAGAATGCTGGTGGGGAGCAAAAGGGCTAAAAACGACGCTACAGTCGATCAGTCTGCGAGTGACCGCCGCCATCGAGCGAATGGGAAAGACAATTTCCCCTCTATCGACGTCAAAGAGCGAAGTTTTTGCAGCTGGGAACTCCGGAAGCGACATATCAACTCAATTTAGCCCGGACGGATTAAGCGGAGTTGGATTTTGCGACTGATCTATCATGGCCCCAAGAGAGGGGCCACTGGGGGGCCTTTAAGTGCAGATGGCGAGCTGATTGTGCCAAATTAAGTTTCCATTGACCAGTCCCGGCGATCGTCCGGCTGAAGGCGTAGCTGAAGAGAGGAGAAGGTCGGAAATTGCGCGCGCGCGCGCGCGAGAGAGAGAAAAACAAAGAAGACGGGCAACTTTCTTGTGGGCGATGATTTCGAGTCCAAACTCCAAAGAGGCGGGAATTTGTGTTTTCAGTTCTTGAAGGAGGAAAACCACAACATCCTGAGGCCGCCAATCACGAGATCGCGATTCACCCAATCTGGGAGCCTACTTAAGGTTGTGCTTACTTAAGACGCCTTCTTTTTTTTGGACTCACAACGGGCCCTTACTTTACTAGGATATCAAAGTTATCTACTAGGTACCTACTGAGTACCTTCCTCGTACCTCCCAGTAGTAACACTCATGAGAATTAGGTACTCTTGAAATCTACTCCAACTTCCTGGATATTTTCTCTCGCCCGTAAACCATTTGTGATCGAGCCGCATAGGCAGCCTTAAATCATCTGAGCCGATGAATTTTCCACTAAAATGGGCCCTAATGAACTAGTGGGACTCTGTCCCTTTAATTTTACTAGCTAACCGATGGTGACTGTGAAGGGTGGCGCACCGCCCGCACAGCTGAACCCTCCTGCATCTGGATGTTCCCTCTTTCTTCTTTGGCCCCCCGTCCCCTCCGATGGGGTTCTAACTGACCGCTTAAGCTCTCGTGGCTGACAATGATACAGCTGGACGTAGAGGGACCCCCTCCCCTCCTCTGCCGCGATCGAGATGAGGTGAGAGGTACAAAGTAAGCTGCGGATGGGGTCTGGTGTAGGGCGTCCCTGCATTTGAGGCTTTCCCACTTCTCTCTCCCTTGTAAAAAAAAAGTTATTAGAGTCTGCAATTTCCCTCACCTCGGGCTGAGATCAGATGCTTCTCTTTTCTTATTTATGCCTGGTTCGGTTCTTGTGTATCAGCTTCATACAACCACCAATTCCCAGAGTCATTTAGATGGACGTATCTGCACTTCATATTTTCAATACCTCACAAAGCTTCCTTGCGATTCCCTAGAGACATTGTTTGTGTACCTTCACATTCATTTCTCCTCTTTACTCTCAGCTCCAGTCTTTTATTCACCTATACTGAGGTCAACCAGTCCTGGGTGCTGTCAGCCTCAGAAGCATCATACAGCTCTCGCGGACAAGCCACGTCCAGATCGACTGAGAAGTAGTCCGGCCCGTGCGCCTAGGGACAGGTTGGGGGTCGTGGGTGGTACCCTCCTTCATTTGAGGGAGGCTAGAGTATCGGCAATGAGGTGTGGGAATGATCACTCGGCTATTTTTAAAGACCCTCGTTTTCTACTATTTGGGTCTCTGCACCTGGTGGCCGGCATAGCTTGCATCTTGGTGGCCGTCCAGCGTATCAGACGTCGACAACGGAGAAGATACCTATATCTGGAGGGGCAAATGGACCCGCCATCCAAGGAGCGTGGTGGCGAAGGGAAGCCTAACCCTGCAGGCGAAGGAAGCATCTTTCTTGGTCCAATGCCTTACGATCCTCCTCCATTCCCTTCTGCCTGCGATATTTTACAGCCTTTATCACATATATCCCAGTTGCCATCAAGTGGCTACCTCGCCGCCGTCCTAAGCCGTGAACGGGACACTGGGATAGGTCTGATGCATCCGCAGGGGGATCACTCGCATACTGGCCCCGAGGGTGGTGATCCGTCTAATCTCGAAACGAAGGGTTTTGATTTGGTGCCCCTCCTGAGAACGAATCGCAGTCGCAGGAACTCGTCATCGGTAAGCGAGAATCCTCTTGTTGTGGCCGGAGAACCACCGCAAGCTGCATCCCCCCCAACCATGTGGAGTATAGAAAGCCACGACCAAGGGCTTCCCAGTCCTCCAGATTCCGGTGGGATGCAGTCGATCCAAAAACGCAGTGGTGCAGTTCATTACATGCACGATATAGATGAGGGGGGGGCCCGAACGTGGAGACGGTGGATTGTTGAATACAGGTGATCTGACGAAATCACTTGCAACTATTTGAGGGGGTCAAAGAGAGGTGAGACTTTTTTTTAAAGTTCAAGATGTTGTGTTAACCCTCATTTCGTTTCTCTCTTCCTATTCTTTTTTTTTTTTTTCTTACTTTATTGTTGTTTCATGGCTTACCTCAAGACGATCCTTCAATTTTCCTTCTTCTCTTCAATTGTGCGACAAACAGAACGCTGGTGTAAATAGGCGGCAAAGTGCGAGTTGCTTGCATAAGTACATCTGATGATTGATGACCCTGAATGATGATACTGTGTATTTAATTCCGTTTCTCTGATCAAAAATGCATCTGACATCATGCATACATGCTATGGGCAACAGATGGCAATGGACCGTTCCCCGGAGGTGTCGATACTGAAATACCTTGAAAGTACCTACCTCCAGGTAAGGAGTAGATACTACTAGTAGTATAGATAAGAGCAAAAGTACGTGGAGAGGCACGCCTCAGGCCAATCATTAATAATGTCGACACCTCAGGAACCTTGCAGTGGCCTGCTTAGTCATCGATCAGTCTCCGAGGCACGTTGTCTGCAGCGATATGATCAATCATCATAGTCACAGCTCCCATCTTCATAGGCTCCTCCGAACTGCAAAGAAGCAACCATGCCGTGAATGCCCAACTCTTGCTCTTCTTCCCCTCTTTCCCTACTCCCCTCTTGCCGACCATCTCCGAGAACCCAAGAAAAATTAAAGCTCCATCAACCCAGGAAACCAGCAATCGAGCAACGAACTAAACAATAAGCAAATCCTCGTCAAACATGACACTCACCACGTACCCTTCCCCGACCGACTCCTCCGACCTAGCCATCCTCAGTCTCTCTCGTCTGCTCACTCGTCTCGACCGCAATCTCCTCTCCCCAGATGCAGATCTCAAGTCCCTCCGGCGATCGGAGTATCACCGGATGAGGGTGGGCGCGGTATGTTTGTCTGGCCTTGAACTTATCAGCTGATCCCCGAATCCTTCGCCTCTTCCCCGATACACGTATCTATTTAACTGTGTACTTTGAGTACCATTATTATTTCCTACTTACTTTGCTTTTTCTCCCCTGCGCAAACCGTACAAAGATACCAAACCAAGTCACGCTGACAAACCAGAATACAGAACATAGAGTACGCCCGCACCCACCTCCAAGCTCTCGAACACTCCCTCCCCCAAATCAAACCCGTCGACCGTCGCCATGAGATCCAATCCGACCTCACAAGACACCAGCAAGTCCTGAAACGACTCCAGAATGCCCTCGATGAGATCCAAGCCGAAGCGGGGCTGCGAGCCACCCGCGCAGGGCAAGGCCAAGACCTACATACCCCCCTGGACACCGACGACGAATCCGAGCCTGAGTACCTGGAGGGGGAAGACCTCCTAGGCACCCCCGAAGAAGGCAGTACAACCGAGGAAGGTAGCCGGGGTGAACTCCCAATAGACGACGGAAATGATGATACCCCAGAAGAAGACCCTAATGCAACAGTAACAACAACACATCCCACTACCACTCGTACCTCTTTGCCAATAGCTACCCAATCGCCAATTCCTGCCACGGGCATAGGCAGTGGCAGTAGCAGTAACACACCTGCAGAAGCCACCACAATCCTCCGAAACAGACACCATACTTCCACCGTCGGGCCCCCCTCCACCACAACAACAGCCACCAGCACATCCTTCCACGCCCCCTCTACCACCACACCCCCGCAACCCGCAGATCCAACACTACCACGAACCTCACAGGCCCAATCAACCGAGCAAGCCCTCGCCTCCGACCGCGTCGAACAGGAGAACCTCACCACTTCCCTCCTGTCACTAGCCACCCAGCTCAAGGCCTCCTCCCAGGCCTTCCAGGCTTCCCTAGAGTCCGAGAAATCCGTCCTTTCTCGCGCCGTAGATGGCCTAGACCGGACGACGGGGAACATGCAGGCCGCGGAGCGGAGGATGGGCATGTTGCGCCGTATGACAGAGGGGAAAGGCTGGTGGGGACGGATGATGCTGTATGCATGGATTTTTGGATTGTGGGTTGTTGCCGTGTTGATTGTGTTTGTCGGGCCGAAGTTGAGGTTTTAGTTTTAGATTTAGAATCAGATTTAGCTTTATTGAGCGGGGGCTTTTTCTTTTTCTTTTTTTTTTGACCATTATCTCGCATACAGCTTTAGGGGGTTATAACCATGGGGTTTTATTAGAGATATCGATTTTCTCTTTTTCCTGTTTCGGAGCGTGAGCCAGCGTCTGCTTTCTAAGTATATACATATATATAATTTTTTTTTTGAAAAAAAAAAAACCAAGAGTACAGCTCGCGGTTGTAGTGATAGTAACATAAAATGATTCAAGGATAGATCTACAGAATATATATATATATATATATAAGTTCGAGGAAGCAAGGCATTTCACAACTTGATTAACTTTGACAACGACCCAACGACCAACCCGGCATAACACATGAGAAAAACACATGATAGTCTCTGTACCCTGGTGTTCCCCTTGTGCCCATAACCCTGCCGCTCATCTATTTTCAGCGGGAAACCTAGAATAAAGGGAAAAAAAGACGATGAGGAAAGATATGCGTGGGATATGATTTACACGAGTTTTTTCAATGACAAGGGCACCAAGTATGATAAGGGGAATCCAGTTCTCGAAAAGGCAAGAGGAAATAAGGGGGGAAAACAAAATAAACCAGACACATAAGAACGGAATTCGAAACGTAAATGAAGGGAGGAGGGGGAGCAAGAGGGAGAAAAAAACCGAGTGAGTGCACAACACGGGGCATTTGTAAGGACAAAAGAGAAGGCGTTAAGCTACCTGAATATGGGAAAGTAGTTCCGCCGCTCACCCGCTGTTCATGGAGAACACAAAATAGGAGGAAATGTAGAAACCGGAGAATGATCCAGTGTGTCATGTGGATATCGGTATGCAGAGAACAAAGAGCTGGCTAGATATCATTTCGAGACAAAGGAAAAAAAAAAGAAATTGAAGAAAAAGGTGGAAGAAATTAATAGAAATAGAAAATGAAAGTCTCAACGCCAAGATCTTTCACAAGAGAAAAATTGCAACATGGTATGACAAAGAACAGACGACAAAATTACAAGCCACATAGCATACGGTCTATCATGTCGAGAAATGTTGGCACTCGATCAAGAATATACCGATCATTAAATCAAACCACAAAGTCTCAGGTTTTCTTGGATAATAATATCTAGACAACAGAGTTAGTATTTCATTAATCGTAATGTCAATAATTTAAATAACAACGTACCGTTTACGGCTGCCATCACGAACCGAATCTGTGAGGTATCTGTAGCGCATGTGAAGTGTGTGTAGATTTGCTTCTGCTCGGCCTGGTTCAGAGACACGAAGCGGTTGAGGATGTAATCGCAGGCGGCAGCGTAGTCAGCGCCACCTTCGTAGTCGGGGAAGTAGTTCTTCATGGGGCTGACAGGCAGCTTCTCCTTGAAACGATCGATCTTGTTGAGGAAGAGAATGATAGAAGTCTTGACAAACCACCGGGAGTTGCAGATCGAGTCGAACAATGTAAGAGCTTCCTGCATACGGTTGACAGTCTCATCTTCAAACAGCAGCTGGTCGTATTCGGAGATGGCGACCAGGAAGAGAATTGTAGTAACGTTCTCGAAGCAGTGAATCCACTTCTTTCGCTCGGAACGCTGACCACCGACGTCGAACATACGGTACGTCAGGTCACCAATGATAAATGTGGTCTCAGTGATACCTGTCGTCTTGACACGAGAGCGGAGAACATCCTGGTCCGTGGGAAGGTAATCAGGCTGGGCAATACGTTCAACGGCATCGAAGTAGCTGAGGAACTGAGGTTAGCAGGGAAAATAGGGTAAGTCCAACACAAAAGGGGATGGCTCACTATTTAGCCGAGTCGTTCAGTTGATACTCGCGAGAGCGCTTGAAACACTCTTGCACGCCAGTATCGTGCCAAAGAGCGGCAATGGCATTTCCAACCTCTGGGGGCAGGCTCTCGCCTTCGATCTGGGGTGGCTGCATGAAGACAGTCTGGACGTGATACTCGTTACGGGCATCCTCTAGCGGAAGCTCAAGCGACTCCATCGCTTCCAGGATAACGCGCATGGACTGGACGGTGTTGCTGTAGATGATTTCCTTGAAGGATTCCCTCTCATCGCGCGAGTAACCCCCCTCATGGATCAACTTCATCTGCTTCAGAATCGTAGACTTGCCCGACTCTCCGGCACCTGTGAAACCCGAGTCAGCCAAATATTCCCGCAAGCATTCAAAGGGTTCAAAGTGACATCAAAGACGTACCAAGCAGTAGCATCTTAATCTCGTTCCTCTGCAACATCTTGTCGCGCTTAAGCTGGTTCTCGATCTCCTCGTTCCGGGCCTTGCCCTCCTTGTCCTCAGTGCTCATTCCACAACCCATCTTGGCGGCTATCAACGAATATGTTAGATAATAGGTGTGAAGTCAAGTGCCCGCGGAAGGTATCAAGTTAGTGTTTCTGGTGTTGGAGATGAAGTCTGCCGATGGGTGGTTGTTAGCAAAATCTCCGGGTACTGTGACCATGAAACAAGACTACTCTAAACGTGGGCGAGCACGGGAAAAGTTCGGAAAGAACCCCAGGGGAGGGCAAAGCAACACGTAGAATTTGAAAAAAAAATCCCAATTCCAACTCTCCACCGATCGTGTGCTGACGCAAGGAGCTGGAGTCGACAGATCAACCCAGCATCAAAGTGGTGAAGGAGCAGGCAATCCAGGAGCGAATCGGTGGAAAAAGGACGTCAGGGTATCACTCACTCAGATTAAAATTCTCCTCGCAATCTACAAGAATTCAGACTCCTGAAGATGAGCGATGATTTATGAAATTGGGTATCGTCGAAGCTAGAATTCCTCAAGGCTGGGGAGTAGGTAAGGGGAAAAATGGAGATATCGTTCGCGCAACCTCAGGTTAAGGAGGCGAAAAGTGAGTGAGCTCTTGTCGACCAATAGTGTTGATGGCGACGGAAAAACAACCGGTAGAGGTAAAAACCGTGGGAGAGAAGAGAAGAAAAAGAATAGGAAAAGGAAAAAAAAGAAAAGAAAGAAGATCAGAGTCTTGACCGGTCCAATCCGTGGTAATTGACGGGCGGATCAGATTGATTAATGGGGAGAGAGTGTGAAAATAATAGTAGGAACGAGAGACCAGAAGAAGGCTGACGGGGAGGATTAAGCTCCAAAGGCAAGGGGGGAGGGAAGGAAGCGAAAGAGATTTGGGCAAGCCTGGGAAAAGAGGGGCGCTTAGTAGTAGTCAAACTGTAAACCGACTAAAAAAAAAAAAGGAAGCTTACTCCTCCTGAGTCGTATCGGTCTGTGAAAAGGAGGGGCGGATCTGACTGAAGAACTTAAGAGGGCAACCAATTCCCAGTACTTTTTCTCTGGATCAACAACCTTGTCCTGCAGCAGAGACAAGTTGATGGTGGTGGTGGTGATGGTGATGATGCTGATCTTGAGGAACAGGTTGGTAGGTTATTGTCAGGATACTTAAGGGGCTGTGGGGACTCTGGGAGGAAGGAGAGTGTTTGGTAATGACCGGGATTTCTCGTATCAGCGGATCTCGTTGGTTGAAGAGCAAAGGGGCGACGGTGGAGAGGATTTTGAGGTGGCCAATTGCACACCCAAAACCAGCATCCCCTTTTTTAATGGGTGGCTCCATCTGATCAGCTATACTGCTTTGGTCTTAGATACAAGCACGTAATGATGCACAATACGATTCAACTAAGGTTATTTTTTTTTCTTTCTATTTATTGGGAGTCGGGACAGATAGAGATCATTAATACAGTCACTTCTGCTGAGGGAAGAGCTGGACGAGGACAGAGAGATGGTGTCAAGAAAGACTGTCAAATTCTACCAGGTGGAGACTATGTAGTAGTATGTGATACGAACATATCGTGCTAACGAATTGACTAAGGGGCCACTGGCTTTAAGCATACATGAATAAAAATCATATTTTCTGTATGTAGGTTTAATTTCCGGGGTTGATGTCCGGCAGCATGAACAGTCATTATTCACAGGACACTTCCTCATACCAAAACTAGACGACAGAGCAAGACATTAACCGGTAAATCATATATCCTGCCTAGGCCCGAGAATCATGTTCTTCTGAGACCTGTTCCAGTAGAGGTACTAGATCAGAACCGGGAGACATCGTTTCAGGAATTTAAGTAGATCAGGGACCTTGAAGTATCACACTGGTTTCAAGACCTCCAGATTCCAGAACACCAGGGCAGTGGAGAGTTTGAAAACAGTGTCAAGGCAGGTTTGACAGTGCTCCATCCACCTGCATCAGTGCATGATCAATTCATCCGCCCCTTCAGACATCAACCACATTATTTAATATTATTTGACCTGAACATATGATGTATACAAAAGGAGTTAGTACACTGGTGGAAGTCCAAGGGGGTACTTACTGCCACTAATAGTTAGGTAGGATATCGAATTTATCAGCCTATACTCCGTAACGGCCTCAAAATAATAAGTAGTAATCTGATTAGCCGAGATGAAGTTGGACCACCTCCCCGTCATGACATGATTCAAATGGCCAGGGCAAGACAATCCAAACGAGTAATACATACAACTGTATTGTAATCTCCACTGTCAATTTCCCGGCGATCCCTTTGCTTTTTCCTCCTCCACACACCACAAAAATTCGAAACAGAGGCAGTATGAGTGTGGAACAAGCTCCAGAGGAGACACTCAATGAACGTCTCCGCCCGAAATACCGACCCTTGAAACCGTTTCTCCTGAACCCTGAGTCATGTCCAATGTCCACCTGTTCGCAGAACGCGAACAGAACTCCAACATCGTGGGTTCTTTGACTTTTTTCGATGGGTCCCTCCGGCTCTATTCGTATCGTCAACCATGGTTCAGAGTCGAGGCTAAGGATTGACTCCACTCACTAGTCCTTCTAGTCGTGTTCTTTGCCGCGCGCTATCCTCTTTCCTTGTCTGCAATCCTTCCAGTCCTCGTGGCAAAGGCCTGACGAAGAGGTCGATAGGGTCTGAATAATGCAGAATTGTCCTACGTGATTTCAACGAAAATCGAGTAAAAATAGTAATTGCTGATATGATCATGTTATACTCCGGGCCGACTTTGCCTTTCACCAAGGGGCAAAAGATAAAGAAAAAGGAAAAGAATTTCTAGTTTGATTTGACGTAAGCTCCAAACATACCAAGAGGGCAGAAATCATCCACATTATCCATTCAGTTCAAACGGGTCTTAAATCTGGGATCTTCGAAGTGAGCATCCAATGGGCGGAAAGCATCGATGTGATGGAGTCATTGATGATATGAGCCACGCGTTGGATTGGCAGGATTGAATCTCAGCAAGCAGGTTAGAGGTATTCATCCATTCATCATTGCTTCGATCCATTCGATACATATCAGGAGTAGCACTCTGCTGGATTACTATAATTCCGACCGTGGTGGTAGATAATAAATCCAATAATCAATGCCGATGCAGGATAGATCCTCGGAGTTTCTGACGTGTTCCACGATGGGAACACACATAATCCTATGAAGTGCCTACTAGTACTTCTTTCCCCCCCTCTCTCTCTCTCTTACTAACGGCTATGACCATTCGGTATTAATATTCAATCCTTGATGAAAATGTCGAAACTACGTTGGTATTTACCTTGAGAGACATTAGAGAATGAAGATATGAACTGCATCCAGGATTGATCCCTGGATTGACAATTTGACAAAACCAACCAATCCGATCGACGCTCCACCCGAATTTTAGGGCTCCTCCGATCGATCCTCGATCTGAATTTCCAAGGTATTATCGAATTCAGTTCCATTACTCCATAATCCTGACCCCTGCCCGAATTTTGCGCCTGAATAATATAATCCTAAATCTCACCTCCTCTGTGACCAGACCTATTCCCCTATTATTACTTGTCTTACTCATCTCCACATCTTGTAAATCTCCAAAGCAGCGTATTCCGTTTCTTATTCAGCGCATAACCCTCCTCCATCCATCCCAACCATGCATGAGATGTCCTACATGGGCCCCCGGGGTAAACACCACCTAACCCCCCCATCGACCGTCCCCTTCTAACAGAAGAAAAAACGCATCTCGCTAACCCAATGGACCCCCTCCTGCCTCCCCCTCAGCCTTCAACCACGAACAAAGCACCGATGCCGAAGCAGAGTACGACCGACTCCGCGATCTTGCCCGACAAGAAGCCTCGAAGCGCGGCTCCTGTTTCCAACGGGTACTTCCCCTCCCCCCCCACGCCACAACACCCTAGCGCCGCATGAGACTGATCATCAATGACACCACCCACACCTTCCAGTCCCAAGAAGCATACCAGAACGGTGATGGCGGCCGCGCCAAAGAGCTCTCGGAGCAGGGCAAATCCCACGGTCGCAAGATGGAGGAGTACAACAAACAGGCCTCCGAGTTTATCTTCCGCGAGAACAACGCCCCCGGACGCGTAGATGCCGATACGATCGACCTCCACGGCCAATTCGTCGAGGAGGCCGAGGATATCCTCGAAGAGCGCATCAAGTACGCCAGGGCGCATGGTCAGACTCATCTGCATGTGTAAGTCGTCGCAAATTTCGACCCTTGGGCCTTCTCCGCATTCCTCTCCCTTCTCCCCCGATCAATATCAATCCCCACCCTAGTGGAGCTACCTATGGATATGACATATGACACATTCAACGAACAACGCGGGCGGGGGATTAAAAAAAAACTGACCGGTCCATTTTCCCATCACCAAACAGAATCGTCGGAAAAGGCAACCACTCCGCCAACCATGTCCAGAAGATCAAGCCGCGTGTAGAACAAGTCTGCCGCGAACTCGGCCTGCAGTACGCCACGGAGGAAAATGCGGGTCGCATCTACGTTAACCTCACCGGAGGCCCGGCCGATATGCCCCCGTCGTCGGGTGGATATCATGCTGCTCCTTCTCACCAGCAGTCTTTGCACCAGCAGTACCCCGGCCAACAACAGCCGCATCATCAACAGGAGCAGCAACAGGGGAACCAGGACCCCGTGGAGCAGGTGGTCAATGCGATTTTACCGCGGGTTATCCGGAAGTTGGAGAAGGCTTGCTGTGTTGTCATGTAAAGTCGGTGGAAGGGAAAGTGTTGGAATTATGCCTATTTATACCCGGGGTGCTTGGATCGATATTTATTTCCCGTTTTGTCTTGGAATTGAAGTTCCTAAAGGAAGAATCTTTTGGATTACTTTGGCTAGACTATTTTATCAACCGTTAGAAAACAACCAACCCAGATGTGTAGATTTAAAGCTAACCATTCTCGTATCGTATCATTATCATCGCATTATCTAGGTAACCCGGTTGCAAGATGTGGTATACTAAATGATAGCCATATGAAGGATATCCAAACCCCAAACCCAAGAAAAAGAAAGAGGAAACCAAAGGAGGCTCATTTATGAGAGCCATTCGCATCTTTCAAAGTCGACTCGGTAATTTTATCGAGAATCGCCCGGACCATCGCACCATCATCCTGGGCCTCGGGTTTCTTGCCATGTCCGCTATTTTCTATCTCATCGATGAGATTCAGCGCCCGTTCCCGTAGCTCCCGCACAACCTTCTGCGTATGCGTGAAGCTCCCCGTGCTCTCCATGTAACCAAGTGCGTAAAGCTTGACCTCCTCCTCCTTTGGCTTTTGTCGGAGGATGTTGATGAGCTGGTGATTTCCCGGGTTCGATCGGATACTGTGGATGATCGGGAAGGAGAATTTGCCTTCGGTGAGGTCTTCGCAGAGGCCCTTGTTCTTCGTGTAGGTGGTGTTGGAGAGGTTCAGGTAGTCGTCGCATATTTGGAAGATGAGGCCCATCACGTTGACCAGGCTCACGCAGTCTTTGCCCGTGCTGCTTTCGGCTTGCATTAATTTCACGGCAAGCCTGAAGAGACCGCCGGTTTTGTTCCCCACCATCTCGAGATATTCGTCTTCGCTGGGACAGGTCAGAGTATCCCGCCAGAATAGATCCATCCCTTGTCCGCGATGTAGATTTAATAGTTCTTGCACGTATATATCGATAGCGACGGGGTTCTGGAGTTTCTGCACCTCTTGGAGTGCCAGGAAGTACACGTAGTTTGCGGAGTTGATTGTTTGTGCAGTTCCATAGATACTATGCGCGACGGGGATACCACGGCGGAGGATAGAGGAGTCTTCGACATCGTCGATCCTGAAGTGGACTTAGGTTCTGTCACTGGGCAAGGAAAGAGATGATCTTACAGTAAGGATGCGGTATGGAGCATCGCTACGACCTTTTTGATGATCTCAAGGCTCTCTGGAGGAACCTTTAACCATACATCAAACGCGTTGATCATCTGTCGCCGTAGATCCTTGCCGGGGTGTTGTAGCATATAGTCGTAAGGGCCCATGAGAATCCGTTCGTTTTCCCGCGACCATTTCCCATCCTTGTATTTTGTGCCATCGAGGCTAGACTGGTTTCGAGTATGTCTGCGGGAGGGCATGTGTGTGTTTGTCTGAAGCCTGTCCCTGTGTCCTGGCCGGTCGGATTCAGGCATCGCCTTCAAGTTGGATTTCCCAAACCCCTGCTCTGTCATGCCAGTGGAACTTGTTCGCGGAGGGATCACCGTGGGAGGTTGGAAAAAGGAATCCGAAGCCATGCTGTTTTATCACGGTTCCTAATTTCTCTGCTGCCCTCTGGTTAAATTTGCTGCCTTGCTTTGTGGCTGCCTGTTGTCTGGAGTAGTTTCCCCCCAAGCTCTGTAGATGGGATGGAAAAGGAGAGTGATAAAAAGGGAAGGGGAAAATATAAGTTGCCACAAAATAACGTATGCAACCGGTCCCAGGAGCGTAGCATGTAGGGGTTTAATAGCCTGAAATACCCAGGGAGCCTTGTGACGTTCTCCCCCAAAAGCTTAGCTATCGAGGAGTAGACGATGCGGGAGACGAAAAAGCGCGACAGGAACAACGTGACGTAGTGTCACATGCTCCTGAGCTGGTGTTCCGTGTACGATCACGTGACTAACGGCCATCGATCAATTGGATCCGGATTCTGGGCGGAGAAAGTCGCACGCTGGCTCTATCTATTACTCCGATATATCACATCTGCAGCCGGAGAGTTAAGAGAGTGATTATCTAAATTTGACACCTGGGTACCACTACTGACAAGATGTTTAGGCCATCACAGAACTTGAAATCCGTTTCGTGATGATAATGAGGCTGGTGTGGCACCGCTAAGAAAACCTAGATGCGCTGGCAAACCTACCAGCAAACTTAGCTCTAAAAAACAGCCCTGGAAGATCCAACCAGAGACTGTTCAAGAGTCAAGCCCGGTTTGACAAGGCCATTGACATCATGATTTTTCAGACCAGCCATCTTCCGAGGTGGCTGGGCTGAGGCAAGGCGGTGGTCTCCCGGGCAACCATCGGATGTTTTCTGTGCTGGTGGAGAGTTGAACCACTCATGAGTGGAGAGAGATCGAGCTTGATCAGCTTCATCTTTCACTAGTTCACCGATGGTTATTTTGCCCACAATCCCGGATTCTTGCGGTCTATCATTTCAATTAGATTAAAAACCCCTAGTTCTGTTCTAATAATTATTAGATATTTTCCATCCCTTCTCTTTCTTCGTCTCTCCAGACAAGCGCTCTCCCGCTTGGCACAGGGCCCTGGCCTAGATTTTAAGACCTCTGCTTTTCCCTCCGCTTCTTCCTCCTCACTCCATCTTTCCTCGGTATTACTTTGATTGATTCTCGCCTCGCATACTCGAATAGTTTTGTTACGGATGGAGGCCCTGTTGGCTCACTCTTTTGATTACCTCTCGTCCTACGAGCCAACCAAAGTTCGGAAAGGGTTGCGCCAGGTGGAAGGTCTCCTCGCACAAATATGCCTGTCCAGGTTGAAACGGCCGGTGTCTGACAAACGGAGGTCTTCGCTACTCTTTGGAGCTCCACAACCGGGTATCAAGGCCCTCTCAGAGCTCAGAGATGATCCTGCTTTTAGGGAATTCTTTAAACTGCAGGAGGGATTTCAGTGGAATGGTATGTAGCACCTGACAAGGATGCCTTTTTTGGCTCCTTTCGTTTGATGATATTATTATACCTTGTGTTTGAAATATGCATAATTTTAGCTCTGAGCTGACAATTCCTTCGAAAAGTCGCAATGCGCTTGGTAACTTGCCTGGAGCATCTCCTTGGTCGGGGGAGTAATGGCACAAACGATCTTCTCATTGTCTCTACGCTTGAATTAATACAAGGCGTTCTGTTGCTCCACCCGCCATCCCGAATTTTATTCGCACGTGAAATATACATGAATTTGCTGCTTGACCTTCTGGATCCAATCAATTGCCCTGCCATTCAGTCTGCGACTCTTCTCACCCTTGTCTCCGCCCTTCTCGACCACCCTGCCAATACCCGCACCTTTGAAGAGCTTGACGGGCTGCTCACAGTGACCTCACTATTTAAACAGCGCTCAACCTCCCGCGATGTCAAACTGAAGCTTGTTGAGTTCCTTTACTTCTACTTGATGCCGGAAACCCCAATGGTTTCCGTGAGTGCGCCCAACACGGCTCTCCAGCGGAGCCCAAGTAAGCTGGGTGCCGGGCAAGTATCAAGGAGTGTCAATGTTTCCGGAGCGCATAGTGGCGGAAAGGGAAACCGGGATACTCGCACGACAGACGAGAAGCAGTCACTATTAGGACGATATCTAAACAATGTGGAGGACTTGGTCGAAGACCTCAAGGAAACGGCGCCTTTTGGTGCTACTGTCTATTAACCCAAAGTGATGAGCACTAATGGGTTTTGAGTGTTTGTCTATGTTGTTTGAGCGATGGAGCGTGTATGGGTTATGCAATTATGGTCATTCCTTCGTTTTCTGTTTCTTTTCTTTTTTTTACTTGTGTCTAATGCTCTTTTCGTCTTCTTTTCTCTGTTGCCCGTCTGGTACGGTTTGGATTTCTTGTTCCTTTCCTTTAATTCTCAGTCCTCTTTCTCGATTTTTCAAGTCATCTTTCAGTACTTTTCTCTCTCCTACTTTACTTCCCGCTATCTCGTCCTTTGCTTACTTGCGGACATCCCGTCCCCCACGTTTCACGCGTGATGCTTTTTACTGTCTTATCATGGGACATGAGCACAACTGGAATGATAATGCGAATCTGAGTCAATGTTCCCCAGTTGGCAAGAATATTTTAGGTAGGAATTCTACCCACTCAATTTGACCGATCAAAATATACTACCGAGATAAGGGATGTTCACTGAGGGGTTGCTGTAGTTGTGACTCATCTGGTCCTCGTAACTAAAGTCTTGGACTTTATTCGTGTAGGCTTGAGCAACTATATATTGAGGTTATGGATTGTGCGCCATCATCATCTTGAGGTTCATATATTTCAGATCTCTCAAGTTCTCCTAGATACTTTCTATAGGGACGAAACAAGTTCTACAACTCATACTGCCAATCAAACGCTCTTAAACAAACGCAACAAAGCCAAGATAACCCCCCATGCCTCAAACCATTCAAGACACCTTGGCCTCGTCTCCTTCCAACGCAGAGAAAACCCAACGGCCGATCATGTACATGGAGACAGTCGACGCCTACAACAAATGGGCAGAGGTAAACCCCTCCTCTCCACCCCCAACTTTACTACGTCCAAGAAATCCTACATACAATATATCCAACTAAACTAACCACAAAGACACAGACCTACGATACAGACGGCAACTTCCTCCAAGCCCTCGACACCATCCAAATGCACCATCTCCTCCCGCACTTCCTGAACCTCGTAGCTAGCTCCCACCCTGCCCCCCTAAAACTCGTCGACCTAGGCTGCGGAACAGGCCGGAATACCCTGCAGCTCCTCAAGACTGCAACCCGAGACGCCGCGGTGGTGGGTCTAGATGCGTCGCCGGGGATGTTGGCCGTCGCCCGGAGAACACTCGACGAGGAGCAAACTGGGGAATATCCTCCTTCTCCTCCTTCTTTTTCTTGTTCCTCTACTTTAGAGCCCACCCCGAGGACAGCAGCAGCCCAACTAGCCACGTTCGATCTCCTGCAGGCACCCCTTGCACCCCCGGAGTGCGGTCTCGGTGCGGCGGGGGTGATATCGACGCTTGTACTAGAGCATATCCCTCTGCAGAAATTCTTCGAGGGGGCAGCGGTGCTGCTCAGGCCGGGGGGCTACCTGCTTGTTACGAATATGCACGTGGAGATGGGGGCGATCAGCCAGGCGGGGTTTGTGGATGTTGGGACGGGGTGCAAGGTGCAGCCGACGAGTTATGCGTATACGGTGGGGGAGGTGGTGGAGGCGGCAGAGAAAGCGGGCTTTGTGGTTGAGGAGTTGGATGGGGAGGGGGTGCGAGAGAGGATGGTTGAGGAGGGGATGGTGGGGGGGTTGGGGGTGAGGGCGAGGAAGTGGGTTGGGGTGATGGTTTGGTTTGGGATTTGTTTTAGGAAGAGGGGTTGACAGGGAGGTAGGTATGGCATAGGAATGCACAGCGGGTTGATTTCAAGGTTGAATAGGTTTCCTTCCAAGTAATGTACAGGATCATGTCTATATTTTTGCCGTTTTGCCCTTCCCTGGCCGAAACTCCGCGGTCTAATATGTCATATTAAAAGAATTTCAACAACCGCTCTCGGTGCTGGACGAGGTTCTCGTGTCGAGACAGTAGCTGCGCAAGTCGGTTGTGTTTCCATCCCATGCCCTGGTCCAGGATCAAATGTGTGTATGCGAAGATGCTGGCGTCGAGCAGTCCCGGGTTGGGTCGGTTGAAGAAGTGTGTCTGATCGCCGAGTAAGGTGGACAGCGCCTCAAATGCTTCTCCTGCTTCGGCTTCAAGCGCACTGGCGTCGATGTATTGTGAGTGTTTGAGGAGCTCATCGCGCGCTGCTTGTTGCAGCTGAGCGGCCAGCGCGGCGCGGACGGCGGAGTTGGTGGTTGTCGGTTCCACATAGAGGCGGCGAGCCACAGCATTGAAGTTTTCGGTGTTTAGGTACAGGTAGTAGAGCTATGAGAGCATCAGTATCAAACCCGCCAAAGCTAGCCATTGGGAGCCTCGGTTCATGTACACACCCAAGCGTTTCGTATCCGGTGGTCGAGCAAGGCGGAGTATACATCGAAGCGCACATTCAGCTGCTGTTCCTCTTCGCAATGGACCTGCTCAATGGCCCATTTCTGTAACTTGCCGGACGGGATTGGAGCATTGGCATCGACTGGGAGGGCGGGAATGAGGAAAGGGAGGGAGCCGGAGGGGGAGGCATGGTTATTCGAGGGGACGAGGTCGAAGTCAATGCCTACAAATTTCAAGTAGGCCTGGGTGTCCAGGTTCAGTCAGCTACAGAACTCGATTCAGAACTCGATATCTATTCGTACCTGCCACTTGAGGCACTGAGGATTGAACGAGGGTCTACCACGCCGAGCACCCGCGGCATCAGTAAACACAAACAAACGGTTGCTGCCCTGGCGACTAGACCAGGCGCACTGAGGAAGATCGTTGGAAGGATATGTGAGGAGGGGAAACTGGTCGAAGATTCGCTTAACCGGAGCAGGCACAGAGAAGAAATCCCGGGACCGGCGCGGAACCGCACCGTTGTCGGGGTTTTGGCTGGGGGGGTTGGGGGTCATTGCATGCAGGAGGGCGAGCCGAGAGCTGGAAGAGGGCAAAACAAAGGTGAAAGCCGGAGGGACGACGTAGCAGACAGTAGGGAAGTTGATGGAGCAAGAAAGCCCATGCAACGCGCAGGGAAAGCTTGTCGTGGAACGGAGCTGCGATTTGGCAGTGAAACGTCACCGTCTAAATAGCTCGAGAATCGAACTCCGCTTCGTCTGCTCCGGGAAATATTATTTGGATACCTTACGCCAAGCCCCAGGCACCAAGGCATCGAGGGACTCCGGATCCCGTGGCCAATCAGGGGATGCGGTACCGGGCGTTTTAAATCGGGGCTTTGAGATTTGAACGGAAGATCAGAGCAACCCCGCCGCTGCAACGTTGAGCTTTTTCTCCGCTGCGTTCGCGGGGCTTCAGGCTAGTAGCTTGAGTCGCAACACAGGGAGCGGATTGCATGATCTTTCGCCTCCGCGTGTTTTAGTCTGACTTCATTCGCTATCTGTTGCTCCGGTTGCTGCTCCGCTTTTTTCCCCCCATCCGAACCTCTTCCGTCCGAACCTCTTATCTGTCGTAGTGTCACCTTTCCTCCACTTGATATCGCTTCACCCACGAATTCTGATTACCTTTTTCTTTGCTACATCCAATATCACTCACTCCAAGTCCTTGACCTCTGTGTTGTGCCATTGGTATAAATTCGCAGGCCTTGCCTCTCTCAAGACCTCTCAACCAGTCTAGGGTGGGGTAATCGTCTCGCGAATTTCTCTCTCATCCCCCGACAGCAGACAAAACAACAACCTCAAAAACAATCCTCTGAAAACGGCTCTCCACTGTAAGATACTTTGATCGCCGCCACGATGCCTCTGGACGAAGAAGGCAACAAGTGGTCCTGGTATGCACCCTCTCCTCTAGCTTCTTACGCAGTCAGAACTCATAATTGGATTCAAATATCTAGCGAGCCATGCATCCGCGGCCATCGTTCATCCAAGTGTATGCATTTCGATCGTATGATGATGAAAGTTGCCAAGGCGGGGCGTCCGCTGGCTAAATGCCCTCATCCAAAGGGCTCATGTAGCTGTCAAAAATTATATGCATTCATGATCCGTATCCCTAAAGGTCAGTTGGTGCACCTACATTTGAGCTCCAGTGAATGTAGCGCAAATTCGCGCAACCTGATACAACCTTACAAGCCAGCTGAACCCCCCTTATCTGATCACGCTAACTTATTGCTTCATAAATAGGCTCCACTTGCTTGTGCAGACCTGTGTATCAGGTGCCGGCAGATACAAACGACACCGCTCCTGTCACAATCCCCGCTCCGATCGCACCGACGCGTAGCCACACTCCTGGCCCAAGCAAGGTCCAGAAGCCCGTCAAACGCCAGACCAAGGCGGCTCCTGAGAACATTGCCAGAGCCCTCAGCTCTGTGGCAGATTACGAGGAACAACACACTGAGATGGGATCTTCCTCCGCATCTCAGAGTCAGGTTCCTGGCTACCCAGGCAGTGTTACTGACGCCACTTCCCCCCAACCTGAGCTTGCTAGTCCTAACTCCTCTGGTGTTATCCAGAGAAATTTCGCTAGCTCTCCTCCAGCTGGCAGCTGCTGTTCCAAGAACCAACATCTCCCCGAACCAAAGCAAGTTCCCCAGAAAATGGAGGCCACAAGTTCTTGCTGCGGAAATTCCGACTCCTTGGCGAATGATGGTCAGAATAGAGGAAATCTGGCACTCAGTCCTTCGCGTGACGTGAGTGTCGCACCTTCAGGCGGTTTCCCCTTCGCCCCATCGTCCGTAGCTCAACCAAAGTCCTGGAAGAATTATTACGATTACGAAGACAATGGAAACCACCCACAAGCCATATCGGCACATGAATCTCACACTGGAGAGTCCTCTTCCGCGCCTACTATTGCCAGTCCCCCTCACGATCATCTTGCACATCAACCTTACGGTGGCATTGCCAGCGATTCGGTGTTTACTCGTCCTCCTGCCTTGCACGCCTGTTGCTCAAACCAGCCATCGAACGCCAGCTATCTCCCATATCAGGCGCAGGCCGTTCACAATGGCGACCCCGCACATGACTGCAGCTGTGGTGACACCTGTCAGTGCTTGGGTTGTGCCTCACACCCATACAATCAAACCACTGTACAGCATGTTCAGCAAATGGGTTACCTGGTTACTAGGGACATGTATGGGCAGCCTCAGTCGGTTCCAGTTTCCAATATGTACCAGGCACCCGCCTATCCTCAGTCGGCATATCCTTACGAATATGAACCCGCACCACGAGCCGCATGGTACGAGTATGGTTCTGGATTTGCGGATGACGCTTCGCCCCAGCAAACGATGATCCCCTCCCAGTACTTGACTCTCGAGTATCCAGTTGGCTTGCCTGGTGCGTGCTCCGATGTAACCGGAAGTTGCCAGTGTGGAAATGATTGCACTTGCGTTGGCTGCCTCACACACAGCGGCCACAACGGAGTTCCAGCCAATCCGGTTCCTACTCAGAATCACCACATGACCCCCGTTGGGGCCCCCCATTCTTACATGAATGGTGCAGCTGTTCACACTTCTCGCATTCCAGCGATGGAGAACATTACTGCTCATTTCCCGGGCCCTGTTCTCTAGACGCTCCTGGCCCAAGCAGAATTCCCATCCATTTCTTCCTTCTTCGTTGTTGTATTTAGCCTCTTCTTTTTTTTCTTTCCCTTTTCGCACGATCATGACCTTGCTAGATACCCTTCCCGAATGGTTGCATTGGAGTTCTCGGGTCCCTTTCTTGTATCGCACTTCCATTTTGTGACGTCTAACTCATCTTCCAGTTCGCATACAGGAGGCGTTCTTTTGATCCTCGCTCTTTTGTCTGAACGGTTACGTCCCTTGGTGTTTTCGGTACCTTTGTGAACCATTTCTTTTCATTTTCTCGCATATCATCTGTGGACACAGTGACATGGATTTTCCTGTCGTTTTTTTCTGTTGGTCACTTGGATCTTGTATCTCTGGAAGCACCGATCAGCTGTGATATCTAGATAGATATGCCACAAATATGAAATGCTCATGAACTTGAGTAATATCAATTCCCTATCCTAACTAAGCACTCCGTATTGTAGAAGTTGACCTCTCGAGACCCTTGTGCCTCGTATTTTCCGGGTTTAGCATGTATGGGGATCGGAAAGAGGAGTTGAAGCCGGAACCATAGCGGTACATTGTATGCTAACATGCGAACATCCAAGTCTAGAATTTCTTCTAAACCATATAAACAATGCCTCAATCCCAACCACGTCTCCCCAGCCATACAGGTATCATACACACACTCCCTCCCCACACGCACACGCGAACAACTGGATCCAAAATCCCAGATCTTACTCTCTACCTGCGCAGAGCATCTCTCACGGGGGAATCGCCCCGACGGAAGGAAGCTGATGTATACTGCGTTAGTTGATCATCCGGAAAACAAGATAGACGGCGTCAATTGAACGTACCATCGGCCTCTTCCCACGCACGACCAGCACCGAAGCCCAGACCAACCCACGCGGGCCACGCCCTCCGCTTGAACAGAAGCACTGAGAAAACAACACCGAAGGACAGACCGAGACCGGAGCGGATGATCATGGAAGAGATGGCACGATCCCACTGTATGGAGAGTTCTCGTGTTAGCCCGATAGTGATTCACATATTGATGCCGACCGTGGAAACCTCATGACTTTGACTCCAGCGAAGAAAGAGCTACATATATTCGAGAAAGAATTGGTGGATATGAGAGGAGAGAAGCAAAGTGAATTGGCCTCGGAATACCTTTTCATTCAGCAGCGCCTCGCTGACAAGCTTTGTGGAGCGGACATCGTTAGAGTCGGACATTGCGATCGATCTGTTGCCGGAGGTTAGTGTAAGGGCGGACGGGACGATTTGTGCCAAGGGGAAGGGACGGACTTTCTGGACCAGACAGCAAAAAAGACCGAAAGAAGAGGTGTAGGAGTGAGCTGAAGCAAGAACGAACGTCAAGGAGGGATTGCGGATGGAAGCGATCGGGAGCGGCGGTTTCGAGCTTTGCTTTTTGGTGGTTTCCGCCCGGGAAAGGCGGTCGGGAGAATTAGGCTTGGCTGCTGTCACTCGCGCTCTTTTTTTGCTGGTAGAAAAAAAAATAAAAAAAATAAAAAAAGAAGTCGGCTTCGTCTTTCCACCATATCATGATTTAGCCCGTCTGGATGGGAACGGGATATCGGAGGAGGGAAAGTATTTGAGGGGAACTCCTCTCTCTGGCACCTTCTTTGTTTTAATCGACATATTCAAGATGCCCTCGGTGGAGGTGCGTTTTTCTTTCTCCCATCGCAAACTACTTCAACACCATCTACGCTCTCTTTCTATCAATGAGATAACTAACAGATACTTTTGCCCATGCAGCGTCCTCACACCTCTCAAGAGGCTCTTCTCCGGCTGGAGAAGGGCACGGCGGCTCCAACCACCCAGCTGAACGAGGCCGCTCAGATCATCGGTTTAGACCTTGCGTTATGTGCCAGCCATCCCGGAGTCAATCGTGCCACTCATGTCCAGGTCCATGCAGCTCCAAAGGAGGAATGGGTGCTACGATGGCTGTTGAAGAAGCTCAAGGCGGAGAAGAACTATCGCGTCGAACCTGCGTCTTTCCTTCTGCTGCGACAACTGATTGATTTAATTCCCCCGAAGACGTTGGCGGCAACACTACGGGATCAGAAATTTTTGGGAATCCTCGACCAGGCGATCACCGACTTGAGCGACGACGTGTTTGCTGGACTGAGGAATGGATCCAGTCAACTCTCCCCTTCTGACTCCGAATCTAGCAATACAGTTAGCGACTCACCGCGCCCCGACGGAGGATCTGATAAAAAGGGCACCAAGAGAAAGAGATTCAGTACTCACGATCAAGATGCAATGGATGTAGATGAACAACCCCGAACTCCGGCTTCATGTTTCCTGTCCTTTATCCGCGCTTTGGACTGCCTGTATAGCCTGGTTATGCTGTCAAACCATACAGTTGGTGTGAGCGAGGCGGCTAGTTCTCATTTGCGCCACGCTCTCAAAGCGAAACCACAATCGGTTGCGGGAACTCTGGGTAAATCATTCACTCTGGCTTCCGTTGCGATTACACGGTTCGGTCATGGGAAGAAGACAACGAACTTACAGCATTTGTTACATGTGCTTCCCGCTCTTTTTGAACTATGGGGTTGGAGATCACTTCGTCAGGACGACTCAGACCAAACCTCAAGTAATGTATGGCCGGAAGGATGAGAAGTTAGTAATACAGCTCATGCTAATCAACTCTTTTTAGGAACTTTTTGCAGCGAATTGCTTCCAGCGCGCCCTCCGCCTACTCCACTGTGCGCGTGCCGTTCAGTTAGATACCGAAGAAAGAGATCAGGTAGTGAATGGTATCGAGCGCCTGATTGCTTTGCATGTGGTACTTCCTGTGCGTGCGGACTTTTTTTCCCGAGGCGGCTCAGGGATCGATTACACGGCCAACGAGCCCGACTGGAGCCCTGTCAAGCCCGTGTCAGATGCCTTTCGTCCGATTCTCTGTAAACCTGAGACTCTGCACGACGCTAGTGAGACTAATCCCAATGCTTCGCATAAAGGCCTATGGAATACAGCTGAGCTCTTGCCTGAGTTCTTTGATATCGCATCCCGCTCAGTTCCCAGGGACACATTCCGCAGACAGACAAATGAGGGCCCGTGGCTAGAGACCCTCTTCGTCGCTGTTGCTGAGCTGGCCTTTGCGGTTGTGAAAGCTGATGGCACGCCCACATTCCTCCCTGATTTTGTCCGCATCCTAGAGCAACTCTTTCGCGTGGCTCTCACCCGAAATGTCCAATTATCCTTGCATACCCTTCTCACACATGCCGCGTATACCGGTCTTCTCAAAGAAGGGCTATCGCAGGTTGAGTGGAGCCTAACTGCCTTGCTTATTGAACTAGGAGTGGATATATTCTTGCCGAATTCCGGTCTGGCTGATTCGAGTAAATACTTGGAGGCTTTGCTGAGCAAGATCATCTTGCATTGGCGTAGCGGCATAACTACGGATGGCAGCTATGAAATTATCAGGAATAACATTGTTATTCCCTTACTACGCGGCTTCACGGGTGCCAGAGACTTGGTTACATTCATGGAGTTATGGCACCAGCAACTGATCGCTGTGGAGGGAGCAAGAGTGCAGGATAGCACCCTGAACTCTTTCACTGTGTGGGAAGACGACGATGTCTGCAATGTTTATGCCGACCTAATGCGAAATCTGCTCTACCAATCCCTTGCCAATGCTCAGATGCATGCCGCTACGGCGGAACTTCGGGCAGACGATGGCAAGATCGCCAACACACCTGCTGCTTATTCACAAGCTCTTATCTTGGAGGCCGGACTCAGGAAACGAAGCATCAACCTCGCTATCACAAATGAAGACCTAGAATCCATTGTGCAGACGATAGTCTCCACGCTTTCTTTAAAGCAATCTTTACGCTGGCGATGGCGTCTGTGGAAATTGGCTCGCAATCTTCTCGAGAACAATGTACAAGGCACTGGTGATGGTGTGGATGCCGAGTTAAGAAAATTAACTGACAGCGCCGCAAAGTCAATCCAGCGGCACCATAAAGGCCATGTGGAAGAGCTATCTGACCGTCTGGAATGTTTCGAGGCATACCAGTTTATTTTGACAATTATGAAGCAGCCCTCTACCTCTGTGTTTGCCGATAAATTCAATTCCTTGATGGGAGATGTGACCAAATTTGTCAAGTCTATCTCATCCCAGGATGCCTTCCAGTCAATGATGTCCCCGTGGAACGGACGGCTAGAGTCTCTAGATTCACTGGCTACGCTTGCCTTGTCTTACTTCATAACTCTCGTTCGCATACCTGATCTTTGGGCTCGGGTTGAAACGGAAGTTCGACGACAACTGTTTAGACATCTCTTAACCTTGGCGACAGTGCAATATTTGGAGTCACCGTTAACACTAGAGGCGTCTCCAAGCGGTGCTCGATACCTTCAGGCTTGGACCAGTGTCGTCTGTCATGAGTATCTTCTCAATACCCCCAATATTGTACCCGATCTCATGGTTGTCATCTCGGGTCAGTTAAAGGAAGATGATTCGAACCGTAAACTTTGTATCGAAAGTCTTCAGAGGATTCCCTCCCCTCTGATTTCACGTCGCCAAAGCGGTGCCCTCCTGGACTTACTCCAGGAAATTATCTTGCAGCAGGACAACACAGCTGACAATACGATTGGAATGCTGTCTTTGATGGCCAAGGTCGCAGATATGCCCAAATCCGCAGCGAATTTGACCGGCAACTGGGAGCCAATCTGGACACTCGCCAAAGCAATCACCCTCCAAGGCACTGAAATCGACCTTGAGGTCATGAAAGCATTTAGGCTCCTGCATAAAGCAGTCATTGCAAAGCTACTTGTTTCTTCCGAATCGGAACGCCAAAAGTTGTTCAAGAAGATGTACAAGAAGGTCTCAAGCAAGGCTTCCAAATTACGATCGATTGACAGAGATTCCATGGATTGCTTTTTCTTACGAATTTCCCTCTCTCAATTCTGGCTCCACCGAAATGAGCTGGCCGGCGCCTTCGATGAAAAGGAATTGGCAGCTTGCCGCGAGAAGGTGTTTAAGTTGGTGGTAGATGAAGTCCGCACTGTCAAGGATCAGTGCAAGAAGCAAAAATTGGAGGAGACCATCACTCTCATTAAGACATTGGATGCTCTGGAAGATTTCGAAGATCTCGCAGCTAATCACAACGATGTTGGAAAATTCTTGTCCAAGATTGAGGGCTATGTTGAGAAGTCTGCTGACTCGGGGTCCTCATTAAGAAGACTCATCCGACGCCGTGTCCTAGCTGGGCGGAAATCAGAGAAAGTCATCACAGTGCCTGTAATCCAGTGCGCGGAGACCCTATCTCTCCGGAAGATGTATAGCGAAGAGCAGCAGGTTTTCATTCGATCGACAAGTGCACGGTTCCGGTCTATGCCCGTGGAAGCTCTGGCTCGAGTGATCGAAGATGTGCGTAAGCTCGGCTTTTCTGGGAAGAATGCGGAATATCACTTGCTCATTGAGGGCCTGGCTATTTCTGCACTACCATCAATCGAAGACAAAGAAAGCCACCCTGCTAAAGAGTTGTCACTATCATGCACAGCAATTATCGAGGCTCTGCCACACGCCAAATCCCTCGAACAGTTCACTATTGCGGTCGAATCTTTAGACGTCCTGCTGCGTATTCACCCCCGTTGCATCTCCCAGTGGAACGTTGACGGCCTGCTAGCATGCATTGCGGTGTGCGCCTCGAAGTCAGGTCCGCGTATCAGCAGCGAATTCGCCGGCTCCATCTATATCCGTCTCTGTCGCCTGATGGGAGTCCTATTGGGCCTTCATCGTCAGAAACTCGGCGGCCGTTTCCATCTCATCCTCCCCGTCATGCAGCGGCTGCTTCTTTGCCTGTTCGCCAAACCCAAGAAGAGCGGCCGGTCCACGCTCCCACAAAAGAGCTCTGGCCAACAACCCTACTGGCTTGCCCCGTTGCAAGCTCCCCATGCCGCTCACTTCACTCGTCTTCTCACCTCCCTGTGTGATCCCACCGTTTCGGCCGTGGCACGACCCACACCCTCGGGTTCCGTCCATGATGGCCTCACCGACCAGACCAAGAAAGCCAAGCGAATCGCCGGACAGTACCTTCAGTACTTGATCATGGATTACGCGCAGAACTCTCTCCGTGCCTCCCTCAACCCAGAGGTCAAGGCCGCCCTCCTGCCCGGGCTGTATTCCGTCATGGACGTAATGTCACGTGATACTATGCGAGCGCTGAACGCGGGCTTGGACATCTCCAGCCGAGCGGTATTTAAGGGATTGTACGACGACTATGTCAAGTTTGGTAAATGGAACAAGGGATAGGGTGTCCTCAATCAGGGGCGTTATGTTATGTATTAGAGTTAGACGAGGTCATTCTCCGGAACATCATCCTGAGAAATCACCACAAATCATACCCATTCGTATTTACTGGCGTTATTGAACCATGGCTATTTTTGTGGACGACCTGATCTAAAGTTAAGGTTAGATTACTTTTTGGCGTCTAGAGAACCTGGAACAATCGAGTTCACGTGGGATCAGGTGATGTGTGTGCGGTCAAATCAAATCGGAACAAAATCTGGAGGATAAGCTCCCACACTTCATCCGGAAACCAATCTTAAATTAATCTTGCCTCGGACCAGAGTTATCGATAAGCATAACTTTTACTCGATCTCATCGAGTCAGCAACGCACCCGCAATCTAAACGTCAAGCTTCGACCCACGGATTACCTTCAAGGTTCGATAATCATGCCCACTCAAGCCCGCTAGGCGAGCGATCTGACCGCTGTGAGTGGCTGGCCCGCTCTGAATGCGGAGGCGACCGGTGGAGCAGCTTCTTACTGATAACGGCCTCAGGGTTGCTCTGAGCTGTTACTCGATCAGATCAAGCAAGAATAACTCTGAAACAATATGCAAATCGCGCGCGCGCCGCGGTCGGCCAGGTTTTGTCCTCGGGAGAAGAAGAGCGGCCTGGTGGAGGGTTGATAAGGCACGGACTAGTCTACTATACATCCTGTAGACCAGGATTGCCGATCCCTCGATTCGTCGACCGATTCGCCCCCTCCTTATCAGCGCACCTCCGCATGGTACACGGTGGAGCTGGACGTACCTAGTACTACGGTACGATGCCGGAGCTCTTGGGGGTTGGATCGCTGGTTCGACCATGACAATGTTGCAGCAGGAAGGAATTTCCCTGATATCATGATGTCGGGTTAACTTAAATTGAAACGGTCCAGCCAGCCTTTGTGTCTTTTTCGTTTCCTATTCCATTTTTGTTTAACTCATCTTGCTGGGGGTTTCTTTTCTTTTTTCGTTATCGTGTTTTCTTGTTTCTGCAAACCCTATTTAGAGCAGTGGGATCGCCCTCTGTATCTTGTATCATTTTGTCGTCATAGCTCTCGGGGCAGGTCGTCTCTTTTTTCTTTTTTTTTAGTAGATTTTTGCTTTGCCTTGTCTCTATCGTTTGCCGCTCTCGACTTTCTCCTCCTCAGTTTTGGGGCTTGAGTTTTACTTTCACGCTGTATACATCGAGGCTGGAACAATGCTTCAAATACAGCAATGGTTAAAGAAGTTGGAGGTGGAGTCGGAGCCTGGGTTAAGCAACACCGAGTTGATGTTGACGAACGAGGACTTGAAGCCGGGTAAGATTTTGGTTGCCCCTTTCCCTTAACCTTCTATACGCTGGGCCGCCGAGAAGCGAATCTGACCGTTTGCTCTTTCCAGTGGAACCCGAACGTCGTCAGTGGAGCTGGTATAACTTCATCGCTTTCTGGATTGCAGACTCGCTGAATATTGTGAGTTCCGATCATGATCCAATATCGTCTTCACGAATACGTTTGAGGAGGTGGGCTAACTAGCTGGGTAGAACACATGGATGATCTCATCGTCCATGATCGTTGATGGCTTGTCGTGGTGGCAGTCCTGGATCTGCGTCTGGATTGGATACTTCATTGCGGCTTCCTTTGTTTGTCTCACTGGTCGCATCGGCGCCGTCTATCACATTTCCTTCCCTGTTGTTGCTCGTGCAACCTTTGGAGTCTGGGGCTCGTTATGGCCGGTGCTGAACCGAACGGTCATGGCCGTGATCTGGTATGGAGTTCAGAGTTACATTGGAGGTGAGCTTTGATCGTGACACAGAAATGTGCACCAGCTATGACTCTGGGAAATACCTAACTTTTGATTCAGGACAATGCGTGACATTGATGCTCCGGGCAATTTGGCCTAGCTACGAAAGCCTCCATAATAGCATCCCCGCCAGTTCAGGTGTCACCACCAGAGACTTCCTGAGTTTCTTCCTCTTCTGGCTCTTCTCTTTACCTGCTTTGTGGTTCCCAGTCCATAAAATTCGTCATCTTTTTACTGTTAAGGCGATCTACTCCCCGATTGCTGCCATCGCATTCTTTGCCTGGGCCATATCCCGTGCCAATGGAATTGGACCGATCGTGCATCAACCCAACAAAGTTCACGGAAGTGACCTCGCCTGGGCCTTTGTCAAGGGTATCATGCTCTGTCTAGGCAACTTCGCGACGCTGATTGTTAATGACCCTGACTTTGCTCGTTTCGCGCGCAAACCCAGGGATGCACTGTGGCCTCAGCTGTTTACGATCCCTATCGGCTTCGGCATTACGTCCTTTATCGGTATCATCGCTTCCTCATCCTCTGCAGTGATCTTCGGCGGTGATGCCATCTGGAATCCCCTTGATCTCTTAGGAAAGTTCCTGGAAGGTGCCAGCTCGGGCCAACGGTTCGGTATCTTTGTGATTTCTCTTGGGTTTGCTCTGGCTCAGCTGGGAACCAACATCTCTGCCAACTCAGTCTCCGCTGGGACGGACATGACTGCACTTCTGCCGCGCTACTTGAACATTAGACGAGGTAGTTATATCTGTGCTGCGGTTGGCTTGGCCATGTGTCCAGTACGTGAACTCCTTCTCATTTTATCTATCCGCTGTGGCACGAAGCTAACATGGTATTTCCTTTCAGTGGAACTTGGTGTCGGGCTCCAGTCAATTCGGCACTTATCTGTCCGCATATTCCATTTTCCTTTCCGCCATCGCAGGCCCCATGATCTGCGACTACTACATTGTGCGAAAGGGGTACCTGCAAGTCAAGGATCTGTATAGTGCTAGCCAAGATTCTGCGTACCGTTTTTGCTACGGCTTCTCGTGGCAAGCATATGCCTCCTATCTCTCCGGGATCGTAATCAATATTGTCGGATTCGCTGGTGCTGTCGGCCGCACGGTCCCTGTTGGCGCCCAATATATCTACAACGTCAACTACTTTTCCGGCTTCATCGTCTCTGCCAGCATGTACTACATCTTGACGCGGATCTTCCCCGTCCCGGCCACGAGCGACACCTGGAACGAACTTCACGGGGATGTCGACGACCTCGCGGCCACAGATGGAGAGGAACTTGACCCTGATGATCTGCGCAGTACCGGAAAGCCTTTAGGTTATGATACTCCTTCCAAGGACCAGAAAGGGCTGACGGCAGGGCCCACGAATTTCGTTTAGGCTATGAGATATGATATGATTTGCGGTTTTGCTTGTTGCTATTTCGCTTGTTTATAGCTTTATTCTGATGATACCAATCCATCTAACGACTTCCTCTACCGTTTACTATTAATGGATAGAAATTTATACTTCAAGACTCTTTGTCTGACATGTTACTGCTTCCGGATACCTTCTCCTGCTTTATAATTCATATCATTACCTAGAAAACAAAGTAAAAGTACTCCGTACTACAGGTTAATGTTGGGATTTTATCCCTAACTTTATACGGAACCTGCAAGATATGATGGAGTATGTCGTACGTAGGACTTCTTACGTCTGCAATACGAAGCACCTTTCGCCCAAATTGAGCTTACCATAATGTATACAAGGCAGATCCCCACAGCTGCAGACCCACGTGACGAATGTCACCTCTTCTTCCCTTTTCCCTTTTCCATCCAGATGTAAGCTGAAGCTGACACAATCAACAACAAGAGTCTCGATCATGGCATCAATTCCCGTTCTCTTGCTCCAGGTCGGACTAGTAGTGACAGTCATATCCCGCATATTCTACCTCTGCTACTTCCATCCTCTCGCCCGGTATCCCGGACCCTTCTGGGCTCGCTTCACCGATATCTGGTGTGTAATCAGTCAATACCATCATTAAAACCTCCTAAGCACGGCTAGCCCGCCAAGTCAATACCTAGGCTAGGTATCCCAAAGCTAATACTCCCGACTTCTTTAGGAGATTTCTCAATTTCTTGGACGGCCAGCACCATCTCTCTGAGCAATATCTCCACGAGAAATACGGACACGTCGTACGAGTAGCGCCGAACTGGCTCTCGTTCTCTAATCTCGATGACTTCGAGGTTATCTACGGGGTTAACAAGGCAATCGAGAAGAGCGATTTCTATGCCTTTGGTCGTGCGAGTGACGGGAGTCCGGGGAGTATTTTCTCGGCTAAGACGGAGGTGCAGCATCGGGAGAAGAAGCGCAAGGTCGTTGGTCCGGCGTTTTCAAGCGGGAAGGTAGCTAGGTATGAGTCTATCGTTGAGAGGCATGTGGGGGTGTTGGTTTCGGGGGTAGAGGGGTTGGTCAGGGGATCATCGAGGTTAGTAGATGATGATGACGATGATGATAACGGGGAGAAGAAGGCAACGGTCAATATAGCGCCGGTTGTACATCGGTTTACGATGGACGTCATGCTGGAGATCATATATGGGTCGGCGCTGGCATCGCATCCGTTCACGGAGAGTGGGGTCGCGGGTAATATCTGTGCTGTACTTCGCAATGTCAGCAGGATGGCGTGGAGCTGCTCGCTCTGGCCGGTCTTTGGATGGGTGATGAACTCCCGTCTGGCTGATTACCTGGTTCGAAGACTGAGGTACAATGAGGAAGGAGAGGTGGTTGGTCTGTCTGCTGTTTTGAACGCAGGGCGTGTAGCGATCACGCGGAATCCTGAGAATCTGGTTGCGTCTGCGCAACCGGGGGTTGTGAAGAGCTGGTTGGAGGTCCCTGTCGATGAAGCGAGTCGCATGTCCCTCGCGGAGCTCGTGGCCGAGTCATCGAATCTGATATTTGCAGGGCCCGGGAGTACAGCCGCAGCGCTGACCGCGGTGTTATTCCAATTGGGAACAGAGGAAGGGCAGAAATGGCAGGAGAGGCTCCGGCGGGACACGCAGGCGGTTCAGGACACGTCGTCAGGGGGTGCATTTCCGCTGGACCTTCAGGCTGTTATCAGGGAGACTTTGCGCTACCATCCTGCGTTCCCTACGGCCTTCCCTCGTGTAATAATGCCTGGCGCAGAGACAGCTATCCCCGGCCTCCCGGCTCCGATTCCCGTGGGCACCACAGTCTCTGCTAACACGTACGTGCTGGGTCGGTCGCACGCTGTCTGGGGCGAAGATGCCGACCAATGGATTCCAGAGCGATGGCTAGGAGACGAGCAGCATCGACGGACCATGGAAAACAAGTTTGTCGCCTTTAGCAAAGGGTCGCGAGGCTGTGTCGGGAGGGATCTGGCCTGGCTGGTGATAGCGAGGGCGGTCCTAGCGGTGGTCCAGCAAGCGAAGCTCAGGAGTGTCGGGGATCTTTTTGGGAAAAGCTACCTTGAAATGCAGTACAATCGCTGCGATATCGAATACACGCCACTGTCGTCATAATGGTGAGCTTCTGCAATTCAAATCCAGATTCAAGATGCGGCTGAGTCATTCTAAGTATCCGAATTCAGTCCCCGCTAACAAACTAAACTGATCTGCTTGTCGACATCCACTTTATACTTCCAGAGCTTGTCACAGACTCTCCTGATTCAATATTTATACCCCCCCCCCTTCGCCTTCTCTCTTCCTCTTTCTTTTTTCTTTCTTTCTCCATCCTGGAGACTCCTACCCTTCCAGCTTCACTCTTCAAGTTATTCCAAAGTCACTGTCCCCAACTCTGCTTCTATCTTTCTTTGACATAAAACCCTTGTCACTACAGAGAGATCGTCACTCTTTTTATATCATCCAGGTGTTGATAACCTCCGAGTAAGCAGGCAATATGGCTTCCACCGGTGCTCTTCCTCAGACCCTCAGGTCCATCACCACTACGAAAATCAAGGAGCTCTCAAAGCAACGTGCTTTGTTCGAGAAGCAGAGAGATGAAGTTGTCAAGGCTGCCGCCGCTGCCCCTGATTTGCAATCCAAGGCGCAGATCCTTCTTGAGGGCGTAACCAAGCTCAAAGGACACCCGAGCGATGCATTTGATGAGGAGGATCTGGACCTGGACCGCCCGGAGAGCTGGGAATCAAAGGCCCAAAATGGAACGGAGCGTGCCGGCTATGTCAACATTCGCCGTTTCCTCCTTCAGGCCAAATACGATCCCTCGGTATCTGACTCCAGCCTCAAGGACTGGATTTCCCAGCTTGAGCAGGACTTACGGCATCTGGAACAGAGCCATGACCATGCCTCTTTCTACAGCGCGTTGGTCACGGAATGGCTGGAGGATCTTGAGAGTAAAACCGCTGTTTCGGGCTCCCTAGGTGCGGAAGGCGATAGCTTCGATCTGGGGCAGGTAGGGCGCTCTGAAATGCACGAGCAGAGAGCAACATGGGAGTCTCTTGTGTTTAGGGCACCCGATGTTCGTGAGGATGTGATCCGCAAGTATCTTGATGATCTCTTCCAGAAGACGGCCCTCTCGCAGCAAGCCTTGAAAGAGCTTCGAGAGATCATCAAGTCATTCGCGACAGGGCTTTCCGCCAAGAAGGCCTGGTTTACTGTGGACGACCTCGAATGGCTTTCCAAGTCGCTGCTCAAGACAGATCTGGTGACGAAAGAGAAGACGGTCATCCTGAAGGAACTCACCCGGAACTCAGCTGTCGCTCAGGAAGTGGCGGATGTTTTGAACATGCGTCTTGCATCACTCGAAAGCTGGACCTGGTCGGATGAAGGGGTGCCTGTGGAAATGCGTCGCCAGCTCAATGGCAAGTACCGAGTATTTATGGACGAGGACCTACTAGACAGTCTCATGTTCCATTACCTCGGGCTCAGATGGGCAGTTATGTGCCGTGCCGCATTCGTGTCCTTCCTCGAATCGCCTGGCTGGAAGAAGCTGCGCGAAAATATCCCCGAGCGGGAGAGATCACGTCGCCAGTACTTTCTTGGTTCCCCCGCCGTACGTGGGATCGACAACGTGAACGAATACAGACACCGGAACTATCAGGACGACTATTTTATGACACAACTCCCTTCTTCACTCGAGGAGTCCGTACCGAGCTATGGAGATGAGGAACCTGCAGACAACGAGAGCAAACGCAAGCACGCACTGGACACTAAACACTCCCTTCTTCACCTCCTACTTACCGAGTCCATTTTGCATACTACCTTCCATGGTCAGTTCACCGCTATACGCTCCGACTTCAAGTGGTTTGGACCATCACTTCCGCACACGACAATACTCACAGTGCTCTCCTACTTTGGGGTTCCACAGAACTGGCTCAACTTCTTCCGGATTTTCCTCGAGGCACCATTAAAGTTCACACACGACGGCCCAGGCGGTGCGACTCGTGTACGCAGGCGGGGAATTCCCATGAGCCACACACTTTCAGATTTCTTCGGAGAAGCCGTGCTTTTCTGTATGGATTACGCTGTGAACCAGAGCACGGACGGCGCTTATCTGTATCGGATGCACGATGACTTTTGGTTCTGGGGCCAGGAGGAAACCTGCCTTCAGGCATGGAAAGCGATGACCGAGTTCGCCATGGTCATGGGCCTTGAATTCAACAAAGAGAAGACCGGAACAGCACAACTAGAGAATAAGGAGGATTCACCCAGTGTCGATCGCAGCAAAGGCAAGAAGCAAGCCATCTCTCGCTATTCTGTCCCCCTGCCCGCCGGGGATCTCCGCTGGGGCTTCCTGAAACTCGACTCCGAACAGCACCGGTTCGTCATCGACCAAAAAATGATCGACAACCATATCACCGAACTCCAGCGGCAGCTCTCATCCTGCAAGAGCGTGTTTGCCTGGATGCAAGCATGGAACAGCTACTTCGCCCGATTCTTCGCGAACAACTTCGCCAAGGCTGCCATGTGTTTCGGCAGAGAGCACATCGACATGGCCATCTCGACTCTCAGTTACATCGAACGCACCCTGTTCCCGGACAGCGTCAAAGGCGATCACAGCGGTATAACCGACCACCTCCGGAAGGTGATCGCAGAGCGGTTCGACGTCCACGACATTCCGGAGGGGCTGTTCTATTTCCCTATCGAGCTTGGTGGCCTGGGCCTGGTCAACCCATATATCCCCCTCCTCGCCATGCGAGAGAATATCAAGCAGACCCCGCGCCGTCGGCTTCTGAAGGCATACCTGGAAGAGGAGGCCGAGTATCAGGCTGAGAAAGAGCGATTCGATAGGCACGGACCGCGTGGGAGCCTCACCGGCCTACGAGGCAACGAGGGTATACCCGACGAGTTCATGTCCCTAGAAGAGTACACGCAGCATGCCGAATCGTACAGTCGCCCGCTCCTGGAGGCATATCAGGATTTGATCCGTGTGCCGGACGAAGCCAACGTCAACCTCACGCCGGCAATGCGGGGATACCAAATGTTGCTCGACACGGACATCGGCAAGGGAACGATGGGTCGAAAAACGATCTCCAACTATTGGCGCGATATGTCGCCTTACTGGCGGTGGACTGCAGAGCTGTATCAGGGCGGAATGATCAAGAAATATGGTAGTCTGGCTGCGGTGAATCGCGAGTTCATGCCTGTTGGAGTGGTTGCAACGCTAAAAGAGGGCAAATTCAGGTGGCAGGGTTAATTAAAAGTTTTGTATTTGTCTATCTATGTACATTAACGAATTCATGATACCAGTGTAACGAATAATGATCACCCAGTCCACTAGGACTTTTTACTGATAAGAATAGTTTGTCTAGAGTCTATACTCTTGACTCGAATTGACCCAGGAGTTCCCGTAGACGCTGCTTCTCAGCTTCTCCCCCGAAAATCATCTCTACTGACTTCCTACACATGCCGAGTATATCACTCCGACTGAGCTGGAAATGCTCCGCGGCTAGCGCATACTCATTCGAGACATGGCTACAAAAGAAGCCTACGTCATCCGTCTATAATCCGTTAGCCGCGACCAAGACAACACAACCTATAAAGGTTTTCGTAACACTCACACACAAAGCCACCGGACAAAGCTCATGCCTCCAATACCCAAAATGATGATCTAGAAACCCGCCATCAAACATCCTGGCATGCACATTACACGACATACACAACTCTAACCCGATCCGCCTCGTCGCAATCTCCCTCTTCACATCCTCCGGCACATGAATGACATGGCCTAGCCGATCCGGCTGGAAGGACAACAACGTCCACAATTCCCCGGGCACAGGCGGGACGGGGACCTCCCCGAAATGCACGGTGAGGCCGAGCCCGTGCGCCTTGGCCTTTGCGAATGCGTCCCGGCAGAGCGCGATGTCACCCTTCGTGGGGTTCCCGCAGACATCGACCCCGACGACGCCGCGGTGGCGGTTGGCGAGGGCGAGGTCGATGATCTCGGTGGCTTCGGTAGGGGTGGTGAGGGAGCTCCGGTCGATGGCCAGGATGAGGTAGATGGAGATTTCGGGGTGGGTGGTGCGGAAGGTGGTGATGGTGGAGAGGACGGTGGAGAGGTATTCTTCGCGGGTGAAGGGGGAGCCGGGGAGGGCACGGGGGATGGTGCGGAGTTCGAGGTAGCGGATGCCGTCGTTGAGGAATGATTGGAGGACGGAGTTGGTGGCGTAGGCGATGCTTTCGAGGTCGTTACAGAGGTGGTAGATGGATTTAGAGAAGACGGAGAAGAAGCTTTGTTTTTTGTTTTTTTTAGACCCTTTATGTAGAAAGTCGAAGTATGGGGAGCCTGCGTGTTGAGACAAAAATCCACCTTCCCTGGGGGCATTATCACGAGTGGATCCTCGACGTCGAAGTCTGGATTGCGCGCCTTTTTGATTTGCCATATCTCGTGGAGACACTGCCGGCTGATGCTGCCGCTGAGGTGGGCGTGTAACTGTTTTTCATACAGGTTATTATTGGGCTGTAATTGATGGCGGGGTGATTGGCATACCTCGATCTTGGGTAAAGATTTTGTAAACTCGGAATCCACCGGTTTGGAGAGATCCATGCTGGGAGCGTGGATGAAGAGATAGTATATTAAAGCTGTTTGGGGAAATTTGACGAAAAAACAGTCATGGAGTCAGAAGATGTGGAGGTGGTGGAAGGTGAGGGGATTGCATACGATCACGGGAGACTTGATGCACCTTCATCTTAATGTGGAAATCCTATCAACGAGTTTCAATAGCCATATATCTTTTACTCCAAGCTTTAACTTTGGGGCATCTTCGTATCCTCTTCTTTTGTCTCTTTTAATTGCCTCATTTACAGGAACTTGAGCAAACATGTTTTTTCCCGTACCGGTCTACTCTGGATATATAGATCGGAGTTACCAGCTTCCACCACTCATATAGTATCCGCAGACAACACCCAGCTAGCTGAGTGGCTCGCAGATAATGAGTCCACGGTAATCCGGGCGGCTGAATTGAGCAAAGACAGTATATCTCTTTCTTATCCTTGAACGTCAATGTCAACACATCAGTACTGACTGAGTTTGTAGATGGTCGGCTTACCATCCCTAATTGCGAGTTTGATGGACAGACCAGCTGGTCTGCAAGCTGCAGTGGGCATCACTATTGGATCATGTAAGCTCGCACTCCCTTCATCTTCTTTGTTGTCAAATATTGTTTGTCACTGACCCTTCTCCCTTCTAGCTTGCCCCTGGAAGCGACGACAAAGTTACCTTGCAAACAACTACACCATCATACCCGCGGTCGTTCCCCAAGGATATGAGGTCCTAAGTTTTGGCACGTCTTCAATAATTGATGGTATGGTTCCCCAGTCATGCATTTGATGTTAATGAGGACTTCAATGTGCTGACTGTGGATAATGTGTTTGAATAAGTCAATAACACCTGTAATGGTGATGAAATGGGGCAACCTTTTATGGTGGAATCTGGCTATAAGTTATCTTGCTCATCTGCCCTTGGTCGCTGTTGTGCTCTGATTACCCTGACTGAGTCAACCGCTACCCGTGTGCGGATGACGAGGTCTTCCCCAACTATCCCCGTGATGAAGGCGTCGTCTCAATCCTACCTGCTAAGCAGGTGGCATCTTATGTCTTGGCCAATGCTGGTATTGGCAAACTTGAGGGTGGGAGCAACTCAAGCATTTTCCCAAGGCAGGGCTCATCTTTGTCTATTCTTGTGTCTACGCCCGGAAGTCATGTCGATATATCCTTCAAGCTCGATGTGCTGGCTACTGGATTATATGTGAAATAGAACAGGAAAGGAGATTGCTGGTAAGATGAGGGAGCTACTGAAGTTCTGGTTTGCTGCTATAAGTTTTCAGTCTTTTATGAACTGACCATCCCATCAAGTGGTTTATCAACGAGTAGTCTATCGAGTGTGTTTACTTAGCAGAGATAAGCAAGTCCGATTGTTGGTATACCTGAAACCATTCTAATGGCATCTCATGTCTAGTCAGATATTCATATCAATAGCTTAACTCTGATTTATCCAAGACGTATTTTTGTATAGTGTTCCTCTAGGTACGGAATTGGTTGCAGCACTATCAAAACAGAGATCAATCCGTGGAATATAGGGACAAGCCGACATCAAACTAAATAATGTCTCGAATGAAAGGATCTAAAACACCTACTACCCTAGATCTCAAACGACGGTGGGGATATCCCAAAGACCGAGATTCCAGGATACAGTTATAGCAACAATATCGAGTATTACCAAAAATTCGATTTGCAAAACATCTTCGACCTATAAATCGGCTTTTCTTTTCCCCTGGGTCCATCTAAGGATGATTCCCGGCGTCTTCGTAGGTGCAGTGCTTATACGCACCCCATCCCCTCTGTTAAATGAGAGGGATATATAATTACCATAAATGATTACATAACTGGTCACATCGTCGTTGTGGCTTCATCATCTCGGGTGATGTGACCACCATCGGTATACCCAATATTATTAAGCTTTTCTAAAGGACTTCCCGCACTTACGGTTACCGAAATATGTTTCAGAATGCGAGATTGGGATGTACAACGTCCGGAGAAATCAGTCAGGACTCTGAGATTAGGCTTTCTGTGCCGTCTGGAATGTGAATAAGGTTCACAGCTTGAAATTCGAGATTTGTGGATATTGCTAAGCAGGAAATGAAGTCGGATGGTTGCATTGGACTTGGGGAATGGGTTTCCGTCAGCTACAAATTTAAGCTCTCTTCCCCGGACTCATATTCGTGTCTTCCTTTCATATGTTGGTCCGGGAGAAGGGGTTGATGGGTGCTGCTGAGAGGTTATCATATGATTGATCGTCAGATGTTCTCATCGTAAGATCTAGTTTGGTAGCGAAGGTCACTGAGAGATACCCTTGGAGGACGCAAGCAATATCCAGATTTTCAGGAAAGAAGAAATTAATTGGACCGCGGAGTGTTTGACACTCCCCTGGCAATGATTAATGACTGGGATTATGAAGAAGGCTCATGAATACTCGTAACCGGCTGTTATTTTCGCCCGCAATGCAGAGGGGACGACGCGGATATCTGGACACTGGGTGGAACCATCTGAGCTGGTTTTCTAGTGACATGACTGATGATTTGCAGTTGGATTGCGGAGATTTTGTGCATGTGGACCTGGTTTCGTGTAGATTATTGTCGACCTGAGATCTAGCATGTATTAACTATTACGCTGCACTAAGCGTCTTGACACCTTTTTGTGGCGTAGTGGTAACATTTTATGTTGACGATTATTAATGGCAGTCTTGGAGTCGCAATTCCGGAGAGGAGTTCTAATGAAAAGTGGAGAAGAGCGGCAGCTGGGGACGGCTGTAGGGCAGAGCATTGAAACTACTCCATAGCGAGTATCAATAATCTAGAGGAAAGGAGGTGGACAGATTCATTCAAAAACAGTAATTTCAAGGTCAAATTCTGCGTCTATCCAGAAATGGAACTCCACTTGGCGAGGCCGGGTCGAGGCGGCTGGCGATGTATGACACCGAAAAAGTAGAAACACACTAATTGCGGGCGTTCCTTTAACCTCGATGATGTTTGTCATGTTAATACTGACAGGGCCGAGGATTCTGGGGCGAAAACAAGTAACGCATCTATGAATGGATGCTAGTAGCGAGGATGGGAAGCTAGACACGTGTCGCCCAAGAAGAGAATCTTCCTTCCTGCGATGAAGTATGGCTGCTGTGGAAGACTGGGGAAATCTTTTAGCCATAATCCTTGCTTTACTGATAGGGAAAGAAAATAACACCAGCTCGAGTATTACCAGCTGTTTTCCTTTTTGAATGCGGCACAGGAAAGGCTCCAACCTGGACCATTATTCCAACCCGTTTCCTGTCCTTTGGCGGACGTTTGACATGATTGCGTAGCCAGTATTTGGGGCCTTTGGTATAGCCCACCTGGACCGAATTGTAGTTTCCGTAATCATGGTGAGATAGAGCGTTACGGAGTCCCCAAGAAGTCTGTCCTGGGTGGGAGATATTGAAACGTCGTCCTCATGGCTGAGTATTTGGCAACCGTGCTACCCCACAGCCACAGCGGAAGAGCTTATCCCTGCAAATCAGCATGACTTCGGGACATTTTTGGGTTAGTTCTCGAAAAATTCGAGAAAGCCAGTATGAAATCAAGATTGCTATTTTTAGGTGGAGATCCAGAGATCCAAGACGGATTCCAAGCTAAGGAGGGAAATCCAAGGAACGGGTAATGGGAGGGAGACCCATCGCCAACACTTTTCGCTCTCCGAGACTCCGAATCTCCGATCTACATATCGTCGCCTGGGGGATTCCCAACTCATGGTATCACTTGTACGAGGAATAATAAGATGCTAACCCCAGACCACAAGGTTTGGGGCTGTGGCTGCCGGGGTCTACAACGGGTAAAAGCAACGAGAAAAATGTCAGGCTAGTTGAACTTGAAGATAGTTATTTCAGGAAAAGTCTTCCTTACTATTAGATCCAGTCGAATTAAGCGATTCATCGCTACCAGGATGAAAATGGGTCCAAGCCATGAGGTATATCTCGACGTTTCATGCCCATGACGAGCTGTCTGCCCTGTCAGAGCAGTGTTGTGCGATTCGCAATTATTACAATCATCATCGGAGAGTTCGGGTTTTGCTTCCTATTTCCGTTAATGACTGGCCTTTGAGTGCATTTGGGGTTGGTACGATCTTCAAGTTTGATTATTGACGTATCGTTTCACGTCTGGGAAAATCGGTCCTCTCGCTTGGGATAAGGTGAGACATGGATGCTGTGGGTTTAACCTGATGGCGCTTGGGGCCAGTCACCGCTTGTTGTGCTAGCGGGCTGCGATGGCAAAGGCAAGGACAGAGGTGAGAAATTCAAGACCAAGAGAGATCTCATGGACAGAAGTTCAACGCCAGGCAGCAACAATAATCTTCATTGGCTTAGGTTACTTTACTTTGCCCCTGCTGTCATCAAATCGTTTAGCAAATGAAGAGTTTTTCCAATAATCATCACCATGACAATCATACCAACCGCTAAAAGTCAGCTTATCATCGTTAATTCCGACAAGCCTATTAATGCCACATTGTCAACACAAGGATTTCCGAACGGAGCTGCTTCCAAATAATGGCAGTCCAAAAAAGCTGTAGAATCTTACTACAAGTACTCCAGAGATGCCGCAGCAACCGGCATTACAATTGCCACGCAAGTGGGCCGACCTGATAGCCACGACGAGGTAGGGTCCCAATGAACCCGGAACAGTAATTCCAATTTTCGTCTTCAACTGTCAGAAGCAAGTCGGGCAAATAGATTCCAGAATTTTCATATCCAGTTGGTAATTCGATAAATGGACTCGCCAAGTCCATATGTCTCAAAAACCAGATCCCACTCTGTTTGCTAATAATTGGCAAAGACAATAGTGACAACTGGAATGGATTTATTAATTGGTGTCACGGGCCTTGGTCTGCAGCTAAGGGTGACTTTTGAGGTACTCTCCACTTTCACGGGTGAGTACTATGGAGTAGAGTTGATGCTGAAATTGAGAGTCTCTTCCTTGAAAGGGGTCATAGCCCAGAGGGCTGAAAATGGTGGGAGGGCTGTGTTTGCATGTTGGCATGTTGAAGGAAGCGAATAGGAAAGGATAAGTGAGGAAAAAGAAAAGAAGATGAATGCATCTCCAAAATGTATTATTGAGAAAAAAAAGAATAAACTATCAGTAATAATCAAGGCACTACTGGCAATCACGAGGCTTGATAAGCACCCATTGCTCATGCACGGCGCCCTGTCAGGGAGAAACTATTAACATCCTATCAGCAAGCCACAGCACGTTGTTTGGCCGATGTGTCAGAATTAAGACAGGAGCACTGCTGCATCGCTGGGATGAGCGCTCCGCCGCATCCTCCCTGGAGAGGAGGATTATTGGATGTGATAAGAAGGTTGAAGCATCGAAGACGCATCGAAGTTCGGAGGGACGAGGCTCTTCTTAGTGTCTGCCTGAGGCATGAAAACTGCTCTTAAAGAGCGAGCTTGGACAAGATGCCATACGGAACCATGCACTTCATAAGTACATGCATAAAGTGCAACTTTCATTGTGAGCAATTTATCCAGTGTCAGATATCAAAATAATCACATATTAATATTAGGTTCGGAACGACAAAATAGAAATAAGGTACAGCTCAGCCTGAAGTCCTTAGCGACTATACTATCTGCTAGTACATGTAGTACTTGGAAAGTCAACCCTGCAGAGCGATTGTGTAACGTCTTCCGTTGTTCTATGTAATTAATTATTTGTAATTAATAATTAATAATGATGATGAGGCAGCGTACGCCGTAAGCTACGGGATGCAGGAAGAAGAGAGTTGCCAAAAGAACCAACAGGCAGGATTCTACGATCATGACGAGGATCCTGGTCCTGGAGGCGCAACGTTCCATCCAGTTGGGAACGGCTGAGTCGTCTCCGGTAAGTACGGAGTAATAATTCCTGACAGGGCTGCCATCCTTGTTCATCCTGTATTCGCACTATTCTCTGCCTCTTTCTTGGTGTTAATGATAAATAAAAAATATCATTTAATTCCTTTATTAGAAGAAGGGGTTAATACTTTGTCCTCCTCCCGCGTGGATGATCAAAAGACTAAGAGAATCATCATTAATCCTTTGTTTGCCGATCTGTAGTTCTGTACAGAGGAACAGTTTGTCAGTTCGCATGAAAAAGCTAGGAAAGGGAAAGGGCAAAAAAAGTCATCAGAATCAAAGCTAATGCTCAGAATCCAATCTAATCTTGAAACAAAACAGGGCAAAGAAAGAAATGTCAATGTGGTAGTATCACACAAAGGTACTGTAATTACAGCAGCTTGGTAATAACAAAACGGAAATACTTAGTACTAATAAAATACACTAAGGCATTGAATATAGTAATTTTGGTAACCACATCAGTGGTATCCAATCTGTCTCTTATTCTCCATCCCTTTTGGGCTGTGGGGAACGGTCTTGAGTTGCGTGCTCCAATGTCTATGATGTCATCTACTTACCAATTGATTAACTAAATATTTGTTCTATTTGGAAATGTGGGATCAATGGATATGCATAGCCAAAGAAATTCTCAATTTTCTATTGCCTGCTATGGAGGATGTTATGGTGCACGGACACTCTGATGTTAAGACTCTTTTTTTCGCATCATCAGATTTTGGAAACGGGGAAGGCAGAATGGAAAAAGAAAATAACACAGCCCTAGGAGCCGAAGGGGTCATGAAAATAAAATTAATCTCACTATTAATAATCTATTTCATACTTACTAGGCAGGACCACATGAAGCTAGAAGCAATAATAATGGCAAGAGCGGGGGGCTCCGACTTAGTTCGTTGGAGCCGTTCATTACAGACTTTGTGTGATCGTAGCAAGGAGTTCTCGGATGCAAGATCCTCGGCGAAGGAAAACAGCGATGGAAGGCTTGGAAGCTGTCAAGAGTGGGCCACCGTTTGAGAAACCCCCACGAGGCAGAGGTTCGTGAGCCAATCACTACCTCCAGGCTTGACCTTCCAAGGTCCAAGCAGGCGAAGACGAATACAGTATACTTACCTGAGGACCGTGGCTGCAGGTAAGGTTAGGTCAGGTAAGGTAAGGGGCCGAGTAACTTCTGACTAGGTAATGTGAATGCCTCAGGCCATGATGTTGTACCCAAGTCTCACCGCCAATAGTGACTCATTTTGCCCGCACCTATCATTAGAAGGGATGAAATGAGAAAGGCACATGAGAGATGGTGGAATATTCAAGTTCTCGGGGGTAATCAAGAGACGCTCAGTCTTAACAGTTTTCGATATTAATACTACCTTGATACGACCTGCGGATTGCACAACAAGGTAACACCGCCAGGGTAAAACCGGGTCTCCCAGTGCGAATAAGAGGATGCGATGATGGTCACGGGCACATCCATTTTGATCCCAATAATTTGTCGAATCAAAATTATCCTCATCCGAACTGACAGCCTGCCAGTGAGCGCTTGACTGGATGCTTGTGGGAGAGAATCGGGTTAGCAATGGCCCCTGGCCTCCTTTCAAACCTGGGATCACCAGGATTGTCAGCAACAGTCCGCTTAATCGGCAGCAGCATTTGAACTCTGACTGGGCCGAACCTCCGATGCGTAAGTTGATGCCTACCTTGGGAAAACAAAGCGGTAAGTGTAGATACCCCTCTAACACGCGAGACGGCGACAACCTAAAAAAAATATGGGCCGTCGTTGAACTTGGAAGTTTGCTCCCCCTCCACTCATCGTGGAGGGGTTACCTCAGGACGCTTTCTCCATAAGTCCTCACCTACATAATGTCCCAACCTATGAATATGCAAATACGGACACCTAGGTACCTTACTACTACCCACCTGCTAGTATATATAGCTAGTCGTTGCCTAAATTGGAATATACACCGCTAACCAAGCCCTTAGCCTTTTTTATCAAGGTCTTGGATATTATTATTGATGGTTTTTAGTGAGTAGATACCGAGGAATAACCTCGAGTGGGAGAAATATTGGTCAGGCAAGCGTGCAGCTTCCCTTGCGTCATAGCAAAAGGGTGAGACATTTTTAGCATTCCCTTCCTTCCGTAGCTTCAACGTCTGCTAGAATTACATGGAGGCATCCGCCACAGCCGCGATATCAATCTCATGGACTGACCGGGGTAGATCCAATTCCAACCCTGGGAACTTATCTTCAGGAGAGTAAGCATGTTTGTCTTGGATCTATCCGATAAAATCTCTCCGCACAAATCAACCGCTTCGTCCTGATTCGAAGAGGATGTGGCCATTCCTCTTGCCAGACAGCAAATGATTGGAGGACGAACCCGACTTAACTGGATAGAGCTAACAGATGCATAGTTGAGCGGTTACTGGCTGGCTAAGGTTGGCTTAGATAGTAGGGGGTCAATCTAATTACGCCTTGTCTCATGGAAGGATAAAAGAACCTTCAATAAATATAAATGGCTACAGGAGTTTGGATACTGGGTATTCCGACAATGCACAACCGAAAAGTTCCTTGAGCAATTGCGATTACAGAAGAAGTACAGTGTTTGCTTCGCTTCATCTATATATTTCTCCTTTTAATTTAAGAACGGGAGGGATGCAGATAAAATATAGTATGTGGGATGTTAAAGATAGCGATAGAGAAACTACATGAACCTCGTTTCGTGACACTGTTGCTGACCTGGGGAAAATCAAGATTAATCCATAGCCTCCCACTCAGCCAAACGAGGGTGAGCTGAACTCAGTAAAAACGACGGACAGGGAAGAGATAGGGCATAAAAAGATAAGAGTAGTTTAGGAAAATCATGGACAACACAGCTTACATGTGTGCGGGGTTGTTGACAGCCTGCAGATGACGTTCCAGGTTGGACATTTCCGTGGTTGCCTCTTGATTAATGATGCTACTGTCTCTACATGGTAATCAGAGTATGCAGTCCAAATTGCTAGTGTTGAGTCCAATCACCAGTGAGACTCTTGACAGCCGCCTCAGCTGAGCCATGCGAGTATGTCCATGGCTTCATAGGGCAGAGAAAATGAAACAAACTCAGAAATCGCGTCTTCTTGTCATCATGGATGTTGTCGCCCAAAAGCCGCAATTCACAATAGGAAATCATGGCAGGGAGCATGCCACCCAATGGAAAGGAAGGAAGCGTTTCAGACCGCTATTCCAGGTTAGCCCTTCTGCAATCAGATCCCGACCTCAGGTTATTTCCCCTCAACGTGATAATATTGGAATTTTTTGGTTTTATGGAGCGCGCAAAGTGGCCCTATCATGTGGCTACTCATCTATTTGATTTAGTAAGATGATAACGCGTGATTGAAAGTCACCTAAGGATCTGCCAAGTGGTCTTTAAGATCATGGTTTCATAATTCCTTACCGCTCTATTTGTTACGGCGATCCTTCTCTCTGTTTTCATGTTTCTTTCCCCCCATTTTTGCCCCCCTTTCCGCACCGCCCCATTTGTTTCACTGCCACAGGCCCAAGCCTCAACACCAATTAAAATAGCGGAAGTTCCTTGTAATATTACCCCGCGTCCGAGTCGGAGTCAAACCTTTACCATGGACTGGTTTACCGTCGGATTACTCCTTCGACCTTGCTCCCGCTTCTCTTGTATCGTGCATACCTGCGTCGAATAATAGGATGCTATAAATCTTACCAATTACTAGATACTCCTCAGAGGTTACGGTCTTGAGGTACCTTAGGTAAGGAGAGCGGCAACAGCCGTCATTTCTGACTGAGCAATTCAGAGACCGTCTGTTGTGCTCCTCTTTGGTTTCTCTCCAATAAGTTTAGTAAACACGAGGATCCCACAATCTCCTAAAATGGGCCAACCGGTCTCCATTATGGAATATGATTATTATATATAATTCCAGGCGGCTTCCAAATTTCCAGTTGAGGAATAATTTCTGAGCTGATACTCAGATACCCCTGCCTAGTTGTCAGGTGATGCACCTAATTACCTAGGTATTGGGATCTCTAGAAATATCTTGGGATTGGTTAATGACCTAGGTGGGATCTTCTCCCATGTACCCTAGGCTACATATATCTGATTATACGTATTACTACTCTGTACTTGTAGTAGCATACGCTGACGTACAGTAGGTAGGTACTGGGTAATGGTCTGCAGTGTTAGCCTTGCTAGCTGCTGTCTACCAAGTTTGGCCGGCAGAAAAGGATAAAGTCACTATAAGAGGTTAGCATATTCCTTTATCACGTATCTGGAATGGGGCTCGGGGAAAGAAGAGAAAGAAAAAAATGCATACAGATTACGAAAGTAGACAGTGTTGACGAAGCAGCGAACCCCATAATAATACTTATCCACATCGACAACATAAGGAGAACCATTAGGCTGGGGAGATCGAGGGGGAGAGAAAAAAAAAAGAAAAGCACTATTATATTCGGTAACACTGATTAAATTGCCAGTTTAGGAAAGATTTCCAAGAACAAGTTGTTGGACACCGACAGACAGAGTATGATGTGCATACGTTAAGGCGCTGAAATCCTAAACGATGGGTCTCCAACCAATGATTTTGGATATTCCTTCCGCCCTCTCTACCTAGGTACCGTGTGTGCACTGTGGATATATAATGAGAAGGGAGAATTATGATGGACAATAGATTGACTGTGGGGAAGAATATTTGGGAAAACTAAGTCAAATCCGTTTCCTTGTCTCGAGAATCCACTGCTGGTTTCCCAACACAAATCTTAACAAGTTTTTTCCCTATCAACCCCTTTCTTCTTGGGAAGAAATATTGTAATGAAGGCCGGGGGTTTTGGCAACTTACCATATTGGAGATTTTTGAGAAAAATATGAAACAGTTAATCCACGATCTTGTTGATATGGAAAATTGACAGTGATGTCTTCCAAGAGATGATCGTCCAATGGAAAAGCAAATCGGGCCTGTTCACGACTGGGGTTGATCTTTGGGCAAATCATAATTATCCCCCATAATATTCAATGGCAGTAATCTATGAGTAATATTATTTCCGCGGCTCTTTGTGCATCATCACATCCAGCACTGTTTTCAAAGTTGTATCCTTCTGAACCCAATAAGAGGTGATAGGTCAGGATAGGGCTTCTTGTGAGATCCATGGTCAGGTGTGATGGCTAATAGGGAGCCATTTTTCATCTCCAGTTACAACAGCGGATCTCTGGAGGACCGAGAATGGCGAATAACCTTGGAGGAGCCTGTACAAATATTATTAAAATTAATCTCTTGATTTGGGCCGCCATTCTCATGTGTTGTAACCAACTCGCACTCACCGATTCGAAGTTGCAATAGGTGTGCCCAGCGACAACGGCCCAGTCTATTAGGAAACATACTCACCCCTTTCCTAGCCTTGATTAGTATATATCATAGACTTTCTTCCTTCCATTTCGATCTAAGTTGTTGTCATTCCTGTTTCTTCTTTTGCTAACCACCGCCCGAAGATAAAAGCAAAAGCCAGTTTCTAGGTTGGTTCTAGCTTTTGTTCAAAACGCCGCTTTTATCACCACCCAGCATCAACCCATCATTGCTACCACTCAGGCGTTATATCATCATTACATATTGTTGCCTGATAGAGCATGACAGAACAGAAGACGTATTTTTCGAGTCTTCATTATTATTCTTATTTTTATTATTATTAATTTCCATCCGTGGACCCGAACCCAACCCAAGCACAAGAAACCAAAAGAGAAAAGTAAATTACATACAGTGGGCACATCATCCTTGCTTGGTTACCCATACAGTATCCATACGCGTACATACAGCTGGTACGATACCGCAATACGACACAGTACGGTACGTCAGACGGTACCCACTCCAGCTTTCTTTCAATGAAACATCCATCGGTTTCTCGAAAATCGGCCCTGCCAAAAACCTTTTTCTGAACTTCTCCTAGTCCGTCTGAAGCTACATTGCTAGACGGAAATTTCATAAAACAGAAGGGAGAGGGTAAAAAAAAGGAGAACCTCATCTTTCATTTAACTTTGTCCTCAACCCACAATATTATTTCAGAATCGTTGCTTTCTTGACTCTTCCACAAGTGACCCAATTTCCTGGACGAAGATAACGCTGGCCCTGTCTTCCCGTCGCATGATCATCTTTCTTACTTCCATCCTGGCGGTTTTTGCTGCAGGTCCTTGACTACACTCCACGTAACCGTGCAGGAAACTGGACAGCTACATCTCGAACCCACCCTAGACTGTCGCAAGCCATCACGATTTCTCTACTCGGTCCAATCTCCGATAGCTCATCCTCATCCTTCCCCTTTGGACCACCTGCATCACTGTGTTGGCAGGCAATCCTGCATTTGCAGCTCCAATCCTCCTCGTCGATTCCCCTTCGGCCTCAGCCCTGACCCCGGTTTTTGATTTAATTATCATTTTTATTTCCGGAGTTAGGTCAACCGAGCGAAGAAATAGAATTCCCTCACCAATTCCTGACGTCGTGAAGGCGACTTGCGGAGGGGCTCTGCTGGTATCAAAGCACATGCGCTGCGCGGACAGCATTTGACTTGCATACCTTTTTTCTTTTTTCTTTTTTTTATCCCTTCCCACATCATTATTACCATTTTTTCTCCCAATAATTCTTTTTTTATTATTATTTTCCCTGGTGGTTACCGTTTTCCCGCCCCTACCACGGAAGGAACCTCAACCCATCAACAACGCACTCAGCCAATTGGTCCACCTCTGCACGTCTTTCGATTCTTGCAGAAAAACACAGCTTTCCCCGCGTACTAGACGATCGGCAATTCAAGGAGGGGCAAACAAGAAGCTCGATTGCGGAAGATAAAGAGGAGAAATTACAAGACGAAGTGAGACATCTGAAAACGTGACGAAGATCGGTTCCAGATAGAGACCAGGCTTGGGCGCTCAGCCATCATTATAGCCGATAAAGCGAACAGAAGATAGCGTGCTCAGCTTTCAGTTCGTGGAGCCATTGTTACACAAAGCTCCAGTGCTCGTCCCAATTGCTATCAGGAACTTGGAATCCCATTTCACTTGCGAGTGCTCTCAGGTAGGGCTCTCCGCATTGCATTCAAGGCAGGCCAAGATGCAGATATCAAAAACAGAGCAATACCGCTAAGGACGTGGCTTTTACATTACCCCAGCCAAACACGTTCGCGAACTCCAGCTCGTATTTCATTTTCAGCTATAGCCTGGTATTCCAGAACCAACAGAATCGCCTTGTTATTGCCTCGTTGTTAATTCGTCCCTTGAAGAGTCCAGGTGACTCAGATTTTGGCACGGCTCACAACAGGCCTACAGTCTCACGTTTGCAGCTACGGAGTACATGTAGCTGGTTGCCGCAATGACCTTGGCCGCTACTTCATCATCCTCTGCCGTAAATGGCGACACCCATCCTAGTTTAAAACTCGCTACTTCACGCTCCGATACTCCCAAGTTACATCATGTTCTTGCGACCACTTCATCATCATCTACTTTTCCTCCTTTAGCATCCTCTTATGCTTCCTCTCTTACAAGTACCCCAAACTCCCTACGTCCTACTTACAACCTATCAAATGATTCAAGCCCCTCGGGCACTCCTTTCCAAACTGCTACCGACGCCATTCGAGGTCGAATAACGTCAGTTCCTCTTATTCCTCCTACCTATTTCGAGCTCGGTGAATCTGCTATGGCCGTTCCTGGAAATACCAGTGTCTCTCCGGGCGACTGGGCCACTTCAAATCCTAACAAGGCCCCTGGTTTGATGCGCAGGATTTCTCGTGGCGCAGCAAGCAAGCTCACCCGACGACGGCAATCCACTTCTCACAATGATAAACGGGACCGCAGCTCTGGTCCGGTCATCATGCGCAGGCGCAGCGACAGCAAGACTGGAACCCAGACTGGCAGGGATAGCGCCCTCGAATCTAGTAACGAAGACAACAGCAACGATGCTCTGGAATCCCTGGGTGTCTGGTATGGTCCGGAGGCTTCCAGTCTACCGAAAGATAACCTCATGGCTGTCTCTCTCAATGCTGGCGCTGTTGCGCCCAAGGTCGATTCCGTCATTCAGCGTGGCACTGTGCTAACAAAAGTGACAAAGAAAAGAAAGAAGCAAGTACGCTTTTGCCTCGACCTTGATGCGGGGAAGGTCTACTGGGATCCTTCCAGCCCCACGAAGCGGTTTTATATTGATGATATAAAAGAGATCCGTGTTGGTGCGGATGCGCGCAATTACCGTGAGGAGCATCAAGTTCCGCAAGAGGCCGAGAGCCAATGGTTCACAATCGTCATTGCGGACCCCGAGCGCTCCAAAGGACGTCCTGTTAAAACAATTCACCTTATTGCCCCAAATAATTACATACTTGAGCTCTGGACTACAACCCTTGAGCACATCTCTCGTTACAGAATTGGCCTAATGACTGGCCTAGCTGTTTCTAGCCAGAGTGAAGTGGTCCTCAAAGCACAGTGGCAGCGGGAGATGTCAAGATTTCATCCCCAAGGCCTCAAACAGGGGGAGATCGAAACCCTTGATTACGAAGCAGTCGAGAGTTTGTGCCACAGCTTGCACATTAATTGCTCTAAAAATATGCTTCGTGCTCAGTTCAACAGGGCGGATTATGACAGGAAGGGGAGACTTACCTTCCCAGAATTCAAGGATTTTGTTATGCGCTTGAAGGAGCGAAGGGATGTGGACGATATTTTTAAGCGGAGTGCTCGTGACTCTCGGGATGGCCTGACCCTTCACGAATTCCTTACCTTCCTTCGCGATGTTCAGAATGAGAATGTGGAAGCTGATCGTGATTATTGGGTTTCGGTATTTGACAAGTTCGTGCGGAAGTCAAAGCCACGTACGCAGAGCCTCCCAGAGACTCTCGACAACAAACCTCGCCATATGAACTTGGAAGCATTCTCCTCATTTCTCGCCTCGCCTTGCAACGGGATTTATGCTTCTCGTCCACCCCAGTCGAGATTTGACAGGCCACTGAACGAGTACTTTGTATCTAGCTCACACAATACGTATCTCTTGGGACGTCAGGTAGCTGGTGCATCGAGCACAGAGGCATACATTAGTGCACTGTCTCAGGGATGCCGTTGTATCGAAATTGACTGCTGGGATGGCGCTGATGGTCGACCTATTGTGTCGCATGGAAGAACTATGACCACCAGCGTCTTGTTTGCTGACTGCATCACGGTTATCAACCGATATGCTTTCATATTTACCGACTTCCCTCTCATCATATCGTTGGAAGTCCATTGTAACCCGGAGCAGCAACTTGCGATGGTAAAGATCATGAAGGATACCTTTGGAGATCAGCTTATTCTGGAGCCGCTCTTGACAAATTCGCTTATCCTTCCCTCGCCCGAAGAGCTCAAGCGCCGAATTCTGATCAAAGTTAAGACCTGCGATGAACCCCAAGGTAACAATCGGCCGGACTCAGGTGGCTCTTTTCTCCCCAATGGACGTAAACGCAGCTTAAGCTCTCCGTTCATGCGTCCTTCTATGCCTGATGGCCCGGTTGTTCCGATTCTCCCCTCGCTCTCCAGTCCTCCCACTGTCGGCTCAGACGGTGTTGGGCCATTTTTGACACTAGACCGGCGATCATTTACTACTACGAGCATCAGCAGTGGGACAGAAGATAGTGACGGTGCATTGGTATCTGTTAAGAAGGAACGCAAAAGGCGCCAGAAGAGCAAAATTACCAAACCCCTGTCGGATTTGGGGGTTTACACGCGGGGTTATAAGTGGCACAGCTTTCACTCGACCGAAAGTCAGCGATTCAATCACATATATTCCTTTGCAGAGCGATCTTTCGAAAGTATCTGCCGCGATGCTGACAACAAAGTGCTTTTTGAAAAGCACAACCGAAAATACCTTACCCGGGTTTACCCCTCAGCCTTCCGTTTGCGGTCATCCAATTTTGACCCGTTGAAGTTCTGGCGGCGTGGCGTACAGATGGCCGCGTTGAACTGGCAGACTTACGATATTGGCATGCAGCTGAATCAAGCTATGTTTGCTGCAGGGAGCGATCGTACTGGCTACGTGCTCAAACCCGAGTCTCTCCGCAGGGCGGTGACGCTCACTGGCGAAGACAAGAGAATCACAGAGCGAAAACTGGTTCGGTTTTCGGTGGACGTCATATCTGCCCAACACCTCCCTCGACCGCGCAGCATTGCTCCCGATGGCAACATCAACCCGTACATCGAGATCGAAATGTTCAGTGCGGATGATCGAGGCCAAAGCCTGGTCTTCGGTGAGGGCGGCATGAATGCGTCTGCGCGAAATGGGATATCAGGCATTGGTTATCCCCATCGTCGGCGCACGAAAATTGAGCCAAGAAATGGCTATAGCCCGAATTTCAACGAAAACTTCCGTTTGTCGCTGGAGACCAAATACCCTGATTTAGTCTTTGTCCGCTGGACTGTCTGGAGCTCTATGGATGGTCGGAGCGCCGGAAATAACAACAGCGTTCAGTTAGCCACCTTTACGGCTAAGCTGACCAGCCTTTCTCAAGGGTACCGGTACCTCCCACTATATGACGGGGGCGGCGACCAGTACCTGTTTTCTACCTTGTTCTGTAAGATTACCAAGGAGGATCCTATGTCCGTCCGTCGGCTTAATGCCGAAGAACTACGGGCAGAACGAATGGGTATCCTCCGCCAGATTGGACAGACGGTCTTCAAGCGTGCTTCCTCTACCGAACGGGAGAGGGATGCTCATTCGGATAAGGGAGTTGAGACACCAACAAGCGCAGAAGACAAGGACGCATCCCCGGTCTTGACGCCAACGGTTTCTACTACGTCTACTACATCACTCCCTGCTTGACGCCGTCTAATCATTCCTTTCTATTTGTTCACATATAACTCTCCTTTATATGGCACTGCCTTTTCTACGATATTGCGAATCTTGTTTATTTTACTCCATGTGCAACACCATCACACAGCGTTTCTTCCATCTTTTGCTACAATTACTACTGGATGTCATTTTCGGGAGTTCGGCGCCTTCGGTCAATTAAAGTCATCACCGCTGAGCGGGAAAAACGGCTGTTCTTGTTGATTGGCCCTTTTTGCTTGTTTTATTTTTATTTACTGGGATACCAAGGCTTCTAACACGCGCTGGGAACACGAGTTCAAGGCGCTCTTTCTAAAGGCTATTACCACCTGTTTGTGTTGCTACCAAGTTTATACTCTTTACATCTAGCGATACCCATAACTTTTGTATGTACTACTGCGATCTGCATTGCTGTGTGAGAGGACCATTTCCTTTTCCTTTGTTTTGTTCAATTTTTTCATTGTCTCTCTGCAATTGAGTCAACCTCATGGTTTGAGATCAAGGTGGTATCTCTTTGTCGACAGTGTTTGCATTTGGGGCAGGTTCAGAATGGAATGAGGTTGCATCATCAGGTATAAATGGAGGAGACATATTATGATCATGATGAGCGGGAGTTTAGCATTAGAGACAATAGTCTCCCATCAGAGCGAGGAGGTTTAGGTGATTTCTGGCTGGTTCATGTTTGCCTGACGCTCCTGGGGTTCTTGAGAATATGGCTGCAACTGTACTCCGTATTCTTTCCTTGTTTTAATATTAAAGACGCGGCTGGAACGCCTATTGATTCCAGAAAATCTGAATCAAAACAGAAAACTCCTCTCCTGAAATAAACTATATGAAATAAATCCGAGTGTTGAGAGTCGCGTGGCTGAAGCTCTTTCACTTCATAGTAGCCCTCGGATAACTTGCCGTCCATCGTCTCGGCTCACCTGCCGGCCACCGCCAAAGACACCGTGACGACTTTCCAGTCCGCCATACAACAGAGCTTCCCATTCTACCTCCCATGCAACTCGTTCACGAACAGCCTCACTTGAATTCACAATGGATCCATTTTCCTCAGAGGGAGGTATGTACCGATATCATCCCCCTCCCGGCTAACCCAAAACACTCCCCGGCTCTGACTCTCACACTTCCTCTCCCCCACCAGAACTCATCAACATCCACAATGCCTTCCACCAAGGCCAATACCAAGAAGTGATCGATTTCGACACATCATCCTTCTCTCCCGAGAACAGCCTCCCCGCCCGGATTCTCCAGCTTCGCGCCAAGATCGCCCTCGGCCAGACGGAGCAGGTACTCGCCGACGTGGATGGCGAAGAGGACCCCCCCGACCTTGCCGCGGTGAAAGCGCTGGCGCAGCACTCGACGGCGAGAGCAGCAGCAGGAAACACCGAGTCGGCACTGCAGCTCGCTCAGGATCTAGCGGAGAACTATCCGGATAATGGCTCTGTGCAGGTTCTTAGTGGGATAGTGTTACAGGCGGAAGGGAAAAGTGAGGAGGCGCTGGCTTTGTTGGCTAAGCACCAGGGGAATCTTGAAGCGTAAATCGCCCCGGGGGGGGGGGGGGGGGGGGGGGGGGGGGGGGGGGGGGGGGGGGGGGGGGGGGGGGGGGGGGGGGGGGGGGGGGGGGGGGGGGGGGGGGGGGGGGGGGGGGGGGGGGGGGGGGGGGGGGGGG